>JAFBJU010000403.1:20114-155114 GCA_016785305.1 Colistium nudipinnis
GGGGGGGGGGGGGGGGGGGGGACGGCGTAGAACGAGATCAGAGCCTCTCGCCGTGGACGCAGTGCAGCTCTCAGCTACGTAAAGCACGGGCTCGTTAAATCCCCGAGAATATGGAACTCTGCCTATATGGGGGAACGTATTACCCCCATAGCTTCCCCATGTCCTCGTTAGGCACTCCTATTCTAACTATATTTGTTTTTTTTTCGTCGTTAAGCCTGTTGGAATTTGTGGGCCAGTAATGTCATTTTGCTGTCTGACCTGAAGCAGTGGTACACAGGAATCGGTGCATGGGAAAGCGTTATGATGCTTCATGACGGCACTCCCACAATAAATGGTCTTGCCCTCAGAGGGCTTCGAAAGGTCAAAGTGTTAATTCAACGGGTTATGTTCGAGGCTGTAGTTAGGGGTGGCGCATTGCTTTACTTTATTACAGTGCCGCGGCAAGACAACCAGGCAACCAGGCTCCCAGCATACTGTGGGGGCTGGGCTCCCTGTGAATGCTCACAAGATAAATCTGAGCGAGTGAGTGTGAGGTGGTTAATGGAGTTTGGAGTTTACTTTTCTTTTCTCTTTTTTTTGGTTCTTTTTTTTTGTTCGCTTTCTTGAGATATTACATAACTACATAACTTTTGGCCTTGGATCAGATCAGATATCAAACACGAGAGCTCTGAGCAGCGGTACAGTCAAAAAAATATGTGGAAATGTTTCGGAAAGAACTCGCCATGCATTTCGGTTCTTTAATTCCAATGAATTACGTAGGCGGATGGACGACCGCGCTTCGTTGTCGGCCGCTACGCACATGGACCCTCGCATGGGCAAAGGCGCGTTTGCCATTTGAGCCCAGTGCGCTCTTGGCGCACAAATGACAACTGCTGCTTTGCTTTGCCCCAGATTTGAAAAAAATGGCCCCCCTTCGAGTAAATCAAGTCAATGTGAAATCTCTCAAAAGAATAATCTCACATTTTACCCGTTTGCGATGCTCTTAACCCAGGCCCAGCTTCCAAGGAGGCGGCGGTGGGCATTGAACCTCTTACCTCCTGGTTATGCCGTTGTCTAACCCGTTGCCATTATAGCGTCACGACAAGAAGCTCTCAACGCTACCGTGCATCGACTTTAAATAAGAGGCTATACCCTCTTTTTTTTTGTCTTTGAGTGCACGCCGGTCTGATGCTCTCTGCCTGCTCAATACATGGGGTTCCATCAACTAAGTGAATCCAATAATAGGCCCAGAGTGGGGGAAAGAGAGGGAGGGCGGGGGGCGTGTCTCTCCCTCTCGCTGGAGACCGCAGAAGATAGCCTGCATTTAATTGTTGAGGGGGAATTTAAGTTCCAAAGCGTCTGCGCTGAAAAGCAGCTTTAATTAGACGTGGTCCGGGGCCATTATCTCAGTGGGATTCAGATCCATGGCCACGGGAGGCCCCCGCGCCTCCCCACCAACACCGAGGAGAATAGCGTACAGTGTCCGTCTTTGAACCGCCAGACTGTCCGATTTACGCCGGCACATTTCTGAGGCATGCTTGCAATCTCTCGAGTAATTATTTTTTGTATTGATTGGCAGGGAGGAAGTGGCACTAACAAGCTACTCCTGTGCAATAATCTCCTTTTAGCCACTAAAGCAGTGATTAGGGGGCGGGGCCCCCGCTGCTGTCAGCAGTAATTGTGTCGTAATCAATCGTCAATCACCAGGAGCTGTTCCACAAAACACTTCGGTTTTGGATTCTATTTTCGACCACCGCTTTAACTAATAAGTTATCACTCCCTCCGAGAAAAAAAAAAAAAATACTCCAAGAGATGATATTTCCATTTGCTTTTTGAGTGCGCGTATTATGATTTTGTATAAACAATGGTTAATGTAGGACTACGTGGCTGTAAGAGTCCCTCAGCAGCATCTGCGATGTCCTTCAATTACCGCAAGATGCTGACAACTCCGCGTGTCCCTTGAAAGCACCACATCTCGACCCATTTGCTGCACCCCACACATGGTTTCACAGTACATGCCAAGGCACGGTGGAGGACCCCTTTAGTGCTCCAGCATCCAGTGTGTGATCTTCCGATAACGTCGGGATCCAATCTCTGGAGGGAGAAAAAAACGAAATCCGAGGGCATGCCTTTCCCCGAGAGGAGAATGGTTTGTTTAAAAATCAAAAATCAATAGTGGAGCAGCAGAATGCAATTAGAGAGAATTTTTTGTTTTTTTACAGATCTATCAAAGCCAACACCAAAACAGAGGTGGCTCTCCCTGATCTGTCGCTGATTGTTGAGATTATAATGGAAGATGGGAAATTAGTGAAGATTGTCTGTGAGTGATTGCCTGATCATTTCGTTAACAAAAAATGACCTCAAGTGCTATCTTGGCTGATTCAGAGAGGAGGGCAAATGCATCTTATGTCCTGCAGTGGGCTGATTAGATTAATAAATCAATCGCATCCCCTAACCCGCCCCTCAGGTTTTGCCCGGGCAATTTCTTTATGAAATGGCTTACAGGTCTGATTGTTGACCAACAGATGTTTGGCATGAGCACTTTCAAGTTGTGCCAAACGTATCAATCCCACAATGACAGTAATAACGGCTTGAGTTGAGTGATATGAAAAAAACGAAATGTGTTTTTTGTTTTTTTTGTGTGAAAAATCCAATGTTTCTTTTTTGGAGTGTGGGGGGGGGGGGGGGGGGAGGAAGCGCTGTCTTTCCAAAATCCAGCCTTTTATTTGATGAGAGCTAAAAAAAAAAAAAAAAAAAATCTGCATATGTTCTAATTTCCTGCACAGTGTTACACATCAGCTGCCTCCTGGCGTGTGACAAGAACACGCTCAGACCTTAACCTCTTCCTTGTGTTTAGCTGTCACGGACAAAGCCCTGTGTGTTGAGTGGAATTGAAGTGTTACTGTCGGGCGGGTGACGCTCGAAAGACGGTTCAATTATAGACTTCTATAGATTCCCCCTATGGCCGGTCATTTGACTATAATTATTCTAATTAAGCCTGTTAAAGCCTTGTTTATGTTTTGTGTCCCCTTCTTATTATGACTGCTGCGTCCTACAAACACACCACGATCTGGCAAAGTGAGAACAGTTTTTGTTCATTTAACGTGATCGTTTTTTTTGTTGTTGTTGTTGTTGTTGGCGGTTGGATGTGATGGGTTCAAATAGACAAATGGCAATCAAACCGAACCTATGTTGCTCGTGTTGGAGGAGTGTTTGACTGTCGACAACTGACTGCTGTTGTTTTTTTTTTGTTTTGGTTTTCCATTTTAATTGTTGCATACCAATGATAACTCTATACAAAAATATCTAGTCTTATTACCACAGAGAGATACTTTGAAATGCAACCAGGTTTCCGAGGGCTTTTAAGCTCAAGGACTCTACACAGTAATTGCTTCTTTTTTTTTTTTTCCAATCGCACAGACATTTTGACAAGAGTTGTGGAAAAAACTTTTGTTTAAACGAGGATATCGGGCGAAATGCGGCAATTAAAAATGTCTCGCTCACGGTGCCAGCTGGCTGGCTGCCGGCCAGGTCCGAACTAATAGCCTTTATTTTTTTGCTCTGCAAATATGTGAATAGCCCCTTTTTCCCCCCCCCCACCTAATGAGGGCCGGAATGCATGGTGGATGACCCGTATCGCCGTGCACTCATTAAAAAAGCACCCCGAGTTCTGCAGAAGCTGTGGCCAATGTTCACCTGGCCATTGTGATGGCCTGGTGACTGATGGGGGGGGGGGGATCTTCTCCAGTGTGTCATCCTCGCGAGGGGCCGACTCACAGAGCCCTGCAGACAGCACTGGGAGTCGCGTCAACGTCGCACTGTGCAATCGCTCATTTGGAAGCCTTCGTGTCAGGCCCCGGAGCTGTTTTTAGAAGCCTCCATTTGTGTGGTATGGCGCGCTGAGCTAAGACTGGACATGGAGTATCATGTGGTAAACCACGGGGAGCTGCCGGATAACAGGAGAGGAGGATTGCTCCACAACATATTGATCCTCGTGAGCTCAGAGGAAAGAAGAAAAAGAAAGAACCAAAACGGGTTCAGAATTCTAGCTGTTTTTTTACGATATGTTTTCACCTATAAAATGCGCAACTGTTACCGCATCCTGTGCAAGATTAGCGAGATTGAGTCGAAAGGTTCAAATGAAGACTTAATGATTGATGGATCTACTGTAGTTATTTCTGGGGTAAACATGATCCCCGTGAAGAACACGCCTAAATCGAATCCATCTAAAACTGGCTTCTACCTTGGACATTTTTTTAAAGGCGCCACCATCGGTGACTTACTGATTCATTGATGGTTGAGCCTGAGCAGAGGGGGGGATTTCACCCAAACACCCTATTTAGTATAGCCAACAACAGCACAAAATTGAGTGGCGGTGGAGAGAGAGGAGTGCTGAATGCAAGTGGTATGTCGCTGCTGCCTGTGTGTGTTTGAGACACGCCATATAAGCTCTGGTAACTATGGTGTGGGTGTATTCCTCGGAGGCCGCCCCCCCCACGGATACGATACGTGAATCCGGAATAGTGCATCCTGGTTGCAGCTCTTTGTCCCCCTCAGAGAGAATACACAGTTTGCCGTGCTTTCAACGCAGCACTCGTTTCTCCGTTAAGAATTCCGGCGTATGTCATGTGGAGAATGAGCCCGGTCCCATGGGAGGCAAGCGGGGTCTCCAGCAGGTGACCCTGAAGAACCACCACTAGACAGAATGCATTTGTAAATGTCCACATGTGGCCGACCTTTCACCTCAGTTGTAGATTTAAAAAAAAAAAAGATATGCATTTGCTCAGCATCAAGAAGGTGCGAGTCCGTTCGTGTGCCATGAGGTGTAAAAACGCTGCTGTTATGTTGTTGCTGCAATTTAATCATAGCAATGTTTTTTGGCAGTAGGCACCGGGATGTAGTCATTTATTTCCCTTGGCTGAAATGAGGCGTTCACAGTCCTAATGACATCTAGGCTGCAGTTTCGTGTATTTGATCACTCACAAAAAAGGCAAAAAAAAAAAAAAAAAAAAATGTCAAACTGTCAAAGCAGGCGAACTCTCCTCCCTCCGCCTCCAAATTGTCTGGCTTTGTAGTACCACTAGGCAACAGTGAGAGAGAGCATCGCTGGAAACGTGGAAATACGCAGGAGGCACGCAGGGAAACCAAGCGAAGAGAAGGATCCGAGAAGCGGGTGGATCATGACGGTCCTGTCGAGATTTTCCTAAAAGAGAAAACGGGGGAGAGAAAGGTGCCCGATTTTTTTTTTGTTTGTTTGTTTGTTTGTTTTAAAGGAAGGAAAATAAAGAGGCTGGGGAAACGGTGTCGATGCGCGCAGCCAAACATGACGACGACGGGACGGTGATCGTCTTCCTCCAACCAGTCCTTCAGTCTCACAGCCACCTGCTTGGATGCGGTTCGCCTCCTGCGCGCACAGATCACAAAGGGAGAGGATGGAGAGCGACTGATCCACAGCGCCGTGCGCACAGAGCCCATCCATCCCGGGAGCCCCTCTCCAGCGCATTATTACGCAGAGATATTGGACGGAGCGCTGAGGGATTTTTCTTTCTTTCTTTCTTTCTTTCTTTTTTGAGGAACTTTCCCGTGGGGAAAAAAAAAAGCTAACTTCCTCAGTGAGTTGACTGGGTGTGGAGCTCGTTGTCTTCACTGCCTCCGCGGGGCGATGAGTAATAATAATATTGATATTATTAATAATAATAATAATAATAATAATAACAACAACCCGCGTCGCAGCCACTGGTAAACCCGCGAGGAGCTGGACGGCGGCATCTGGCGCGTGTGGATAGGCTGCCTTCGCGTCGCTTTTATGGATTTCATGTGGCTTCTCTGTCCGATGTTTGGAGAGCACTCGCGCGTTGCTGTTGACATTTCATGGCGTTAGAGTGTGGCGCCGGTCGCGTGTGGCTGCAGAGGACCATGCAGGACTAGCCGGGAGCCAGGACAGCGCACTTTTATCGCCTTGTTTATTTTTTTCCCCCCCACCGGGAGACATTGCGCACAGGCTTCACCGACTGCAGCAGACACAACCCGGACTCTCCCCCTCCCCCCCTCTTTTTTTATTTTTTTTTATTATTTTTGTTTTTCACTTTAACCCTTTGATATTTTTTTTTGATTTTTTTTTTTTTGCTGCTGTCATCGTATTATGTCTGCACTTCGAAAGAAATTTGGGGACGATTATCAGGTAGTGACCACCTCGTCCAGCGGGTCTGGATTCAACCAGCCTCCCCCCGAGAAGAAGAGGAAGAGGCAGCGCTTCGTGGACAAGAACGGGCGATGTAACGTCCAGCATGGGAACCTGGGTGGAGAGACCAGCAGGTACCTCTCGGACCTGTTCACGACACTGGTGGACCTGAAATGGCGCTGGAACCTGTTCATCTTCATCCTCACCTACACGGTGGCGTGGCTCTTCATGGCCTCCATGTGGTGGTGCATCGCCTACATCCGCGGAGACCTCCACAGGGCGCACAACGACAAGTACACCCCGTGCGTGGCCAACGTGTACAACTTTCCCTCGGCCTTCCTCTTCTTCATCGAGACCGAGGCCACCATCGGCTACGGCTACAGGTACATCACGGACAAGTGCCCCGAGGGGATCATCCTCTTCCTGTTCCAGTCGATCCTCGGATCGATCGTCGATGCCTTTCTGATCGGCTGCATGTTCATCAAGATGTCTCAGCCCAAGAAGCGGGCCGAGACTCTGATGTTCAGCGAGCACGCGGTCATATCCATGCGCGACGGCAAACTAACTCTCATGTTCAGGGTGGGCAACCTGCGCAACAGCCATATGGTCTCGGCACAGATCCGCTGCAAATTGCTGAAAGTAAGTGGTGCCACTTCCGGTGGGTATGCGTCCGGAATCATAGCAGGGCTCCCCTTTTCGAACAAATAAGTAAAGGGACACGTTGAGGCCTACGCCGTGGCATTTGAACCCGCTCATGACAGAGTTCTCAGCTGCCGGGCATCTAATAGACCGAAAAACTGCATCCCCATTAAAAAAAAAAGTATAACCATAACGTTATAATGGGTGAAAAAAAAAACTCATAAATAAATATCCCAATCTATGGCTTGGATTGTGCTTTGTTAACACGTGTCAATTTACCACGCAGAAATGGCCATTGTCCGGTCTTGTAAAAACATGTTGTTTGTATTCTTACTGCGTTTCATTGTGCGTGTTAAAGCGATAGTTCTGTGTTACAGTCGGGTGAGCGTGTGTTGGGTGAGCATCTATGGATTTCTCAGCCGTTCCACCCCCTGGCTTCGCAGAGGTCTACAGTAAAGCTGAAACAAACCCTCCACGATGCATATGCACACATGCCATGTGTCATCATGGCAATATATAGGAATATATATATACATGGTTAGTACAGCAGAAGAAGTGTAGGCCTCCCTAAAGTTAAAGGTAGGCGTAAAGTCAGTTTGAAGTGGGGAACGTGCTGCAGCCAAAACAATATTAGTGAACAATAAAACCGTTTTCCCTCCACGTCACGACACCTAAGCACAACCACACCACATTTGGAACCGCCTGATTTGACTTTCTCATTTCAAAACAAATCATTTCTTAGACCCAGCGCCACGCGCTGAGATGGGTATCCTACCATCAGAAATGAACGTAGGGGAAATTGGACACAGAGGCCCTTGCAAAGCCTCAGGTAATTCCACCTCGCCCCCGTCCCCGCATCAAACTTTACTGTCTGTCTCCCTCTGCACGCTCCCTCAGTCCCGCCAGACGCCCGAAGGCGAGTTCCTCCCGCTGGATCAGTTGGAGTTGGACGTGGGTTTCAGTACCGGGGCGGACCAGCTGTTTCTCGTCTCACCGCTCACGATATGCCACGTGATCGACACCAAGAGCCCGTTCTACGACCTCTCCCAGAGGTCCATGCAAACGGAGCAGTTTGAAATCGTGGTGATACTGGAGGGAATCGTGGAGACTACAGGTGAGTTACCCGCAAATGTGCATTTTGATTGGCCTGCTGTGGCCTGGGTTTTTTTTTTTTTTTTTTTTTTTTAAACCGCACGTCGTGGCTACAGACTACGCGTACAGCAGCGGACGTGTTGCGTCTTCAGAGGTGTTTGTCCACTGTCCCGTGCTTCTGCAACAAATCTTGGACGTAATCGGGAGCTGTCTCGCGGGCGTGAAAAGCCGACATCCCGAATGCACTCACTATTGACCTTTTGCATTAAATTGATTGGTTTGTTTCTGTGGCAGCCATAAACATTGGATCGTAATAATGGTGCTCGGTGTTGGGGGGGGGGGGGGAAAGGGGGGGGGGGGGGGAAACGCAGATTATTGATTTTCTGTTGCACGTATTAAGTGAGAGGATTTGAAATCCAAGCATTAAAATGCTTTCGTGGCTTCGACAAAGTAGAGCCAAGCTACCTTTGAGCATTGAGAGGATTCAGACTCGGGTCAGGTCAGCGCGAGGCCGGATGCATTTTCTCTTTTTTTGCTCATTGGAGGACGAATTCCATTCCACCTCCTCCCCCGTGCCCACCTGCACTTACCCCTGTCGTGACGGATGTTCTCAGAGGGGGGAATAATAGTTTACAAAGTAGAGCCAAGCTACCTTTGAGCATTGAGGGGATTCAGACTCGGGTCAGGTCAGCGCGAGGCCGGATGCATTTTCTCTTTTTTTGCTCATTGGAGGACGAATTCCATTCCACCTCCTCCCCCGTGCCCACCTGCACTTACCCCTGTCGTGACGGATGTTCTCAGAGGGGGGAATAATAGTTTGCTTTCTGTGGTCCCTCAGGAATGAGGGGAATTCCATTTCAACAGGATGAGTACCGCCCCGAGATAAAAACTCTCCACTGTGGTCCTTTTTTTTTTTTTTGTAAATTCTGCCATTTATTTGACACAGCTGATATATAGTACAGTGGGATGGAGAGTGAGCAGGGGAGCAGTTGTAATGCGTTGGCTCAGAGAAAACGGCATATGGAGATGTGACAGGGAGACTCACGGGCTGACACCGCAGACGGCAATTAGCAAAGATATTTCGGTTCTTAGTAAATAGTTTTGACAGAGTTTTTTTTGGGGGGGGGCATTTTTTTAATTTTTTTTTTTGTAGTTGAGATATATCAGACTTACGATCCCCAAATATGACACGTAGCGTGTCAGTGTTAACATATTCATGTTGAAGGCAAACATTTACAAAAATATGGGACACTATTTTCTTATGTGTACATACTCTTGACAAGGTCTTAGATTTGCCGCTAAATATGATATGCCGTATGCATCGGAACAACGGATTTCTCTCAGTGACATCTTCTTGCTAATTTATTCAAATATTTTTAAACATATTTCATACCGATTCTAATATTTAAGTTTACATCCAGTCAACGCGTGTTTATTTGAAGAGAGTAATAGTACAAGTTCAAAAGTACAAGGAATGACCCATTACCTTATCGGATGCTATGTACGGTTGGTTTTGGCTCAGATATATAGATAGATTGAGTATTGTGATCAGACATTTATTGCACTTCGGTGACTGTCACAGGAGTGGTGTGTGTCATCATTGTGTCCTCGTTTTCAAGGGGTCCCATCGTAGTCTCAACCAAACTGATTTGGCTTGGGGCTTGGGGATTGTCACGCTCGCGTTTGTGCCTCGCAGACGTTTCTGCGCCCCCAGCGGCGGGCGTGGTTATGTGAAGTTGTTGGAGAAGGCTGATGGGGAAAACAATGTGTGGTTAAAAATTGATGTACAGTGAAAGTCTAAATCCTCAGACGCCTTTCATTTCTGGCCAATGTAACTCTGTTTCCATGGCAACCGCTCCCGGAGTGTGCAGGATTGCGGCATAGCTGCACCTAAACTTAGGCTTGTTTTTGTTTTTTTGCTTTGTTTCTTTTTTTTTTTTTTTTTTATTCCTTCGGTGTAAAAATAAGAACACAAATGAAGTCATTATCAGCCGGTTGTAAGGAGGGTCTCCCGCGAGGCCCATGGGGGTGTGTTACTGTACCATAAAACGCTTGAACAGGTGAAACAGCAGAGAAAGAATAGAAGATAAAATATTTATGAGGCTCGGTTGTTCGTAGTGAACAAGCTGTTCTACTCTCCACTTCTGCTTTCGTTATGTGTGGGGGGAAGAAAACATGGAATGCCATTCACCATATGCAGTCACTGCAGACGAAAGCTGCACAATCCCTGCTTCTTAAGTCCTTCTCCAAGATTAAAAAAAAAAAAAAAAAAGCAGATACAACAGCGTTCCCCTTTATTTTTTTAACCTAGAAATCATTTGTTCCCCTTCACTATTTTGGACTAAATCAGAGTGCCTTTTTCTCCATTTTGCTCTAACCCGGGGCAACCTCCCCATTTGTTGAAAAAGGCCTGAGCTGTGGCCTCGTTCCTTTTGAAGAGGAGCTGAAGAGTTTTTCTTTTTTTTTTCTTTTTTAAAATTTATCGCCACCTCAGCGCGATGCACTTTCCAAATGAGACGTGAAGGATGTCCGGTAGCCTGGTGATTTTTGTTCCCGGAGCGACGCCGGTTGTGTCTTCGCGGCGTTGAGCTGCTTTTGCATCGCATTGCAGTTTACGCACTGTACGTGCCGTCGTACTGCAGGCTTCCTGTTAAGGGGTGGGGAGCAAAATAGAAGAAAAAAAAAAACTACGCACAGACTAAAATCATAGCCGCAGGTTTTGGGTGAGTTAACAGCACTAACACGGATAATGTCTGACACAACCACAACCAATGCAAACAGCTCAAAGCACTTCCCCAACAAATATCTTTACAGTGACTTTACTATGTCGGTGTCCACGGAGCAAATATGCGCGACGGGCCCCCCCCCCCGTTTGTTAGGGGCTTCACCGCCCTGTCACTCCGTTGATGTGAATCTCATCACAGTAATACCCGTGCTTCTGAATTATTGGTGCCGGGCACGACAGGTGATCGGATAAGAAAAGCTCAAGTAAATAACTGGGCCTTAGCTGATACAGGTTGTGTGTATGTGTGTGTGTGTGTGTTTGTGTGCGTGCGCGTGCGTGTGTCTGTGTGTGTGTGTGTGGGTGTGTGTGTGTGTCTGTGTGTGTGCGTGTGTGTGTGTGCGTGCGTGTACGTACGTTGCAAATTCCTATAAATAATGAATGCGACTCATCTTATAATCTCATTATCGAGTGGTGCGGGGGGAAAAAAAAAAAAAAAAAAAGTACCTATTAGGTTTTTTGACGATAACCTTATTCATTCTCCCAGACTGCGCAGTGCAGCGACATCCGCTCCGCTGTGCTGCATGCGGGAATGTCATCACAGTTACCGATTGAATCATCGTATGCATATTCCATGCATAATGCATTGTATAGCCCTATCTTCCTGTGTCTTACACCGTGAGGAACGCAACTGAGGATAGTTTTTACATTTTTTTATTATTGATTAGTGTGTCGTTTATATTCTAGATGAACCTCTTAACACACGAATGATCTGGTTTTGTGTTGAAGCTCTGTTATGAGCTTTGGCTTCATCTTTAGTTCAGAAAAAAGCCCTTGGTTATGGTTTGGGACAAGTTGTGGTCTTGGTTTTACGCAGTTAATGGTTAAACAAAAACCAAAAAAAGTCCATCATAACGATCAATAGGTGGTCTAAACGAATTGGCTGTACGGCCGTTGATGTTGGAGAACTTGTTGAAATATTGACCTATCCCAAAGCGACTCCAGAAAGGCTGGTGCGCCAGGAGCTCATGAAGTCCAATCTTTTGGTTTTGGCCCCAAAATATTTCCTTTTGGTTTAAGTCAGTGAGCGTACATGAAGATGGACCACACGTCTCCACTTCCTCACTCTGCACGAATCAGTCACTCAATCACGAGGCCTCACGCCATCTAATGCCTCTCAATACCAACACGTTGTGAGCCAACAGGAAATACGTTTTAGGAAAAACACAATTTGACCTTTTTTCTTTGAGCGGTTTGGTCCATGTCCCATCTGCTAACGTGACAGGTGTGGAGTTAATGGCCTATACCGCAGCCAGCAGGTTGATTGAGATGTTTTGGCTTCGCTTTTGGGGGCTGTCATGTCATCCGTCTTGGTATACAGTCCGTGACGGATGTTGTTTTTTTTGAACCACATGTGATTTTGCTTTTTAGCTCCACCTGTCTTAAACCTGAAGACGTGCATAATCGGACGGTGTAATCGAAAACAGCTGTGTGCGCAGGGGCCTCTGACTTACTGCACAGCTCCGCCACGAGCAGGTTTTTCCTCGAGATATTAGGAACCGCTTTGATGTGCGGAAATAACGTTAAACAATATTCCAACGGCTTACCATATAATGGCATATTAATGCCATTTCGGGGTCATTTGCCAGAGCGGATGGTGACCTTCCTCCTGATGACTCATGAGTCCATTTAGAGATTCTACACCGACGTCTTAAAATGCATCAGAAGTTGAGATAAGTGTCCTATTAACGTCGCTAATGCTATTCAGCACTACAAAGGCTTAAATCCCAAGCCAGAGGCAATCTGCTCGTTTGTGCAGCTGAAAATCAACTGTGGCTGCCAGGAACAGACGTTTAGGTTCCTCTAACCAGGAAACGAATCGGTTTATGGCACGCCGACTTCATCTCGTGATTATTAGCGTGGAATTTGCGCAGCACCGCAACGGTCCTGTGCGCGTTTGCCGAAGACGCGGCGTCGGTTTGGTTTTGGAGTTTCTTTTGGCGCATAGGCGGGATGAATAAGAAAGGTAAACAGGCTGACGACTTGTGTCACGGGGGAACTCATCTTCATGAGGCAACAGAGAGGGAATCTGTCGCGGCGCATTAGTCAACCCGGACATTTTTTGGGTGACGCTTTAGGCCTAGCATGGTGGTAAAACGCAGTGTTGCGGCATCCTTCAGCTTCGCCCAAGCGTTTTTCAATTCACTCATCAGCAGTGGAAAGCCGTGATTCATGAGCGGAAACTGCATCATCAGCGCCAACCTCTCTGCTTTTGAGACCGGTGGGTCTTTAGTGCAAATGAGCGCGATCCTTACACTTACCGGGATATTCTTAAAACCCTGAAAACATTTTGTACTTTTTGCCTTTTTTTTTTTCGGTCCAATTTGGTAAAGTTTAAAGTTTACTTCCGAATAAACTCTGCAGTCTCGTTTTGAAGCTTGTAGCTGTTTGACACTCAGTAAGTTTACTGTTTACCTTACTTCATTCGTCTGGTGATTCACTCTTCCTGCCAGAAAAGCGGCTTATAATAATTGGTGTTTGTCCACTGAAAAGTATGTTTTGTGAAAAATAGCCAAAATGGCATAGAAGAAGATGGACGGATCGATGGATGGATAGATGGATAGATTAGGGATTATAGATTATAGATAGATGTCATGATTCACTGGGATAGAATAGAAAACAGATGATCTCAGTTTCTGTATCTGCTCGTTTTAAAACCAGGGTGGGTGGCAGGTTTGCGTGTAGACTGGATCAAATGGTCATGTTTATTCATGTGTTTTTATCGTGCATGAATGCAATATATGACTGGAGAGAACAGCTGTGTATAATAAATCCCCCTACTTATATGCTCAATATTTAAAACTGCACTGAAAACTGCATTTATGATTGCAGTCCGTGTTTGAACCGGCTTAAGGAATGAAAATAAGCAAACACTAATATATACCATTATCTGAATTTATCTACAAGGATGCACGTATAATATTTATGACCATACTCGGGCAATAAAAAAGGCAGTAAAGAGATTATTGCCTCTCAATTTGGTTACACGAAAAAAATGATTCCCTGACCTGTGCAGGGGAAGAAAACAATGTTTGTTCCTGTAACGCTATCATCATAGCTTCAATTAAGTTATTGTCGTGCAACAAACGCCCATAAATAATATTTCGAAAAATGAAATTAAGAGTAATGATTGCTTCGATGCAGACTACGTTTAGTAGCAGAGCCAGCCGGCATAATTAATTGGAAACATCTATTGCCGCTGATTAGCAGAGCAGCCAATGTCATGGCTCGATCTGTGTTCCATCAGCGGCGGCAGTAATTGAAATGAAAATGGAGAGCTCTCCGCTGTGCCGCCGGCCTAATAGCTTCAATCATATGAGTAAGAGGCCACGGCCCCCGGAGGTCTGGGGGTCACCTGACAACGGGGACATCAGAGCTTAGGTAAACACTGACACGGGTGAACTCCGGATATGAGCGTGGCCGGCGCGCTCGCCGCGCCGTCTTCTGCGGCAACGGACCATAATTCATAGTGAGTCATTACACCGACGAGGGGCCGCGTTCCCTGCCAAAGCCCCGTGGGGTTAAAGGCTGGAAGCGAGTTCAGCCGGGGGGGGAAAGTGAGCGCAGCAGCTCAGGTGAGGGCGGGAGTTTCCAATTAAATTTAATATGCTCAGGGTGAGGACCCGGGAGAAAAGCGCCTGCCCCCGCCGAGCTCCACCTGCGCGGCCGAGGTGGCGGGCCACGTGTTGCATACCTTACAGTTCCCTGGGTAAAGTGTAAATATCACATATATATATATATATATATATATATCAGGCTTTGGCTTCATTTGGACTTTATTCAAAAGTACATTTCACAGCTACCTAGCATCGATATTTAAAATGATTAATAATCAACAATAAAAAAAAAAGTGTATATTCAAAATATAGAATAAAACATTTTATAAAATATCTGCCAAAAAAAAAAAAAAAAGGTTTATAAGCTTAACAAAGATGGATTGGAATGCCAATCGGATTTGATTACCATTACGTTGAGGGGCATTCAATGTATTTACCCCCCTGATAATAAAACCTGCACGATAACATATTCAGCTCTGTACTCCAAAAACACTGAAATTAGCCTGAGTCATTTTTCCGTAAACAAACAAGGGGAATTCAGGGAGCGCCTCTTTGGGGATGTCCCGCCTATTTCTTCCGTACATACAATAATTGCTCTGGGGACGAACTCCACGTAGTTGGGCCGTGCGCAGAAGCTGCATCTACGACATGCTGGATTCCTTATCCCCTTTTTAGACAGACCGTGCTAGCTTCTTGCGTGTGTGTGTGTGTGTGGGGTGCACGGTAATTGTGTCCTCAGGGATTTGTCAAGTCCCCGTTGGACGGCGATAAATCAACGGTAGACGAGGTGCGCGGTGGCAGCACACCCTGGGATGAAGTCGCTCTGTGACGTAAAACAAGCAGAAAAGCGCTCGCCTCCAAAAACAGGAGCTCATTGCCTGTACTGTGTGTCTCGTTTTATTTTCGATTTTTGTGTATCGGAAGATGTACACGCCACCTGACAGTTAGCCGATTTGCACGACTTTATTACCCACGACACAACATGGAGCGCGGACCTCAGCATCAGCCCCCTGCTCGCTGGCGAAGATTGCGCCGACAACGCTGTGGGTCCGCTCGTGTGCGACTGTGGTCAGGAGGGAGACGCTCTGGCAGTGGGCATTGATCGCCGGGGCTGCGACCGTCCCTGAAGTGCAGCTGGCTCAATCCCTGGGTTTCAACAGAAACCACGCAAACATGTTGTTCTTAGAGCTCGTCTTCTATCCTAAGAGGCCTCCTCTGTCTGGGATGTGTGTTTATTGTTTGTTTTTGCCATTTCCGTCACTCAGACGTGGAGTTTTTACCGGAACGACCTTTGCTCTCAGAACTGGAGTGGCACATTTAAATAATAATGGATTCAACAACCAAAAAAAAAAAGCCAGTGAAAACTCTCAGGTTAAACTCGTCTCCCGGCCTAAGTGGATGTGACTGAGATTGCACAGTGTTCGCTCACTCGGTCTTTTTTTTTTTTTTTTTTTTTTTTCTCCATCGAAAGAACAATTATTATCAGATCGTTTTCATCGCGCGATACGAAGCCCAGCTGGGCAGGGTTTTTTCTTTCTTTTCTATTTGAGCAGTGGTGGCTGTTGGGCCCGAAGGAAATCCATCGATTTCTGCTTTGTTTTTTTTTTTCCATTCACCGGATCCCTTCACAGCCTTATTCAACATAGGCCTTCGCTTGGTAATGTGCGCCCTCCTGGCTGTGTTGACGGCCTACAGCCATATGTTCCTCCAGCCTGCCTGACACCCCACTTTGAGTGGAGATGGTTGGCAGCCCTCTATTCCCCTTGCGTCCTTCCCCTATTTCCTTCCCAGCATCCTCTCCGGGCTCTCCCATCCCCCACCGCCCTGCGCTCCCCCCCCCCGTCTCTTCTCCTCTGTCCTCTTCCTCCTTGTTCCCGGTCGCTGCTTTGCGGGGTGGAATCAAATCTCAAATGACTAGGATCCACCTTCGCTGATGGACCACAGAGAAATGCATTATTTATCCGAAGGGGGGACTTATTTCCGTCTTCTTCCGCCAAAGTCGAACTGTGGAAAA
Source organism: Colistium nudipinnis (assembly GCA_016785305.1). Lineage (NCBI taxonomy): Eukaryota > Metazoa > Chordata > Actinopteri > Pleuronectiformes > Rhombosoleidae > Colistium > Colistium nudipinnis. The sequence continues at coordinate 36,359 of JAFBJU010000403.1, forward strand.
ACAGGTCATCGAAATTGCTGCCGGATCTTTCCTCCGCTCTCCTCCGCCGCTTGATGGTGGTCACCATAGAAACCAATAACCAGACAGGACTGATATTGGCCACAACACCACGTCTGCATCAAAATTAGATTTTTTTTTTTAATTCTACATAAACTTGTCTTCCTGCCCCTCTTGCTGGGTGTAGACACAGACGGTCAGTTGAGAAAAAAACAGAACTAGTCCGAAACTACGCTACTGTGACCTGCCTCTTGACCTTTTCCTCTCAGGCGCAAAGCTCAACATCGCTGTATTCTTCCAATGGGGAAAGGATGACTATTTGGAGTGTGGGGTGTTGTTTGGAGGCGAAATGAAACGTCCCGATTCTCAGGCCTGTTTTTGTTCGCATCTCTCTCATACATAACACCGGAGCCGTTTCCACTGGCGCGATAGACTGTCAGGGGACTCCGCTGACAGCGCTGCACTGGTGAGTGAGTTTGTGTGTGTTTCTATATGTGCGTGTGTGTGAGTACTTGAGTGACTGAATGGAAGGGAAAGCCAAAGAGAGAGAGAGAGAGAGAGAGGGAGGAGGGGATGGGAAGGCTATTTGTGATTTTTCTCCCACTAAATAGGAGCTTGTGAAGAACTCTGGCACCCACACCTTGTCCTCACAGTGACTCACGTTGGAGAAATCTTTTTCACATGGCACCTTTTCGCTTTCACGTGCCTGGTCTGGTGTCTGTCGGTTGCGTCATATGATATTATTCTATCATAACAAATAAGATGTACAAGAATGTCCAATTTCTTCATACATCCGACTTTCCTCTGTCCCTCGGTGAGTCGTGTGTCGATCTGCAGCTGCGGACACAACAGAGCCAGGGACCAAACGGATATTATCCTTTAACAACATGGTTGTGCCGCTTTTAGACGACTGAGGCCGAGAATACCACTTAGGTTTTTTTTTTTTTTTTTCTTCCCTATCAAGAAACACTGGCAGGCTGCCTTCTCGAGTTTTACTGTGCCTTTTCTATTCCAACCACCAAAGAAGCCATTTTATCATCGCTGTCACTCTGCTGACGGCGCGGCTGCTTCACTTTGTGCGGGGACAGAGGAGCAGCAAGCAGCGCGTCACGAGGAAAAGTGCTTTTATTTACCGTCCTGAGCTAAGCCTCCAAGTTTATTCCTGCCCTTTTCCAGCTCCTAATAGGATCAGGTGGGGTAAATATTGCAGAACAGGAAGATGTAATCGCTTCTTCAAGTGTTTTTTTAGTAGTCTTTTTAAAATTCCTTTAGGATCGTTTTGGAAGAGTTCAGTTGCTGTGATTGTAGAGAAATCTCAGGATGGTACACAGAAAATATTCTTCTTTGATTTTCGGTGTTATTCCTCCACTGGAACCTCTGATTTTCTTCATCCCTTCTGAGTTTGCAGATTCAGCAGGGGGATTTGCTCTAATGCCGCTCCTGTTGTCACATGTTGTAGATTATTTTCCTCTGAGAGCAGCAAACTGCCTGCACAGTGAACTTCAGCGATGAAGAGGATTTAACACTTTTGCAGGATTAAGATATACGTTGGCAAGTGAGAAAATGGCACATTCCCCCCGCCTCTATACTGTAAACATAGTTTTCTGCTTTTCTGTCTCGCTCTGAATACCAAATGAAAATGAAAGCTCGATTTTTGGCACGTAGTTTTGCTTTTTGCTACCAAACATTGAAAATGGTGGCAATAGAAAGGAAGAAAAATAGGAAGCTAACCAGCAAAAACCTGGGTGAATAAAGATACTTTTTTTGTAAAATAACAAAACAATACTAACAATAATAAGTAACAGAACTGGACCAGATGTTGACTCTGCTTTATTATTATTATTATTATTATTATTATTATTATTATTATTATTATTATTATTATTATTATTATTATTATTATTATTATTATTATTATTATTGCACAGTTGGATTCTTATGGTTGTTTATTGGCTTCAAAAGTGGGCCAACATAAAATATACCCTTAAAACGATGATATGGGAAACATATCAAACAGTAGCAAACGGCTGGTTTATTATAATATCACCATCAGACATGAGCAGACAGCATCGGCATTCATCCAAAGCAGTTTTTTGGCACATGCGGCCTAACTCCACCACCCCTTAACCTCCTCCACTGCAAACTTGGTCCCTATGTAATGTTGGTAAATTAACCAGAACACCGTTGATGCATCCAACATTGATTCTGAAGCGGGGGTTTCCACTCAATCTGTCACCGCATGGCACTTTATTGCGAGGGGTCATTTCTTTGTGGATTTAAAATGCATCAGTATTGGCTCTTACTGAGTCACAGTGGAGAAGAGATCACATTCACTGAAATTAGATGTGTAATGGATCCACAGAGTTACACATTTCTCTCCCGGAGGACTGAATGAGGAATGCGGTCTCTTCAATTGTTCTTTTTGTCCGCTCATGCGTTCCTCTCTTTCCCCCTCATCTACCGCTATTTATTTTCTGCTCATGTAAAAGATAATATGAATGAATGTCTTTTATTCCTTGATGAAGGTATTTTCCCTGCCTACAAAATGCCAGAACAAATTAAACACGGCCACCGCTCTATTTCAGGGACAAGTGATGTCATTTGTTCTCACACCAAAAACAAAAGAGAAGCAGCAAATCTTAATGACTGCAAGCAGGAAGCACATTTGTTTTTCCGACTACTTTATATATATATTTTTTTACATATCACACCCTGCATTTGTCTGTTGAACAAAGACAGAAATACAATAATATATATATATATATATATATATATTTTTTTTTCTTTAAGAGGTATGATGAGATGTACCTGTGTCTGTATGTAGCGTAAAGTATAGAAATAGAGCACACACACAAAGCGAGTGAGCTGGCTGGTATTGCTTTTTGACATTATGTTAAATGACACATAATACCGGCTGTTGCAAAGCAGCACGGCCTTTATGGGAGGTGTTTTTCCTCACTGCCGCGGTGGTTCAACTGTTGCGTGCCCCCGGCAGAGAGACGACCGGGTTTTCATCTGTTTTTGTTTCCCCCTCCCGCTGTATGTGTGTGTTGACACAGTGCGATGCATCACACCGGGTGAAACGGAGACGACACCGATAAAACACAGCAGTATACTGTATGGTAGATATATATGACAGAGGAGGAGGAAGTTGCTCTGTGCTTTATTAAGGATGGCATGTCGTAATCTGAGCTCTGGCCCCCCCATGATGAGAAGTCACTCAAATATATTGAGATTTTCCCTCCCAACCCCAAGAAAATGCACCTCGCCAGGCGTTTTGTCTTGGGTGGCTGATTTTAACCCCACCCTCGAGGAAAAATCCGCTCTGAGCAGTTTGGATGACGTTGTGATAAAAGAGAGATAATTGTGTTTCGTGGTGTCACCTTTACTTTTGCCCAAACTCAGCAGTGGAAGCTTTATGGCTGTTGCATGAGCGCATTTCTGCAGTTTGTGTTTCCATAGAAACACTGAGTCCTTGGCGGGCGTGTATTTTCAGAGTTACATAAGGATTTACCAGTATGACACTCCGTTATGAGTATTCTCATTTGACTGGATTCCTATTTTAAGGAATACTACACAGCAACTGTGGAAAACATCGAATTAGAGGGAGAAAAAAAATTTGTATCTATTTTGGCTGTTTGACTGTACTCTGTCAGGTGGTCTTTAAGTCTTTGTGTATTCCTCCACATTGTGTGTCAGTTGCCATCACCAATTGAACCGTGTTGTGACACAGCTCCTTAGCGTTTCCGTGTCGGTTATGCAGTGCGCCACATATGAACGCGGGCGTTGCGTAGCAGCGGGTCTTTAACGACGCGATTGAATGTATAGGATTCTGCCCGGTCTATAATTATGCAATCCTTAAATGAAGAAATGTTATCGTTATGTGTTAATGGTATTAATGGCCACGGTTAAGTCTGGAGCAGGAGTAAGTTCTTGAAACGAGGTGCACATGATTGGACCCTCCACGTCAGAGAGGTTTTGTAATGGAGAAAGGGCGGGGGGGGCTGCCTGGCTCCAGAGGCAGGAGTTTTTCAGCCCCAGGCCCGCAGGGGTTCATGGGACACAGGTCTTACCAGCAACTCCTACACCATCTGCATGAAACACAAAGCATTATTAATAGATGTACTATTCGGGTCTCGTGTATTACTGTAGCAACCTTACCTGAGGCGCATCTTCACCTCTCTTGTGTAGAGCTTTTTTTGTTTGTCTTCTTATCATGCACCAGTCAAGAAGCCGAGAAGATATTTTGGTCCTTCATATTATACTGCATTGACGGACGTTATCTCTACAGCCAAAACATGGAGCATTTTTCACAGCAATTCTCAAAATCTGTGTATATATATGTATATATATATACATATATATATATATATATCCTTTTGATGATGAAGTGGTGCCAATGTTTTGGCCGTAGGCTCACGATACCACAAGGTTCCCATTCGCCCTTGGCTCGGAGTCGCTTTGGCCCTAAACTTGTCATTAGTTGTGCCGGCTTTGTTCAACGCTGCGCACGCGTCCGTGTGCCCAGAAGGCTTCGGGGGCTCCGAAGTAATAGTGCAGAAGTAATACGCCGAATACCCCAATTGCACTTGATGTTCCGTCTGCACATCTGTGCTCGTGTGCTGTGCCGTTAGCAGTGGCTTATGTGATGACCTTGGGACTGGGGCAAAATAGCAGATGCCCCCAGTTTTGATGATGACATTCCCGCAATCAGTGGCAGCGTCTCGCGGTGAACGAGCGCTTTGGACCCGACAATCGCTGCATGAACAATATTAAGCTGGTAATTAAAACGTGATAATAACCTACTGCAGACACTGATTTCCTAATGGATTTGAACAAGACTGAACATGAAGTACCCCCCCCCCCCTCCCCAGCCATTCCTCTATGTTATATCACTAATTATAGATCTTCTATAGTCTTTTAGTGGGAAAGTGAAGTTGTTCTTTCAGCAGAATCTTAACGATGCCCAGATGAATATGGCTTTCCTGTGATCGGTGTAATGCGATGTATGATTTAATAAGAGCTGTGAGTAATCATTCATAAGCATCCAATAACTTTGCATAAAAATAAAAAAAAAGATGAATCATAAATTGATTGGTTTATGTGGACGCAAGATCAGTTTGAAATCGAGGTTGTGCAAGTGCACACAAGGGGCATGTGTGACGTTCCAAAGTTAAATACGGTGTTTTATTCCTTCTTCGGACAGGAATGACCTGCCAAGCGCGGACGTCTTACACCGAGGACGAGGTCCTGTGGGGACACCGCTTCTTCCCGGTCATCTCCTTGGAGGAGGGCTTCTTCAAGGTGGACTACTCCCAGTTCCACGCCACCTTCGAGGTGCCCACCCCTCCGTACAGCGTGAAGGAGCAGGAGGAGGCCCTGCTCCTCTCGTCGCCCCTCATGGCCCCGTCCCTGTGCAACAGCGGGGACAAGAACAGCTCCCTGGACTGCCTGGAGTCCCTGGAGGACAACGACAGCAGCACCAAGCTGCCCGCCAAGCTGCAGAAGATGTCGGGGCGGGACGGCCTGCCCAAGAAGCTGCTGAGGATGAGCTCCACCACCTCGGAGATGACCTACAGCTTCGGAGACCTGCCCATGAAGCTGCAGCGGATCAGCTCTGTCCCCGGCGTGTCCGACGACAAGCAGGCCGGCAAGGCCTCCAGGATGTGCTCGGAGCCCATCAGTAAGTCCGTGGCAGACTTGCCTCCCAAGCTGCAGCGGCTGGCTGGGGGAGGAGGGGGGGGCAGGATGGACGGACACCTGCCCCCCAAACTCAGAAAGATGAATTCTGATCGCTTCACATAAAGCAGGCAATATATTTTAAATGATCCCCCTTTTATTCCCCTTACCCCCAAGTCCTTGTGCTATTACTAATTTATTAATGAACACTATTCTTATATTTAAAGAAATGTAGAATATGTGCACAAGTACCTTATAGGAAATAGGGCGACGGAATTGAGCACAATTGTCCCTACAGGCGAAGTGCACACGAATGATGACGAAAGATCTGTGACTTCTTCTTCTTCTTTGTTTTTTTTTTTTTTTGTTTGTTTTTTAGGATGATGTACAATTAGCACAATCTGGCATGTAAGAAACAGCGGGCGCATGCAGAAGTGAATCTCAAGAATTTCCGGCATGCCATTTATTGATCGTTTTATTTTGCAAAAACAGTTTCCTCGAGTGAGTGGACGGACAGTGGAGAAATTGCACCAAGCCATACGAGTTACAACACCGACGTGGGGGAACTTGAGCATTACACGGTTCTAATTTGTGGCGGCGGAAGGCGCGCACATTTTGTTTTTGAGTTGATTGCTTTTGCTGTTTACTGTAAAACTGTGGCAATGTTGCGTTGATTGCATGCTCCTCTTATTGACTTAGCTATACAAAGGTAATAGACGACGATGTTTAGCCTTAACTATATTACCTTGTTTCCATTTTCATGTTTGTTCACAGCCGTATTTTTGGTATTTCATATCTAGGCTATTTTACCATGTGCGAGTTCACGATTTTATCACTTGATCAACTACAGACGATTGTTGCCAGATGATGTGTTTCGCAGTGGAAAATGCATCATCTGCGCCGTACGAGCCGTCGCAACACTGGGCACAATGCTACACAATGTCACTTGCTTATTAAAGTAACACTTAAGTTGAAAGAGTCAATATTTGTACTTGATAAGCACAAAGCAATCCTTACATAGCACTCACATGATATTGGAACGCATTTATGGGCATTGTCACAAATCGACTGCTTAGGGCAGTAGTACCAGTACTGTGCAGTCACTTTTGTTTCATTACAGTAGTTTAATCTACAGTAGGTCTGTGTAGTCCTATGAGACGCTCCGTTAGAATTTCAACTTAGGTGTTACTGGTTAGATTTAGAGGTGGGCCTGCGAGGAAAATATTACCTTTTGTCTGAAGGGTCCACATTCTCTCTCCTCTGTGATGAAAGCAATAATAATAATAATATTATCACGACTATAATCTTTATATAGCCACGGGGTCCACCACAGCCCTATATACACTCTGTTTACTGAATCCATGCCATAAAAAAATAATAATAATAATAATCTGGTTTTCTCTAAATGCATCAGACCTTGTATGATAGCCAATCTCTTCAGGAATAAAGATCTGACATAACTGTGTAGCATCTTGCTACTTTAAACCAGATGCCGCGCATGCTATTCCCGTTCAAATCCATCAATTGTTATGCACAGGCCGATGACAGGGGGCTCGGTCGAAATGATGAAAGGCCAACGACAGCGCTGCGAAGAGCAAGCCCGTGCCGTTGCCTCTACCGCCATATGAGTCTAATCGTCACCCAAAGCTACGCACATTTAAATCTCTTGTGGTTGCACTTATTTTAACCTTCACCTCAAAGGAATAGCGGCGCAGAAGTCGGTAATACGATTATTTTCCCTTTTTCCTGGGATGGCCTTACAACCGGGGTCTTCCACAGGGGGTCCGTGACAGGGCGTCCGCGGCTGTACTTCGGGGGTGGTGGCGCGCACACACCTTTGGTTGATTAGACCATTTTTTTTATTTTATGATTCTACTTGAATTTTGTTTTTCCAGCCAGACGTGAATTCAGGATTCTGTGTATACACTGAATAGCTTACTATTGAATGCACAATGACAGGTTTGGTTTATACGTGGCACTAGTACCCACTTTAATATGAAACACAATTTTATATATAGTAGGTGGTCCCTGCTCCATCTCTCCATCAGTTTTGGGGGTCCTTGGCCCGACAAAAGACCCCTGCCTTAGACTATAGTCTGGAAAACACGGAGGAAAAAACCTTTCCCTGACGATATATACATAAGATACGATTCAAACTGTAATGCTGGGGGTGATCGTTCCACATTTCTATGCTGCCATAGATGCCGAACATGTGCTCTGGTTAGATAACCGAACCGAAAGCCTGTCAAAAGTCTCCGGAGCAAAGATGTAGAAGATTGTATCTTCTCAGTGTCGGTGGTACAGTCTGCCGTCCGTTTCCAAAATACACAAAAGATACGACATTCCCAGCGGCTGGCTCGGGCTATTTTGGTGCGTTTATCTGGCCTTATTGGCAACGCACGCAAGGCTGCAAATGGATGCCATCTCTTTCTAAATCTGCACGGGAACTGTGCCTGATAAAGGTTTTCCCACCTCGACACAGAGCCAGTGTCGATGCGAGAAATCTTTTTTTTTTTTTTTTCCCTCTTCTTCCCTCTTTCCTTGTTTTGATCGTACCCTGTGTAATCACCGCTGCTGTCGCTGTCAAACGCGCCGTGTACATAACAACGGTGGTTCAAGAGATGCCGGCAAGGACTTGTGGACATGGCGCCAGTGCCGCGACTTGAGGGTGTCACAGGGACTTGGGCTGATTCCGAAACTCTGAAATGACATAAAAAACCCACGGGATGGGCCGTAATATCCCAAAACTGCTGATGGCGCCGTCCTCCGTCTCCTTGGAGATGGGTCGTAGATCCCTTTAGGCCGCCACCTAAACGCACGGCGCGCACGGCCAAACAGAACAATTGCCCTTTATCATCGAAGAGATCTCTGATTTAAATGTCACCTTTTTTAGGGGGGATTTTTGTCATGGGGAATGAGCTCTTTCTCGCACAGCCAGAAAGGCCTCTATGCGGACCCTAAAATTATCGAGTCAACCGCAATTTGAGAATTATAGTGTGTGGCAAGAAAATGAGTCAGTCCGAGTTTTCAACCTTGTTAGAGCTCTGCAAGGATGTAATGTGTGTTAACTTCAATTATAAGGTTTCTTGACAAAGGGTATCTGATACAGACTCGGCCTGTGGCAAAGAAAACAGCTGCTTGCTTATTACAGGAGAAATGAAGAATGGCGCGAGATAAGGCCGGGGCTGCCGGTGGCTTTGCACTGCACGGCGGCATTTATTGCGTTTCGTCCGGGGTCCACCGGAGGTATTACGTTTTTTGGGTTTTTTATCGGTCGGCCTCGCTGAGGCACAAGCGGCGCAAAAACGACTCAAAGATGCGCCGTTGATGTTTTGGTTGTCAAAGGTCAAAGCCGCCATCACCTCAACAAAACAGGTTTTGGAAAAAATGGCATGAGCTTAAGTGATACCGACTGGATGAGAAGTGATGACCTTTTTCGCCGGGAAAGGTCAGCTACACTGTGACATAATGTGACGCAGATGCACTTTGACAAATCTACTGTCGACTCTTTATTTAATTATCGCTCACCAAAAAACCCGGGGGATTTATATTATCAAATTGACGCAGATAAACATAGCCATGCTGGATTGACACGGCGATTGTGTCCCCGCCACATTCTCTCCGGCTTGTCGCATGTTTTTAAACGGCAGCCTTCAGATCGTGTGATTACTCTTCAGTCCGTCTGACCTGAGAGTAAATCCAATTCCAGGGCTTCTGGAGTGATTTTCCGATTGAATTGTATTGCGCCGGCACTGGCTCCTGTGTCCGGAGCCCTGGGGTGTGATTTATGGAGGCGCAGGTCAGGGTCGGCAAATCTTTGTGTTTCACCCTGGCACAAGGCGGCCACGACGGTCTACACTGGGAAACCAATGCGGGGGGTGGCATTACCCCTTGTTGTTCAACATGCCTTTTTGCCACTGTACGTAATGTGAAGCCAGATCAGGCGAGAAGGTCACTGTGCGTGTGGCAAACAAATCCCCGGTCTAAACGGATAGATGTGCAAAACAGTAAGATGTACAAAGCAAAAACTCTGGCTGAAACATATTAATATTTATTTTATGACAAATTATAGTCGTATTATTGTAGTTTTTGAATATTCGAGTGAATATGTGACGTTTTCCATCCAAATTTGGTAGTCCATTTCAGATCGCAGAAGAGAGCAGCGCCGCCGTCCCGCGACAGAGCAAAGTGAACAAAAGACAAAAAGTGACAAGGAGATGAGAGAAGTGCATTACGGGCGGGCGAGGAGACCCCGAAATTGGTGAGTGGGATGAATAATGCATTTGTCTCAATGCTTCCAATCCTGTAAGTTTGCAAAATGACAGTGATCAAAGTTCAGTCTGGGAAGGGATGGTATTTAAAGGCGGGGGGGGGGGGGGGGGCTGGGGGGGGGGGGGGATTAAAATGTTGGCGGAGAGTGTAAAGGAGAACGCCAGAAGGGGGGAGAGAGGATATTTCTGTCTCTTGTCAGATCTTGTCATGACTTGTTTTCCATTTACACGTTTTCCCTCTTTATCCCTCAGCTCTCATCCTGGCAATGCAAATAGGTTGGATCATTCAGAGTGGAAACAGCTGCTGCAGACGTTTACACAGCTCCCCCTTGCCCACTTTATTTTAGATTTTTTATTATTATTATTTCTCGTCACTGCAGTGCATCGTAAGAAGTTTGTGTTACATAGGGGGGCAAAAAAAAAGTGGAAAAAGGACAGATGAGGCTCAAAATCACATCCAACATCCAATCCATGGATAAACATCCGCAGATAGAAGCCCATCCCTGCGTATTAAAAATCTGCATGTGTGCACACGCACACACACTTATACACACACAGCCACAACAGATGCCTTGTCTCTGGCGTACTGTGTTTGTGAGATAACAGGCCCGGCGTGGGCGTCAGTTTGCACCTGAGTCCCAATCCATCTCTGCTTTGGTCCCCCAACGGTGCCGAGAAAAAGCAGGACGCATCGCAATGAGCGTGTAGAATACTTTTGGCTGGTGCTTTATCTGCTGCCTTCCATTTCATATTCGCTTTTAGATCAGGCAGAACCTTTCTCCATCATTTGCCCAAAAAAAAAAAAAAAACAGCTTGGAGAGCAATGGGAAGCCACTGCATGTCACTCAGTGGATGTGAGCCTCAGCAGAAAATGATCTGAAACTCATTAGGATAGTCATTTGGCTCTGAAGAATGATAAATGGCTTCATTTAATTTCTCGTGCGTGTGGTGTGTTATGATTTGGTGTTTGCCCCTTCTTTGTGTCCTCACACAAGAAAACAGGATTTAAAAATGATTTGAATGTGTGACAAATACCTAAATTGCGATCTTTGACAAATTGCCCCCCCCCCCGTCATTAAATCATTGAAGTGATATTACAGAATAAATCTTCAAAAAAAAGCTCACGCGTGGCACTGAGAAAATGTGTCTGAGAGCAGCGGTGAACCTTCATTAATCCCACCACCTTTTGTTCATCCATGTGGTGGATGCACGCTGGAAGGAAAATGACTCTCCACACTCCAAGGGCACCAAATAATTGCGGTGCTTCAGGCAGAGCCGGCAGGACTGAAATAAAACAAGTGCTCCCTCCCAATCCATGGCTGCTAAGAATAGGCCTGTTCAGAAGAGGCTGGCGGATGCTCGGCTGGCCGCGCTCTGTTCACACGCAGGCGTGACACACAGTACACCGAGGCTTCTGATCCAGTGCACAGAAAAGTCTCACACAATGGTCCGCACACAGCTACTGCGAATAGGAACGCAAATTGAAACGTTCACTGAGGTAATTTGGGAGTAATGCTTTTATCTCATTTAAAAAAAACAAAAAAAAACGATGACTGCCATGAAATCAAGGGCACACGAGCTGTTACCGGTGAGAATGCAACGGCATTTCAGATAAGAAAATGAAAATCTGCAAATGAGCAATTAATGCTGTGTTTTAAATACTTCATAACGAGGGATTTCCCCTGAAGTGCTTGTTACCTAGCAACTGCAACCAGCAAACACTGCATCCACATTTTACTAGGATTTGTGTTCATTTAGATGTCAATTATTTTTTTGTTTTTCTTTCCTCTCTCGTATTTTGAGAAGCTGCAAGTTCCACAGGATATTTAAAGGTGGTTTCACTTGACTGTCTTGGTTTGTGTGTGTGTGTGAGTGTGCTGTTGGTCATTCGCTCTATCGTTGTCTTTTTGCTGCCATTTCGGAGTCTGCTGTGGCAGTGGGGTTTATATTTCAGCAGTCTACGCTGTTGCCCATTTGTAAGCCAGGTTGTAAACAGCGTTGGACTCCTCCCCAGGTAGTCAGGTATACTTACTGTGCACGTTGCCACACACAAAAACAAAAATCACCGTCCACAAACAAGTCTTGGCTGTTACCTTATGTGCAATCACACCTAAGGAGTCAGAGCCATGAGTGCATGAATGGCAACCGAGCATGTGTGTGATTAATTTTTTTTTTTACACACAGTACACCGAGGCTTCTGATCCAGTGCACAGAATCGTCTCACACAATGGTCCGCACACAGCTACTGCGAATAGGAACGCAAATTGAAACGTTCACTGAGGTAATTTGGGAGTAATGCTTTTATCTCATTAAAAAAAAAAAAAAAAAAACGATGACTGCCATGAAATCAAGGGCACACGAGCTGTTACCGGTGAGAATGCAACGGCATTTCAGATAAGAAAATGAAAATCTGCAAATGAGCAATTAATGCTGTGTTTTAAATACTTCATAACGAGGGATTTCCCCTGAAGTGCTTGTTACCTAGCAACTGCAACCAGCAAACACTGCATCCACATTTTACTAGGATTTGTGTTCATTTAGATGTCAATTATTTTTTTGTTTTGTTTTTCTTTCCTCTCTCGTATTTTGAGAAGCTGCAAGTTCCACAGGATATTTAAAGGTGGTTTCACTTGACTGTCCAGGTTGTAAACAGCGTTGGACTCCTCCACAGGTAGTCAAGTATACTTACTGTGCACGTTGCCACACACAAAAACAAAAATCACCGTCCACAAACAAGTCTTGGCTGTTACCTTATGTGCAATCACACCTAAGGAGTCAGAGCCATGAGTGCATGAATGGCAACCGAGCATGTGTGTGATTAATTTTTTTTTTTCTTCCTGCTCTGTTTAATTTCCAAACACACCGATCAATAACCCCGTGCGGGGTGCTTTGTGCCAAAGGCGCCAGTCGCTCAGTAAATTGTGATGGCCGCATGCTTGCCTGTATGGAATTGTAAGACCCACCCCTGCGTGTAATCCACGATGCACTTCACCCACATGCATTTTTGATGCAACAGAGAAAATGGGGCAGGCTCACAGCCTCCACTTCCCTTCACCACAGGACCCGAGCGTCCCGTCGGCACCAAGCCTCAGGGAGCTGATTGGACTAAATGTTGCAGAATGGAGCGCTTGTTTTCCTTCCCTCTCCTCCGTCTTCCCCTTTCCGCTGGGGTCACGTGAGCACAGAAGGAGCTTAATTGTCTTTCCCTGCTGTTATTTTTGAAGGTCTGCTGAGATCGATGGGTGACCGGCGAGAGAGAGCGGTGGTAATGAGGATGAAGACCAACTGAGGAAAGTGAGGTTGCACCTGACACCAGGTCCCTGCGCGTGTGAGTACTCACAAAAAACATTTAAAAACTAGATCACCGTGCCACCGTGAGTCGCTTAATTTAACTTTAATGTGTTTGTTGTATTACTTATAAATAGAATTTGTTCCCTGATTAGAGGGGCTAATTGTTGCGAGTGAAATTGAATACAGCTGAAGAACTTCAGGCATTCACTAGCGTTTAAAGAACTCTGTTTATATCCAGACACCTAAGTTGATTGACCGCCCCCCCCCCCCCCCCCCCCCCCCCCCCCCCCCCCCTGCCCCGCACAAGAACACCACATAATTGGTTTGCTCAAACTTACGCCGACTTGACCTCTCTTCCATTTTTTTTCCTTCTTTCCACGTCTCCCCTTGAATAATGTTATTAGAGAGCCACATTGAAAGTGATATCATGGAGAAATCATCTTAATTGGGGTAGAATGGGGAGTATAGGCCTCCTGGAGGCGATGGAGCCGAAAGTGGGCGAGTGTGTTGGCTTTCACAGCACTGCGTTTGAAGGATACATTCAATTACGGGCTACTTGTCAGATGGAATAAATCATTCAGTAACGGTAATGCATAATGCAGTCAAACAAAACTTTATATAATAAAAATATATATGATATTTCCCACGCTGGAGAAGTAATGACCGTGGGGGTTTGGTCGGGGGCCACCGTATTATCAAATGTCAAAACCCATCATCATGAAGCAAGAGAGGGAAAAAAAAGGACAGTATATTGGCCAAACTGAATAAGAGTGAAAAAAGAGTGTTAGTGGAGTTTGTCATTGCCATAAATGAAATTGTAATTCAAACACAGGACTTGGTCACACCCTAATATGGCAGTGACCAGTGGAATGGGAAAACCATGTCCTGCCCTCATCTTGTGGGCTGTGGAAAAAATTGGGCTTTCCATGCTTGACCAAGCCACCGACGCCTCGCTCCAAGGAGAAATGAATTAGACGCATTAGTTAAAATTTTTGTTAGGATTTTACATAAAAATGGGTGACGTTTACCTCAGGGGGAAAAAAAATAATCTATTTATGCTTATTACTTTTTGAAAACTTGATGAGACCGTTTAAACTCATTTAAGAAAAGGTACAATAAAATGCCACCTCTGCCACCTCTTATTTAAACTGGCAGCTCAGTGTTTTGAGGGCAACTGTCCCCTCCAGGGCAAGCATGCACCATTTGAACCTGGAGCGCTAAGCTGCTGTAGAAGCAGAATGTCACACACGGCAACAAATTGTTTACAGAGGTAAACCAAAGATCAGCCCGGCGAGGGCAACGCAGAGTGAAGGGATTCGATTCAAAGCCGTGCTGGCGGCTGCTTTAACGTCACTTTTCTCATCCGAGTTTTTTTGCATTTCATATTTGTCATAAAAAATATCTTTTAAAATGTGTGTTTTTCCAAGGTTTGTGTGACATCTCCTGAGGAAAAAAATTAATAAAAAATCTTCCGTACACAATCTGAAACTCACAACAGGCTGGAAGTTTTCAAAGCTGTTGCTGTGTCATCAAGTTGGGGGAATTATTCATTCTGGCTCAGCTCAAAATATGCTTACCATCTGTTCCCTTTTATTCCAGTGCCCGGCTCACGGCTCATGTTTAATGTATCTGTGCCAATGGCGTCATCTGCGTACAGTACAATGGGCAACTCTGCATCGGGGGGTGGAAGAAGCTTGGTTTTTACGAAAGCCTTCAAAAAACAACGCCTAAATCATACGCTTTGTCGCCTCCATAATTGACAATGGCCGTACATAATCGTCCTTCTAAAATATATGAAATAAATGAAAGGCCATGGCCATTTCGCCACTGCGCTTTTCCAAATGGCACATTATCAAACGAGAAATGTGGGGAGCGAATCAGTCATTTCCCCACACTGAGGCGGACTTTATGATCTATTTAAATCCCCTGCAAGGCAGGTCAAGTGTGACTCACTCTAATATGATTATCCCCCTGAGTAATATGAGGGACATATGGAAGCGGGAATATGCAATGGGCCTTTCGGGCACATTTGCTCACACATGCACTCGTAGAATATAGAACGTTGCACATCGACACATGCCGTACACCCACGCATATACTGTACTGCACTCGACTGTAAGCCCAAAGTACATCTCATCGTAAATCAGCCACGAAGCGGAGTTTCGCACAACTAAAGTTGCTTGTGGTCTCGATGACGTACCAATTGTCACTATGTTGGGAGAGGGCCTACCACACTCGAATAGGAAATCATTTGACATCTTTAAAGCCATGTTCAAAACCTAAACATTCTAAAATGTGGATGCACATTTGAGACATAACAAGGGGGGAGAGCCGGAACAAACCAATTATTTCATCTCTCAGTCTTAGCTTATGTTTTCCAGCCAACGACGCACAAATAATAGGATATTTTAAAACCAGAAGCAGATATGTATTTATAAAGACTCGTACCATGTAAGTACAATATTTCTCTGCCTTTAATATTTTCTCTGGCAAAACAGCACTTTTTTTTTGTAGTTTTGCAAATCTTTGGCCAGGGACACAGAATCTTGGCAGTGGCCAAATCCTCAGCAGGAGGGATTTTCCGGCACAAGCTATGATGCACTAAGCAAATCCGTGAATGATAGCCACTCTCATCAAAATATATTTGAATATGTGCAATGTCATCTGTGATCCTCTGCCGAGAAATGTTGGCTCCGGACGAGCAGCCCACGGGGGCCACATCAAATGGCTCCGGCTTTTGAGGAAGATGAGAGAGGAGCATCGGCTTAATCTTTTGCTCCCAGAAAGACTCATCACGGCTACCTTTAATCACCTCGCTTCACATTCTCGCTGCTGACTCACGCTTCCTCGATTCACTTTGTCCTCGCCTAAAGAGAACCCGCGCGGCCTTGGAAGTAACCACGGTGGGCCGCTGAGGTGGCTCATTAACATCGGACATGGCCAGGTCCAGGAGATCTGCCTCCTAATGGCTCAATTAGAGACACAGTGTACGGTAGGGTGTACAGCCACATTTTGACCTGGAATTGTATTTTTTTTTTTTTTTTGTATAAGAAACCTAATCTTCTCCCAAACCAAAGATATATGAAGAATATTTTAATTGAGCACAACAAGCAGTTGTTACATTGTTGTGGAATCGCTGTGGAAATGCATTCAAAGGATCTGGAATAGTTGGAGGAAAACATTTACTGGTGCTGGTGGCCATATGTTCAGCCGTTATTTACAGGATTTCAGAAGCCCTTGCCTAACTACAGGTTAGAAATGCTCTCTGTGTGTGTCTGTGTGTGTGTGAAATGTGGGTATCTGTGTGCGAGGTAGGGGGCAAATTAAATATATATTGACGCAGATTTGAGGAGAATCTTATCGCAGTGGGGTATTATCAGAGTCACATTTCTTCCCTACAGTCACTGACGTTAAATATATCACTCTCTGTTAACATCTTTTATTATCCAAGACACTTGATAAAGTGGCCCATTTCGATGAGGAGTGCAATTAATGTGTGTAGCCTATAATGGGATAAAACAGCGAGTCGTATCTCAAGGATGCAACGATGCAGAGGTTTTTGAACCAGGTGTCTGGCCGTGGTTTTATTCGAATAAAATACTTCTGAATCCATTCAACGTTGCTTTGGGCACTACAGGCTGAGATGTGTGCAGCAAAGATTCACGAGACAACGGCAGCAGACCAGTCAGTCTGCAGCGAGGTCAACCAGGTGGGAGACAACATCTTCTTCACCTCAGGGAAAAAGAGCTGGACAGAAACAGGTGAGAAGAGAGAGAGGAAAGGATGGGGGGAGGGGGGGGGGGGTAAAAAAGAGAGTCTGATACAATGGTGCCAGATTGCAGTAGTCAGTTGACAACCGTGGCTCTAGTTTAAAAGAGAGTCTGATACAATGGTGCCAGATTGCAGTAGTCAGTTGACAACCGTGGCTCTAGTTTAAGCCCGTGATGATGCGAGAGGAGCTCTATTATGAGACACGAATAAAACAAAACATGGGAAACCACGTAGCGGCCTCCTGCTGCACTCTGGGAAGTTGTAGACCCCAAGGGGTCGAGTTTCGAAGTTAGAATCATCTGATACTGCTGAGGAATATAGCCGCGCATGAAAGGGTGAGTCAGGGCTGTAACTGTGGTAGGACTCCAAATGTATCGCCTGGGACAGCAGGAGGTGATGGAGGTGAGAGAAGGGGGAGGGGGGGAGGGGCATGGGTTAGATAATAACAAATATAAAAAGCTAAGTTCAAAGCCAAGGCCAAAGCTTTGAGTTCTACACTACCTGCCCACCGATTCCCCCCACGGTGATTCAGAGAGATCTCCGTCGCAGCTTCACGAGGCGGCAGGAGTCATGATCTCTTGCCTGGAGAATATATGCTGTCTGCTGTCAGCCACATGATGAGGAGCCTTTACACGGGCCATCAATTTTACGGCTGGACTCGGGCAAAAGAGCAATACATGTAACGCCAAAATTCATCACCTGCAAACAAATAACCTCTCCTACCGTTTCAATCCCCCGCCGCCCTCAGTCCACAGCTTTCCATCGCACTTTTTTCTTTTTTTTTTTTCTTTTATAGCCCGAGCCCTTGCACATAATCGTTTGTTATTTAATTGTGCGGCGGTTCTATTGTACAACCTGAGTGAGGCCACAGTATGTGTAGCGGCGTTGTGTAGCGGCGTTGTGTAACGGCGTGATGTATGAATTCGGGCTGCCTCGTCATGACAGTGAGGTCCCTGTGTGAAATGATCAGCACTTATTAAAAACTGTCCATCAGGAGCGGGGCACAGTTAATTAAATTGCCCCGGTCAAAGCCATTCTTCAGCAGAACACTATCATTTGGGGGGGCAGTTCATTCAGGGCAATCAACGTCGATCAGCATTTTTTTTTTTTTTTCCCTTCCCTGAATGAACTGAAGTCTTTTTGCCCTTGCATCATGTTATGGCTCTTGTCATTGCATGGGAAAGCCCTCACTGTAAACCCCCTCCATTTTTACTATTTTACTGCCACACGCTGAAGGAACGGGAGCAAAGAAAAAGCACAGTTTCCAATGCGCCATGAATCTTTTAACAAAGCTTACATGGAAATAGCAAAGCAGATTATTAAAGGCGCCCATGCGGCGGGGAAGTACTGTACAGTACATTCAAGAGGCGTTGCTAGGAAACACTACTGCTGGGTGAGTCAATGAGCAATCCACGGGCTCTGAGAGGAGCCACAATAGAACAGAGAGCCCAGCAGTCACACAATAATCTCAGTCCACATGGTCATTGCAATTATGCTAATCAATATCACCCTTACAGCCGACGTTGAAAGACGCGGTAGCTTGCTCCCATGCCCACAACACCCATTTAAATCATAAAACCTGGGGGCTGAGAGCGGTGTTTTGTTTTTCTTCCAGCGAGGCAGAGCCACAGCAGGAGCTGAGAGGGTTCTACGCCAGTGAGCATGGAGAGGAGGAAGGCTCAGAGCAAGCGAAAAGGTAGAGGTTGTCCCGTTTGAAATGGGAGGAGGTGCGCGAGTTACAATAGACGGCGCCCGGTAAAGGTCAGGGAATTGTCACATTTAGTAAAACGCTGACCTCCAATCTCTCTGTTCTCATTTTACGGGCCGTTTTGGAGGGAAAAAAATGCTCACAGTGTGTGTTTGGCCTAAACGGGATTCCTTCATAGCTGTCATGTCGGCTCCATAGGAGAGTGTCATATCACGCAGATGTGAGCACACAGTGTGGAGCTTATAGGGGAAAACGCGCACACACGGGCACACACACACACAGCAGATAATGAGTCACCCATAATGAGACACTGCTCTCATGTCAGTGGAGCTCTGTCAGGTGCAGGAGATTTTTCCATTCTGATGCGGAGCGCCGGCCCTCCTGCTCTGTAGGGGTTGCGACAAAGCGTTTTTTTTTTGCTCTTTCCTGTATAATACCTCATGCTGTTCATTCGGTACACCTGGCACCAAATATAGATGCCGGATGTGAAAACATCCAATGGATAACATGGCCCCCAAAGCAAATGTGGAAGTGCCTAACACATATTAGGAACATATATTTCTGATATTATCATGATGAAAGTTGTGTACACCCCAATGCTTAGTTTATTTAGAGTAAAATTCAAAGATGGCCTTTGTTCAAAACCCTTTCTTATTACATAAAACCATCTACTTTTTTTTTCAAATACAACCTGAAATAGACAGTATCAGTAATATGGTCTGGGTTTCCACAGTCTGCTTGATAATTATTCGAATGATCTTTGTCAACAGAATTGCCGCCTCAACATAATATAACCCCATTTAACATCAGATTGAATGATTAGATCCATTTGTTGGAATGTTTGGAGACATGAAAGAGATTTTCTTATATGGATTACCTTTATTATGCTCTGTACACTATATTCACATGGCTCGATGCTGCAATTATATTTAAGAGCGTTCTGAATCATTTATAAGGAGGTGGTGTTGGCACTTTTATTTGCCTTCAGAGATATTTCTAAACAAATATAATCTCTCTCTTTTCCCCGCGTGATTCAATAACATATAATCCATGAGCACAATCAATACCGTGCGTCTTTACAACAGCCTCGTAAACCTGGGAACCTCTAGCATGTGTAATAAGACGAGAATGCCAGATAATCCTTCAGTATATCAAAGTGGCTGCAGGTTGTAAGCGTGTTGGCACCATATATCTTCATTTGAAATGACATCACCAGGCTTGTGTAATATTAACTCCAGGTACATGACGCAAACCAAACCCACCAACACTAAAAGAGTCATACGATATCAGAAGGGAAGGGATTATCTAAGACACGTCAAGTTCTAAAACGATGCAGTGCCTCTTGCACTAATTGCAGTTGAGGGTCTTATTCATTTAAGCAGTGGTTTGGAGTGTTGACACCATTACTCCCTTACTCAGCTCTGCAGGCCTTTGCATTCATCCAACCACGGGAACTCTATTATACAACACATCCACATCATGTTTTAGGTGGAAATAGAAACAAAATCTTAAACTTCTCAATGACACGCTACGCTGGTTCTGTAATGCTGGTGTGATATAATTCTGATTTGGGTGATAGAAGATTTCACAATCTAAGTACTGTAGTGCCATCTAGTGCAGAAAAGAAGAACTGTGACAATCATTGAACAGTTCAGACTAAAAGCACAGAGCTCTTTTCAGTTTCTGAATCATAATGTGGTTTGGTATTACTGGATGGTCCTGATTCTATGCTGCACATGGAATAATTATGTGAACAGTGAAAGGAGAATGAAGTTTAATGAACCATAGCGGTAATGTACTATGCTCAATGACAACGTATTGCATTTTCTGTTGCTATTTCATAAGTCGAATTGGGTTTGGCAAAATAAAGGCTTTAACAAAAAGAAATGGCACCCGTAAGCACTTGAAGTACTGCAAATGTATAAATGCTGTCGTCATACTTAAAAGATCAGCCATTGAGCCATTTGGTAACGATTGTGCAAATATTGTGATCTAACAGAGGTTCATTTTAAATTAAATTCCAAAAGCTCAATATGAGGAAGTGATAGAAACACCTTGGCCGCCAACACCGCATCTATGGTGCCTCTTGTAACTCCTCTGTCTCTTGTCTTCCACAGATCTGAGGCACTCCAGTTGAAGAAGCTCAGTTGGTGACCTCGGTCGGATGCTCCCCGCTGTCCTCCAGAGTCTAACCTCAAATCTCGCTCTCTACCACCAATCTTTCATGCCGAGGATGAAGGGGATTGATGTCGCCTGCTGAATGTAGCGCATGTTAGCTTCAGACCGTATATGTCGTTGTTAATTATTTACCACTTTTTCCAATCCAAACAGGTAGCAGTGAGACAAACAAGCACTCTCCTGTCAGCATGAAGATGACAAGGTTGCCAGGACCTTCTGCTGGAAACCAGTAGAGAACTGGGAACCAGTACACAATTTGAAGGGTCAGGTTATTTACTTTGGCGATCAAGACTATATTCTTTTTTTTACCACTTAATTGAGATAAAACAAACAACGTATTTGTATAAAATTGCTGTGAAAACCATAGTCATCAGAAAAATTGCAATGACTTTGAGACTTTGATGACCTCTTGACCTTAACTGCAGGACTATCATTCTGTAGCATAACAGTTACACCAGACACTCACGCCTGCTATTGATTCAAGTTTTGTATATTTTTATTTTATGGATGTATGCTTTGTCCCTTATCTTTAACCAACCATGCTGTGGAGTGATTCTGCACTTTATAATTAACATACTTTTACTGACTGATTTACTGACTTGTGTCCCTCCTGAAAAACAAGACACCTCCTCTTTTGCTTCAACAACGATTGTTCATTCATTTCTCCTGGACAGCACTTCATTCGGCATGTTCCATACTTTCTTTGACAGTTGTTTGACGCTTGTTAGCAATGACACATTGCAGCCCTGTGCATGTTACGGTGACCTGACAGGCATTAATCCAAATCCAGCCAGAATGAATTATTAGCCTAATATTTGATTTTACTTCATTTTTTTTTTTAGAAAGATTTAGCAAGCCTTTTGTATTTATGAATTTCCTCAAGCGTCATACTGTGTCACTGGCGGTATATGTCCTGAAGGCTGAAAAATACCCTGCCCTGCAATTCACACTTCACTTCAACACTCGCTTTTTCCTGATCTGACCATTGGAGCGGAGAAATCTTTACCGCTTTATATTTCAGTCTGGAAAGTTTTCAATCAGTTTCGGTCAGACTTTATTCAACTTTCTTTTGTTGCACGTTTTGCTGTATTGACTTGCCCATCTCATCCTTAGCCTCTGCCAGCTCGACTGGTCTCGTCCAGCAGATGGAGACAATGTAACAAAAATGAGTGGTTGATAGAGGCATAGTACATCCTGCACAGATTGCAGTCTACTAAAGGACCTATGCTGACATTCACAATCTATTATCTATTTGTCACCATGCTACCTAGCCAGCATTGATTTAGACAGTGAGACAGGTGCACCCAAGGAAAACCCACACAGGCTCCAGGATAATAGCAAGCTCCTCACTTAAAGGGTAAAATCAGGTCTCAGTGAAAAAGTGATTAAATCTGGTACAAGATCAATTCTTAGCACAACTGACAACAGTTCTGAAATTGATGTGTTGTCCTGTTTCTAATGTTCAATGATCAATTAAAGTGGTAAAAGGAGCTCCCTTTTTGAGGCCAAGTTCAGTCATTGAATGTTGAATGTTGAATATTAATATTATATTACAATAATAATACATTTTAATATGTGTGTGAATGGAGACTCTGAAAGTAAGAAGACACAGACTCGTAAACACAAGCACCCACAGAGAGAGAGCGAGAGAAAGAGAGAGAGAGAGACTAGGACCGAATACATAAATAGTCAAGAAATAAGTTATTTACATATTTAAACTTAAAAATTGTGTTTTTGCTGTCATGCGTAATTAATACATTTGATGTTTAGGTTGTAAATAAACGTGATAATATGATTTTTATTTGACGGAATTTTCATTGCCGGTACAAGACAGTATGTCACTTCCGGTTTCGTGTTTGAATGACAAGGACCGTGTTTTGAGTCAGGTTTATAGCGTTTTATGTGTGGTTTATTTTCTAAAAACTCAAAATATAGTCTCCAAACTCTTTCTACCCGAAGAAAAGCCTCTGAGACATGAAGAACTAACAGAGGTAATATGTGTAACTGTTTCTTTTTAGTTTGACTTTATTTTTAATCACAACTTTTGCACTCGTGCAATGCTAACGTTACCTGTTCTTTAGCTAGCCACTTAACTAGACACGAACAGACCATTGAACCTGTTGAGGCCATTTTGTGGAAACTTTAAAGCTCTTTACTTTTTAATTAACTACATATTTTGCCATTTTGAACAATTTATATCGATTTTTGATCGATTCATTGTTGCATATTGCCAAATTGTAGTTGCTCTTTCTTATTTAACGAAACATATATTTTCCCTTATATTTTATATTTAAACAGGTCCGGTTACATGGCACAGTTTAATTCCAGAACCTACATGGCTTTTGATAAAAGGACCCTTTCACCTGCTGTTTTGATAACCCACTGTGACTTTGACTTTTTAAACCAACACTTACATTCTTTTATCTCTGGTAATTTAATAATAAGTGTGAAAGATGCATTTATTAAGCAAATGAAATGCCTCAGCAATAATTACCCTCAAACTGTACAAACCTCACTGTACTCATCAACCTCTTGGCCTGTAGGAATTTCACAATGAACAATTATGAATTTAGCCCTTTTAAAGCTGTCAGCTCATTTATTGATTTATATTGATGTAACGCTGTGGCGTTACTGTGTGTAGCTGTAGTGCTTGTGTTGTTAATATCGTTGACAATAGTGTATTCCTTGAAAATTGTTAAAGTTGGGACTTTCTAGAGCTCTAGTAAATTACTTTATCTCAAGTTGTGTCGTATACACAGGTGGACAGTAGAAGAACAGTCAAGTTTACATTAATGTTTAAAGAGCTGTGTGATAGATATAACCTATGTAATATATAAACCCAGAATAAAAAGGTTTAAGCTCACGTGAGGCTCAGAGTTGCTAGTGAGAGATGAAAGCTGGAAAAATCTCGCGCTTTTCTTTTTTATTTAAAAAAAGTGTGTTTCGAATGTGAATTGGTAACCAGTTCCTTTCTAATGGTTCATGTTTTCTATTTATAATTTACAATGAAGATTAGGCATTACGGGCTACTGGTCCAGACTCATAACACAATATATAATACATGGAGTATATGAAATATATGACTATATAAGACACAAAATATACTCTATGGATGGATGGATGGATGTGTATGGATATTTCACAGGACATGACGTTATCACTTTGGTCCACTAGATGTCAGGATGCTCTTAGATTTGAGTATGAACATCTCCACATCCAGTTCATAGAGAAACCATATTTACATCTCTAGTTTACCATCATGATTTACCAACATGATCAAACTCGAGAAAATAGAAAATACTTTTCGTTGCTGGTTAAATAATTGCCTGTATGCCCTGTTAATTTCATACATGCTGAAATTCGGTTTCTGCTGTATTTAATAGTATGTTAACAAATTTGCCACTCTGGAAGCAACAAAAACGTAGAAACATGAATAAAGGTCTGCCATGATAAACATCCTCATGTTGTGGAGTTCTGATCCAAAGGTTACTTAGCTTTATAAATCACCTTCTTGCGCTTTGATTCTGCACTATCTACCAAAAGAGGGAGACATTAGTTTAAAAATAAAGAAAGAGATTAGCTCCAAAAATGAAGCCTCCACACCTGTGTTGCATTTCACATCTCTTCAAAATCTATATATCACCCAGTTTAAAACACGATCATTCTCCAGGTGATTGTATATCCTATCCTATCCTATTCTCTCTCTCTCTCTCTCTCTCTCTCTCTCTCTCTCTCTCTCTCTCTCTCTCTCTCTCTCTCTCTCTCTCTATATATATATATTTTGACACATTTCACTTGACACAGGTTTGAGAAACAATTGTGCCTTTGCTTTATGCTCCTGTCAATCTCTCCGTAAATGTAATTTCACTTGACACAGGTTTGAGAAACAATTGTGCCTTTGCTTTATGCTCCTGTCAATCTCTCCGTAAATGTAATTACTTATAACTTTGTATGTGCTCCAGAAGCTGACACAAAGAGGTGTGTGTGTGTGTGTGTGCGTGCGTGCGTGCGTGCGTGCGTGCGTGCGTGCGTGCGTGCGTGCGTGCGTGCGTGCGTGCGTGTGTGTGTCTGTCAATTCAGTCAGAAGATGGCAATGGTGTGGGGTCATTGCTTGGCCGTCAGTGTTGGTGGGCTGTGCAGGCTCCGCGGTGAGCAGGGCTCCTTTCTGCCTGCTGGAGATCTTGTACTAGCTGCTTGAGTCAGCCCTAAGCCGCTCTCCCCACGCAGGGCTCCCTTCACCAGCGTTCACCTAAATCTGTCACACAGATTTGACACTGCGTCACTTGGAGTGCACTCTGAAATGACATGTATATAATGTGGATTATCGTGCACATTTACAGCCTGGACTTTCCTCAGAGCATTAACATGTTTTTGTTGTTGTGTGTGATGTTTTTTTTCTCAGTTTTTAAATGTTAAAACTATTTTTTTATTTTTTTTATTTCGTACACATTAATACGCAGGTTAGAATATAAGGTGTTTTAAATGTCTTATTGTTGTAAATTGTAAATCATTTTGAATAGATATTATTCAGATGATTATAAAAGACCTACATTTAAAACTGAAAAGGAAATATGGCAATTGAGTATTAATTGTTTGTGTAGGTCAGAAATGGGATTCAGTGATCAGTTTTATTGTGTGGCCATTTGCCAATCAAAGTGGCCCCTTTACATATCTGTGCACAGTAAAAATGTAATAGTCAAAAATTCACCATATTTAGGCCATAAACCTAACAACCCAAATCATCTCAACAGAGGTTCACAGCTATTTATGCATGAGAAATTACCCTTAATACTTTCTGTATCTTTACCTCCAAGAATAAATATCTTCATCCTAACCGCAGTTATCCAGATTTTAGAATCAATTAATTTCAGCTTCCGATTGCAAATAAATGAATAAATATCAAATACTAAACCTAGATATTTTGGGATTTGTAAAATAAAATAAATAATATCCCCCCGATATGTTCACAGTTTAAAACTTGTGAAAGAGTAATGCATATGTACAGAACATTTAAGTGTGTTTGTGTATGTTAACTGGTGACACACTTCTTCCGTCGAATCACCCATTCAAATGTCATCTTAATTACTTCCTCAATTGTATTATCTGACATCACGCTTCTCCAACCAGCTTCATGTATTTACACACTGCTTCCTATCCACAGTAAACTATTATAAAGATATATACCGTGATGATTGCTTAGTAGTTTTTCCCAGTACACAAAAAGCTCTGCTTCTATTGGGCTATGTGATCAGCCGTCTGTCTCTGTCGGTGTGTCTTTTTCATAAGAAGCTCATTCTTGGATAAAGTTCTGCATGATGGACAGACACAAGACAGTGGACGGAGTGCCTATTATCCTGGCTTTCGCTCTGCCGCCTTCCTCCACAGTATTTACTGGATAAAATGGTAGCAACTGGCCTTGGTGGCCAGTAAGAAGGATTTTCTCTCCCCAGTTGCTCTGGCTTTGCCTGTTTGTGCTGCACAAAGTGGCTCGAAACTGGGTTGTGGTTTAGGGTTCATGACTCGTATGAAGTCTCTGGTTTAAACACTATTAATACAGCATTTAGCTGAATCGTGTGTGATAGGATGATTGTCCACATGTTTAGGAAACTGTGATGTTTGTGTTTCAGCGGACCGAGGAGGAGGACTCACCTTTCCACATGTATGCGAGGAGACATGGACTTCTCCCTCTGGGAATCTCCAGCGCTTTGAAGAGAAAAGCGAGGTTAAAAATCTGCTAAATGAGTTTGGGGGCAACCTGGATCCTTCTGCTCCACAGGTAAGGAACTTGATTATTTAATGACCTTTTGGAACCTTTCACTTCTTTTTTTCTTTCTTTCTCTTTCCTTTTCCCCCACCCTGGGATGATAAGGAACATTGTATTATATGAATGTATTGTTTGTATGTGTACACAGGTATGTATAATCAACCTTTTTTATTTTACAATAATAGGAGGCAACCACACGTACATGCGTCGGATACAAATACAATTACAAATGTAAATGCACTATAAAAAAAGCGTGTATATGTACGTTGTATCGGATACTTTCCTCAACTTAAAGATAGACTGAAAAAACTTTTTGGCCTATAAATAATAATGCCGGGGGTGCTTATTTTCTCACACAGGTGTTTAGAGATCCACTCTCTGATAAATCATGATTTGTAAACTTTCCCATAGACAGCAGTGACAGGTTTCCTCTGATAATGTAGAAAAATGGGGAAAGAGAGGGCCGTGCTTAAGTAGAGCTGTGATTTAGAGCCGAGAGATGCAGCATCTCTCCTTTCCAGTGGAGGCCCTCCTGGGTTTGATTTAATTCTCTCCTTGCACTATTAAAAAGGCCTTCCACTCTCTTCACTGCATGCACCTTGCTGTCATAACTGGCACAAAATCATTTATCAATGCCGCTTGCAGGCTGCGCGACTAAGGCCTTTCGCAGTGTATATTTTTCCATTATTGATTGTGTGTGTAATGCATGACGAACTACAAAGATGTGTCTCCTCCGGTGTCAGGATGACCATATTAGGCCAGTCGATGAGGGAACTTTTTCATCCCGCTTCGTCCGTGACTCCATCTAACAATCCTCGTTCCTGCCGGGAAAGGAAACTTTAGGTCTTTTAATATTTTTTTCATCTCTGCCTCGTCTGACTGTCGAGTGATCTCGTCAATGATACTGTGCTGGCCGTACGGCACGCTGTTATTTGGTGCAATAAACTGAAAGGGGGTGAATGTCAGTGTCCCCCTTTGTTGTTTAATTTATTTTCTTTTCAAAGTGAAGGGAGGTGGCCTTGCTGTGAGAGTTAGTCATTGATGTGGCTATAGTTAGTCTGTCCCCTGCTGGGACTGTCTGTCGGAGATTCTACTTCCTCTTTCCTCCTCGCTCGAGGCTTCGTTTGCCCAAACGTCGCGCTCGGTCTGTTTTTCGTCTGTTGTTTGGCTGCATTTTGTATGGGGATGGGTGCACTTGATCGGGAACAAAAGATATAAGCGGGATGTACAGCAGTGCCGTAGTGCTAGCAGTTGCACTTCTCCTGGGTCAAACAAAGTCCTGTAACCTTCTCAACAAAGCTGGCATTCTTAAGAATAGAGAAGCATACTGTTGCTACGTAGGCTGCAGAGATAGGTGCCTTTTTTTTTTTTAAGTGCTGAATTTAATAATTTAGAGTCTTGGGCACTATAGCATGTCGCATAACATCCTTCTGGCCCAGAGTAGGGGGATTTCCAGGAATTTTGTAATTTATAAGATCCTTTCATAGGCTTAACAACAGAGTTATTGGTGATACCTCTGAATCTTGGTGGGAGATTTCAGATTAGTTCAGCAAAAGGTTAAATGCTGCAGTTTTCTTGAAGCCAGGGGTCTTGGGCAACGTGGTTTCCTTATTCAAGTTTTACGTGCATAATAAACTTGCGGATCCACACACACAAGTATTACAAAGCCGGATAAGCATGCACTTTAAATGTAAAAATCTTAGCGAAGGTGGGTTACGCTAATAATATACAGAGAAATGTGTATTTCTCTAACAGCTTGAAGCTGATATTATCTGTTAACATCCTCCATTTGTTTTATTTAGAGTTATAATGATACTAAATTGTTTTATCAACAACTAACTAATGGTCTTATCAGAAATTGATGAACCCTCCGCTCAATAAGCTTAAGGTAAATGGAAAGAATCTATTATAGGCCGGGAGCCCTTTATCTCAGCTGTCTTAAATATTGGCACTTACAGTGATTTGTCCCCCTTTTCTATTGATTTCTTGTTTTGCTTTCAGGGTATGCTGTAAACAGGGTAAATAATGACAGATTTGAGCAGCAGAGATGATCCGCACTGAGCTCACAGGCAGTGTTGCTGAAATAGTTCACTCATCAGCTTGCATGACTAATGAATATTCTGTAGAGTGGCCATCTCCGTCATTTCGGCTTTTCGGAGGGGGCCATCTCAGTGGTGACATCTCTCCGAAGCAGATCAGGCATGTTGTCGATGGTGCAGGAAGTACGGGTGAAACCTGAAGATGCTGATCGGAGCTGGCGGGGGATGTGTTGGCGTGCTAATTGTAATTCATAAGTCAGATGGACGGAGGTGTGGCTTTGTCTGGGGTTTGTTGAGTTCAGAGAGACAAGCCCTGGCGGGGACATAAAAACATGAGTCGGAGCGTTTGCAGAATCTCACCAAGGCACTACACAGGCCTGCAATGAATTCATCTTTGGCACAACATTTTCACAGGCAGGTTATGAGGTAACACGTCCTTCTGACTGCAAATCCATGACATTTTATTATCATAAAAGCGCTATTAATCTAGAGGAAAACTGGAAAGTTTTAAACTTCCTTATTTATGTTGAAGATCTGCGCCCTGTGATGTCTTCCCTGGGTTTTTTATCATTTCTCTATCACTGTCTGGAATGCATTGGTAAACCCAGCCTCCAAGGGCTAGCATATAGCTCTCTCTGCAGGCTTTGTACGGGATGAAGAAGTCATAATCCTCAAACAGACTTAAATTCCTCCAGAAAGGCTCTTGATCCTGAATCCACTCATTTTCTTCAAACAACTCGGCCCAAAAGAGAAGAGGTATTTGGGCATGACTGAAATCCTTGATTGAAATCTGCTACAAGTGGGCACAGACGCGCGTGCACATTCATACAAGTGTGCCGATGGACAGGCACGCACGTGCAGACGCCCACGTGCACAAATAACCCCCCTCCCCCCTTAAAGTCATAAGTACACACGTCCACCTCCCCAGCCGTTGCTTGCCGTTGGTGAAAGTCTGGGCCAGGTTGTTGAGGGTCTCTCTGAGCTATTATTAAAAGGTAAACTTCTCTAAGGCCATGGAATCATGTCAATCATAGGTTGTGTTTTTTTATTTTTTATTTTTTTTGCACCGAGCCCAAAGCCCCCTCTCGCCCTGTCTGACGCTGTTATCACCCTCAAAGCCATATCAGGATGCTGTTTGTTCTGCGCTTTAGTTTCACCCACACAGCGGATTCAAAAAGGTACAGGTCTATTTGATAGTGTATATTTAATTGCCGGAGAGAGACTGTGTTTGTCTTGCTGTGTTTGTCAGCTCCTATTTGAGTTGACGGTTCCTATTAAAACTAAACACCATATCAGAGGAATATTGCCGCCACCACCCGGTTCTTTTAAATCGCATATTGAGCCCTTGGAGTGTGGAAGCAATTTGGTTGTAGCGTAGTTTATAAGTGTGTCTGTGCTGGTGACGTTTCTTTTTATTCTCAAATCTCATTTATTTAGGCTGTAGTCTCCCTCCACACATTTCATATACTCCAATAATTACTTTAGTTATATTGTCGTTTGTAATATCCTAAAAATATTACCTTGTTTGCGGTTTCATTTATTAAATAATTCCCTCCCTCCTGAACAAGACAGCCAAGACTTGCCCCAGTAACCCCACTTCCTGTGGGGTTACTGTTATTTTTCGTCGTTGTGCCAGTCAGACAAGATGGCAGGATCATATTTTATATCACATTTACGTTTTTGTATTTTAAGGCACTGCATGTCTTTTTTAATAGCTTTGCATATGGAAAATCAGTCATATTGATGTCACTGGTCTTTTTAAAGAAGAACTTCAGGTAACTTTTGCTTTTTCTAGGTCAAGATTGACTTTTTCAAAATATTTTTTTAGATTTTGCAAACTGAACACCATTTAATTGTGTCCATTTTCTGAAAAAAACAAACACTACACCTGCGAAATGGAATCATTCCAGCTTGTAATGCTCTTGAAACCTAAATATTGATTTTCTTATCCAAACACGTTATGTAGATATGAGGCTCCGGCTTTTCTGTGTATTCTCATTTCAACGTCAATTACTCTAAATACCTCCCAGATCCTCCACTTTCGCCCACCTATGAATAAGGAAAACAATAGCGAAGCAGGAGAGCTTTCCCAGTCATTAGTAAGTTTGCTGGACTAACTGCAGGATTCAACACTGTGGGTGGCGAGGGAAATAAAAAGGCACTTACGCGAGTATTGACCTTGTTGCTGGACCTACTGCTGTTTACTCTGTGGTCAACCTTCTGCAATAGACACACATACCCATACCCATGTTTACCTCATATGATTTTGTAACCGTGTCTGATAGTAATACAGCGAGTTATGATGAAAAAAGCCAGTGGATTTTCGATCTTAGCAAAAGCTGTCTTACTTATAGATTTTGTAACAACAACAATAACGTGCAGGCAGACTTAAACAAAGTAATTATAATCGCATGAACAGGCCCAGTTAATTTGTCACTGAAGACACATTTCATTTCATACATTCTCTGAATGCATTTTTAGTTGTTCCAGTGCTGCCAGAAAAAAAAAATCTGATGGTACCACTGTCTGTTCAAGAAACCGTATCTGTGTGTAAAAAAACAGTCCAGCAAGGTTTGCGATGGAATGCAGTGTAAACAACCCATTACTGTGACTCTGACTGATTAACATATGATTGTAATTCATCATATCATGTGCAGCTGGTGACACCTTGCAGTAGCATGTATTCAATGGTGATACACGCCTTTGGTGTCTTTTTGACAACTCAAAACAAACAGTTTGCAAGCTGTCGCTACATTTGCTCACGATGAATGGAGAAAATGAATCGCGAAATCAGGTGTGTCAGGTGATTAGCACGATCGTGCACGGAAATCCTTGTGGAATCACAGGAACTTGGTATACTGGGATAAACATCGACAGTGAAACAGCTTGAACGCTGTGAGCAATCTCTTCAAAAACCCTTTTCAACCATTAGACTGTACATGCCCCTGTGCATAACCAAGTATTGCCAAAATATATTTTAGCTATTTTATTACACAGAGATGACGACTAGACGAAATACAACTCTGAGCCATTTGTCAAAGGCTCATTTGCATAAGTCAATATATAATAAAAAAAAAATGTATAAGTATAGTGTTTATGAGAATAGGATTTAAACATCAGCCTGATTGCTTTCCATGATCTCAATATACTACTCTTCCCTAATATACTGGCTAATATTCTCCCTCCTCCACATAGTTTAGACTTTTTTTATTATTTTTTAGTATGACCTTTTGCAGCCAAAATATAAACATCATGGTGCTCATTTGTGGACAAACTCTACCGCAATATCAATTGTGTGTAATGCATAAAAAAACAGTAATGTCCCCACATTCAAACAATATTTTGAATTATAAAGAAATTAAAAACCTTTTAAAGGTTTTCCAAATTGATCAAAATTGGTATGTTCATACTTTATAACGTGCTGGTACTACTGTGTGTTAAATTGGTGGTGCCAGTGCAAAAACAGTCTAATTCAAAACACTGAGCGCTACAGACCTTTGGGCATGCATGCACTTTTGACACTTTTAGTGTCTTCTACGGCTTGAATTATATGAAGAGTTTAAACCATAGGAAGGCATTGAATTAAAACTGTGCTGGCACCTCAAACACCAAACGCTGTTTGTCCTGTGCACCACTGACGGTGGAACACGGGGAACTGAGGGGTATCACTGGAGACGTGGAGCTCGGTGGTGAAGTCGTCTCGGGTCGTAATGTGATGCAGTCACCAGGGAACCCCCTGAGTGTGTGTGCGCGCGGGCTGGAGAGAAAGCTGACAGGAGCCAAGTGAGAGGAGACAGATTCAAACCAGTGGGCAACAGTGAGGGGAAATAGAAGAGCCTTGGTCTGGTCATGGTATGTCGATGGTCTGGTCCTCTCCGCCACTGAAGTTGTAAAATGGAAACCTATTTCTCCCCTGACAGCCACGGTAGATTTAACCCCCTGAGTTCAGCTGCTTATGATGTTGTGCGGTGTCGTGGTGGACCACGGGGGGGGGGGTGTCCCAACGGCTTGTTGTTTCTTGTCAGAGATTAGATTGAACCAAGCGACTCTGGTACACTCTCATGCCTGAGAGAAGCCGCCAACACTCCCAGTCGGTGACCACAACCTATGAGCTTTGCTCCATAGCACTGCATTACTCGCACAATATTGTACGTGTTACTTTCGAATGGGCTTGAGCTTCCTTTGTGGTTTCCACGCTGCTGAGTATTTGTCAACTGTGCCACGCCGTACACCGATACATTACTGGCCTCTGTGTATACATTTATAATTTATTTATACATATCTCGTGTTCAGGTTTTATGATGTCAGTTTCAATATCCCAATTCACACATTTTCTTATTTCATATATTTATACATCTCTAATTAGTCTTCTGGGTAATTATGAATGTATATTTCAACAACCACTGAAAAGGTCAGATTTATCTCGTTGGCAAGGGACTAAATGGATGGTCTCACTATTTCCTCTACCAGATATAATGGAGAAAGTGAGGACAAGCTTAAATCGAAATGGTTTAACATTGGTTATGCTGGATTAGATCTGGAACTAAGTCGGGTTGTGGCGTGTTAGTTAAAATATTAGATAAAATGACTTCAAGTGAGTTGATTTTTTTTTTTTATTAATATGCGGTGCAAACTTGCTAACAGATGTAGCACTGAGGAAGCTCTTGTGTCATCATGTCCATTCCACCCACAACAATGTGACAGGAATACAGTGATTTAATTGATTTTCCTTCATCAGCTGGGGGAGGTGTTTTAAGGACTAAGCGGTGTGAGAAAGAGGGGTGAAGGCATAGTGTTTTTCTAAATCTAATCTTCTGAGCAAAAAAAAACCCCAAAAAAACACACATTCTTTATGTACGTTATACGCGACCTATTTATCTATTTATTCCCAGTCAGATTTACATTCATCTTCCGGTCTGATCATCATAATAAATTCAATATTCGTATTTTTTTTTGTTTTCCCTGTCTAGTATCACTCTTAAGGGTTTTGGGGAATTGTATTTCACGATTGCCTTTAGTCTATACTCGACCAAATTGCACTGTAATTGACTGGCGATAAAGATTTTTTAGAAATCACCCCCTTTGCTGTAATAATCGGTTTGATGCATGCTTGTCTGCTCCGTGAGGGAAGAGGTTAGCTGTCCCCCTCAGTTTCAAACGGAGGGCTTAAAGAGGAATCCACTGAAGGCATCTGTCAGTGAGGTAAAGAGCACTGACAGCCATACGTCATCTGTGCCTGGTGCAGGACCGCCTGTATTTAAAAGAGTACGGCAGTCAAAAGCCCATAAAAGTGAGTGACTCCTCCGGAGCATCTGCCACTGCATGCAGGGGGAAGATTCAATGTGAAAAAGGGGAGATAATGTGCTCACTCACTAATGGGCACCCGACTAGACACGGGCTCATTTTTCACATCATGTCATCTGTGGGGTTTGAATAAAAGTAATGGCCACAATGAGCCCGGATCTCTCCCAGCCATTATGGCTTTTGCTTCCTCACTTTTATTTGTGTTGACTTGTACAGTCAGAAGAGATGACAGTCTCCGGGCCTGCGGATCAGTCAGAGTGATGATCCGCACTGCTCTCCTCCGCCGCTGACAGGTCTTTTCTCTCTGGCAGGCATGTGAGGCCAGAATGCCGCACTACGTCATATCAAATGCTGTAATCTGACAGAATAAAGGCATTTGCACACTGGGGACATCACAAACTCTGTCTTTTGTAATTTTCTGACAGAGACAGAAGGGGGGAATGAAAGGGTTTCTACAGTTTCATGTAGTAAGAATTAGTGTCAGTCAAAGTTAAGTGGCTATTTTAAGATAAATAGGGTGGGATATCCGTGGCATGTTTTGGGGGCACTGGGCTTTGAAAGGCTATGCTAATGTGAAAAGATACTGATTGGTCGTTGGATGTTTTCATTTCCTAAACATTCAGAGTTGCAGGACACAGCTTGTCTAAATATCCATTTTGAAAAGGTTAGTACGTAATTAACGCTTAAATTCACTGCCACTGTCAGCCACGTTTAATTCAGGGTAACAAAAGATGCTCAGATGTTTATCTTGTCTTCTGTATGTTACAGCATGTACATTTGCTGATAACAATAGTCATATTTACCTTGTTTTACTGCTTCTGTCATCGTACATCACATTCATTTTGAATATGGAGAAAAGATGAACAGAAGCCTTAATATTATACACGACAAATAAAGAAATGTTTTGTGTCAGGTCCTAGAAATATGGGAAGATGGATGAGAAAACAAGCGATTTCCTTATGAGGTTCAGGAGTCAAAGGCCTTCCTCCAGAGCTGTGGGCTTCAAGAGCCTGGAAGATTAAGACATATATTGGATTCATGATGGGGGCCACAAAGTTCATTTTCAAAATAAAACAGAATATTATTCACCGTCCTTTTAAAATTCAGATTGCCAGCTGACCTGTGACTTGGAAGTAGTGTATTACATTTTCAATGAGGTAGCGCTGTGTCACTCGTAGAAATATTTCCATATCTTGCTCCTTTTCCGGTGGAATTATGGGATTAGACCAAGTACAGTTTACAGAACTAGAAAGAGAAACAAACACAGAGTAAAATTTAATTACGACATACATGATTTGCGTGTATTCCTTTTTACTGCAAGGCATTTTTTTAATGCAATGGAACTGAGGCAGATGTCTTACTGTGAGTTGTACTGAGACAACAGGGTACTAAGGGGAAACGAAAACAGTCCTGCATTGTAAGTCTGTGAATATCTCCCACTGGTGATATTATAAGAGACTCGTGCACACGGCCCTGGCTGATTTTCATATATATTAAAATCACTACCTACTGTGGCATATGAAATTGTGCAAACCGCTAAGGCCTAAGCTTACCGTTCAAACTTCTGCTTCTCTTTCATTCAGATTTTCCTTCTGATTCTTTGACCCTCAAAAGGGTGGCCAGTAATCTCATTCACACACTGTTTGCATCACAGACCCCTAGCACCCAACATAAGACCATAGAAGCAATATTGACATTGTTCGGCTGCATGAAAAGTTGTCATACACAAACATTATGAAAAGTGCTCCCCTCCAAGCTACTCCGTGCACGCATAGCTCCCAGTATAATGGAAATCCTCATTCAAGCCCCTTCTCCAGGACAGTGGGAATCTGTGTGAATATACAGTGCTGGAGGAGAGAGACGGTGTAATATTCAGTCAAAATTAGAATTTTAACATCACAATATCGAGGCGCTTTAAGATATTGAGGAAATATGCTGAGCATAATCACTCAGCAGACCCGGTGGAGGGCTGCACCACACAGAAAGCCACAACTTGAGCCTGGTGAGCTCATTCCTATAGTACTCCCCATCCAACCCCCCATCTCCCTGCACCACTGCCTGCCTCATCACTCCACACAAAATATCCCACCCTTAATTGGTCTGTGCTCCTCCAACATGTTTGTAATGAAAAAGCAGCACATAATTCTTAGTTTGTTGGCTGGCAGAGCCCAATTTACAAAAGTGGAGGTTGGTGATAAGCAGAGACAGTACGGCTGTGGAGTGCTCTGAACAATGAATCACCCCGCTGCCAGGGTTGAGCAGAATATAATTGAGTCCAACATCTCTGAGCACTTTCACCATAATTAATGATAATCTGTAACAGAGGAATCTGAGATTCCAGTTCACAGAACTGTTTAATTAGGCCCAGTAATGAAAGCACAGGCACTACAAGAATATGGCCGGCCTCATGATTAATGATTTGTGCTACTGAACACAAAAGTGCTGCACCGTTAACTCCAACGGATGCTACTGTGTTTCCCTGGCATTTACAGAACACCAAAATACATATGGAGCTGTTTGCATCCCCTATATGAAACGAGATAAATACTGGGTTGTTTTTCCATATGCATATGCTTCAATATTTTTTTTACTACGCACAGGTCTGGTTTAGCCAAAATATTGTTGAGCTCTTCACTAATTACTACACTTCAAAATGATAAGATGACGAAATGAATGATTATGATGATGAAATAGACGTGCGTTATAATTCTAGATATACAATGTATAACTCTCTTTTTATTAAACGGTAATATAGAAATTCCACTAATGCGTGCTAATGTATTTCAATGATAAGCATCATCAATTTGCCTAGCACAGGGGTATGGCCATCTGCCCCCTTTATTTAAAATATGTTTAAATGCACAATGGCAGGGTGTAGATAATAAACAGTTTTGTTGATATACAGCTTATGACGGTTTAATAGTAAACGTATTCGTCAGGAAATCTCTAACTGATTTGATTATTGCATCCAATCTGTAAACGTAAAGCTTACATTTTGAAATCTGTGGGAAGCTCCTTTTAAAAACATAATACCAGTGTATTTTTTTCCTTTCCATTTTTTATACTGCCAGAAATAGCACTACTTTTTCATACAGTTGTGACCAAACCCTGTGCAAAAAAAGATTGGCATGCGACGGAAAAATAATGTGTAGTACCATTCGCTCGAGTAATAAAAAAAGGACATAAGAATGGAGGTCTTTTACTTAAAAGTATGGATTACATTATTGAATGAAATGCTCCAGCTCCTGCTTGTGCCTCGAAGGCATCTTTGTGGTTATTTCCTGGTAGTATACCCGGAGTTGTGCGACTTCACATCACAGCAGCGGGGAACGGAGTGCTAGACTGGCCCCACCTTTTAAATGGAACTCATGAAATGCACAGTAATACAGTCACACCATTACAGAAACAAAATAAGATTTTTGTTTGGCATGAATTGGATTTCCAGAAAAAAAAAAAGCTATTAGTCACTCCCTGTCAGTTTGTTGACTGCTCTGAGTTCTGACGTTCGGGTGTGCAAGACCTCTGAAGTTAAATTTCACACTTAGTTGCCTATTTTCAACTTAATGCTTCCCTTTTGTGAAAATATGGGTTGGCAAATTTAAGAGTCATGCTAAGAGACTTAATATAAAATAATAGGAGCAATATGCTGTGCCGAACCCCTACCATTCATTTTATTCATCATACTTTTCAGTAAAATGCTGTCTCCATCAACCAGACACTTGCCTAAGGAAATGACAGTGTGAAAGGCAGGAGGCGCAAAAATAATCCCAGGCACAGAGGACCAACCCTCGTAAATCTATGACAAAACTTTCCAAAAATGAGGACATAAAGGAAGCGAGAAAAAATAGATGTATTCCTGCGAAAGGAAACGACTGTAACCGCCCACTCCCTTGCCTTCCCATTCCCCATGTCTAAATCTTGTTTAGTTCTTTAATTCTACAGTTTCTGACCTGGATCTGGCCATCGCTGCACATGAAGGAAATTACAAAAGCCTCTCAGTCACAGCGGCCCGGCTTCCTCCCGCACCACAGCATTTGTCATTGCCAAAACAGCAGAGTTTAATTAAGTGTTGTGAGCAGCCTAGTGAGAAACACACTTTAAATTAAACCTCTGAACACACTGCTATTGGTTCTTTACCTTCTCAACAATCAGCGGGGTATACGGCATAAATTTCTATCTCTCAAGGGGGAAGGCAGCTGCTGCACCTCCAGCAATTCATAAACGGCTCGCCTCCCCGAGAGCAATCTCTATTACAGCACATTTCATTATAGCCCAGTTTGGAAACCGGCAAGCAGACGAATGGGATAATTAATGGACTTCCCCAACGAAACATTTTATTTACTCTTGATGAATTAACGGTCATTATCGGGGTATACAAATATATATATATATATATATATATGGACGGTATGTCAATGCATTTGTGTAGGTGAAAGAATTACATGGCAAATTATCTTCAAAGGCTTCAAGCAATTCTCGGTGAAGGTATTTAGTCCCATCGATAATGGATGGTTTAAAGTGGCCAAGTTTTTATTAAGTATTGTATTTCTTTAAGGAAAGCATAACATACATCAGTTCATTAAATAGGAACAGCTTAAGAGGGAGACACAAGAAGCCACTGGCTGTTGCATCTGAAGCAAATAAGATAGAAGGGTATTTATTGAGGATTTCTATCTTTTACGCAGTGTTTATCTTTCTTTTCTTTCTTTATTTTACATACCAACAGTATTGGAGACTATTGCTTATGACTAAATATGAGTACTTCTTTTGCAACTTGCGTGCAGTATTCCGCCGCACAGTTCATGTACAGCCCCATAAGGAGGTTCATTCCCACACACTCGAGTCTTGTGCTCCTATTTAACAAGCCAGGCCCTGGCACAAACACAGAAACCGATCAAACTCAGCCTACATGCACCTCAAACAAAGGCGGAGGTACATTCTCTACCCATGTTGTATGACATTTTCTTGTCCTGCCTTTACCGCGGCCCCCTTTTGAGTGATCAGACAGCCATTACATGGTCCAGGTTTATTAGCAGGACCGTACAGGCCCCAAAGCCCTGCAAAGTGTGTCAAGTTAACTCTGTTGACTGATCCACACAACAGCTGGTTGAGGGGACCTCTCACACCTCTGTGCACCGGCCCTGTGAGGCAGCGGCCATGTCTGTGGTGAAACCAGAGAGAAGCCCTGACATGCGTTTCGTACCTTGCTTGTTCACGCCGGAGCCGGCACTCACTTAAAACAAGGCAATTTTCAAGTGCTAAATTGGATGAGCCGCCGTGTCTGAAGTGTCTCCACTTCACCTACAGTATGTTTAATAGAAATAAAAAAAAAATGCTCAAATTGCATCATAGTATCATAGAGAACCAAGGGTTGCGTTAGTACACTTCAAATGCAATTGTTAGATTGCAGAACCACGTCCTGTCATTCGAAGAGTATTAACATGTGACATAGCTAGTTTGGTAATGCTTTGTTATAATCATTCATATCACAGCCATAGGTCTGCAGCTAGTTGTACACTTGCAGTCCTACATAATAAATATTAGATTAGGAGAAGCTTGGTTTACAGTCCCATGGTAGATGACTTGCCCTTGTTTTATAACGTCATGCAAAATGTATCGGGCCGATTAAGGTCATAGTTGGATCTCTTCCATAGCTGATCATTTAAGGATGCTCCTCTTCTCTTCCTCTTTGCATTCCCAAATGATATATGATCACTTCTACCCTGCTAGTTTATGTACACTATTAGCTCTGTATTTAAACATGATAATGTAATTGATTCACAAATTGATTTATTGATGTTAATTCAAGTGTTTCACGTATTAATCACAGCAACAACATTAATTTAGTATATTTTTTTTTATGAGCTGTTGTGCGATCAACTAATGGTATGAATTAATCAACTTTAATAAGAATTCAAACACTATTGTTCCGCTAATTTGTCACTTTGTTAGAGGGAGAATGAACAAGGGCCTCTTGATTTACAGCACATAACTCTGCTGGACCCTTTTAGTGAATTACACTGCTTATTTTTTGGGGTGCTGGACTGCACACTGCAGTTATCAGTTTTTTCAGATACACCTGTTCAATTTTATTTCACGGCACATGAGCAGCCCTGTAATAAATGTCACCAGTTTGTCCAAACAGGGCATGGACCAAATCACTTTCAGGTCCAATGGCAAGATGTGGATTCCTATCCTATCATGCAGCTTGTAGCAAAAAAAAAAAAATGCTTGACCACAATGATTTTTCAGATTAGTTATAGGTGAAATTAAAATACCACACCTCTGCTCTGCGCCTTTGGTGTCTTTTTGCTCGCAGCGTTTCCATTGAGGTAGAAGTAAGGGTAGTAGTGGTGGTGGTGCAATAAAACATCTACCAGCCTTTGCTTTGAGTAAACACAGCAATTGTTTTGCACTCCAGAGAGCCATTTAAGGAGTTCATTAGTGGCTATGTCATGTCTTTAAAGTATTGATCTCTCCAGTCAATGGAAAAATAACAACCCAGTTATAAGCTACTTGTCCATAGTGGTGGGCAACATAAATTATTTAAAAAGGGCACCTTCACTGCGGCCATGGAGCCATCAATCATAAGATATAGCAATGACAAAAAAGCTGTGCTTCACGGGTCCCTCCTATCTCCCCACCGAACAATTCTATCAGCCAGGTGACTGTGAGGAGGCAGCGTGACCCGGTGTCACTCACATTGTTGCCTCTGCCTTTGAAGGGCCCGGCTCTCCTCTCAGCCCGGGAATGGGAACGGCTAAATAGATTCTCTGCGTTTACCGCTGGCCTCCCACCCGGTGCACACTTCAATTTGTCTAATAATAAAGAGGTGGACACAGGAGTTGGAGTTTCCCCAAACAGTGGATACATTTTTTATCAAACGCTTGAATTGAGTTGCAAGTTGGCACAATATTTATTCATAGGTGTTTTATTCAGAGGCAGTCCTGGGAAAAGTGAATGATACAAGGCTACGGGTTTGTAGGAGCTAGACTCTCCTTATCCTGTGCTCGCCGAGGGTAAATCGGTTTAATTAATGATGGTCTAGATGTCAGACTTTCACTGCACGGTGTAGGTTTACTGTGGAGCTTTACACTTGTGGTAACAGAAGATAGAAGTACACGATATAAAGGCCAAGTCGGAAAAGTGCACAACGGAAGGTGGCGGCTTTCTGTCGGTGCAATGCTAAAATACATATATACCAGCCCTTGCTTGGCTGACACTTTAAAAATAAACATCTAAAATCAACAATCAGGAATAGATCAGGAAGCTAAATTGAAACGAAAGTCAACTTTTTTACATAGTTAAGATTGCATACGAAGTATAGAGATAAATGGAAACGTCCCACCTAAATGTAGCATATTTGGTATAAAGCAGATGTGGCTTTACTGTATTAATAACCAGGACAACCTTTCATTGTAAATCCTATAGTCTAATTGGATGTCCTCTACAGATTAATTTAGGCTGCAGTAATTCATGGTCATAATGTGTGTCCTTTGTCTAGTATAAATCACCCCCCCCCCCAAAAAAAAAATGAACCCACACTGCATGAAGATGTACCTTAATAGCAACTCATCAGAAACACATAAGAGCATCGTAAATAAAGCCATGAAAAGGCGGCCACCCAAAAAAAAAATGAACCCACACTGCATGAAGATGTACCTTAATAGCAACTCATCAGAAACACATAAGAGCATCGTAAATAAAGCCATGAAAAGGCGGCCAAGCAAATAAAAAACACAGGGAGATACTTAAGGGTGGCAGACGTGTCTTTGAGTGCGAGTTTCAAAACGCCACTTTGATTAATAATTGATTACACAAACCCGTGCCACATGAAAGGCAGGAAGAGGAGCCGGCCCTCGTGGACGGGCCAGCCAGTCAAACGGCACTTTGTTGTTTTCAAATGCTCCCCCTGCATATCGGTGGCGCGGTCATCTCATCTCACCGAGCCAGTAGCTGTGCGACAAAGACAGCCTGACAAAGTGCCAGCGCCGCCCTGATGAAACGAGACATGCAGGGATATGAATGACTACATCTAAAGGGGTAATTGCCGCAGAGCAGGAGCCTCCTACCTCGTTTCATTTAGTCTATTAGCAATTTA
Source organism: Colistium nudipinnis (assembly GCA_016785305.1). Lineage (NCBI taxonomy): Eukaryota > Metazoa > Chordata > Actinopteri > Pleuronectiformes > Rhombosoleidae > Colistium > Colistium nudipinnis. The sequence continues at coordinate 78,462 of JAFBJU010000403.1, forward strand.
TGGCCGGTCTCGCTCAGCTCTGCGCAGGAGGGGTTTGATCTAAATTCTCATGAGCTTTTTAAGGTGTGACTGGGACCCAGTCGAGAGCCTCGGGGGGGGGGGGGGGTGGGAGGGGGGGGGAGGGGTTTCACTTACCACTATTTTAATTCCCTTTGACTTATCGTTCATTTGTTGTCACGGAAAAAAAGGTGAGCATTATATAAATCTAATCCCAGTCAATGGGTTTATGATGCTGAGCCGCAGGACGGGTTTGTTGTTGTTTAGGGCGACTAAAGGGATTGTCCCTCTTAATGCCTTCTCATGTTTATTTGCCCCTGTGCTTAAATAATGTTACAGCCTCGATGTAAACATTTGCGTATATAATAGAATTAGATAATCCCCATGATTCTGAGACGGATTACTGGAGTGAATAAAGATTTAAATGTAGTAGCATTAGATTAACGGTTCATTGCTAAAATTGCAGAATATATGACTGTAGAACTCCTCTCAACACTGTAGCTAAAATAAATGCTGATCGCAGCAAACAGAGTTTAGCTGTCTGTAGTCCTTGGCTGGTGGCTGGTGTTTGCGGTGGTGGATGTTTGTGGTTGGGCTTGAGGCCGAAGGTGAAGTTGAGGAGCTATCGGAGACCTGGTTGTCTAATGTCTGGTGTCAGCCCCCCACTGACAAGGGTGCAGGTCTGGATGCATTGGGGTGGTGGGGGGGCGGGGGGTTCTGACTGGTCCAACCACAACAGGCAGGCAGAGGGTGCAGGCTAACTCTGTGTGATGGCTTCATGCCGTTCTGGCCCACAGAGGCATTGTGTTTGTGTTAACTGAGACTTGAGTACATTTTCGGTGGCAGCAGTGTTTAGATTCAGAGGTCGTCTGGGTTTAACAGCAGAGTAGATTAAAGGTATCCGCGCGCTCGCACAGCTTAACAGTGTCGGACAGCTTGGCAGCGATTTCACATATCTGAAGAATATCGGAAGAGCCATGTCGAAAATATCTATCAAATCTATAGAAATTGATATTTGTTCATTTTGTAGCTGCATGACGATTCCATTTGTTTCCGACCATACACTGTGTGTACAGCAAGATATTGATATGATATATCATTTTTGAAACGTACGTAGTGTTTGCCCGACAATAGCTCCAACTATTATATGTAATGAGAACATGATATGAAAACATTTTTACACGCAACATGAAAACAGAGAGTGAGAAAGCGCCTGAGCCACTGTATATTGTCCGTCCTGGCCATTTCCCCCCTCCCGCCGTGCGGGACCGCCTGGCTCCGGTTGAATGACAGCTCTGGTGTTTGCTTTGTGAAACTCTGTGTGGCACCTCCCTCCACGGGGGATCCCCGAACCACCAGCCCACAGGAGCGGCTCCCACTGGGACGGCCGGCGCTTCCTCCCCTTGCTGACCTCTGACACACCCAGTTTGCGCTCGGTGGCCTTGAAGAGACGGTGGTGGGGATTTCTCCCCAGCCAAGCAGCGGGTTGTAATTGATGTGGCAGAGACGTCAGCACTAATCTTTGGCTCTCTGACGGCCCCCTCTGTAAGCCCCTCATCCACTCGACTCCGAGACCTCCCGTGCCACCTCTGCAAACTGCTACCTAGTCAATTAGATCTACTCTGTCTGCTCCCCGTTTTGTGTAAATATATCTCCCGTAGACACCCGACATGTTCACTTATCTATCGCTGCACATTCAGGGTGATTTCTTAATGCCGCCGCATGCCGCTATCAGCAAATGGAAAGCAAGGCCGATATGTCTCCTCACTGTGGGCCGACTGATTATGTATGGGAAAGGAGGATGCTGTTGATTTTCATATTTGTATGAGGATTCCTATCTTCCTCTACATACCTCGGGTCCCGCAGTGAATATGGATATTGATATCACACAGCTGTTTATTGTGTGCTGCAGCCTCGGATACCGTCGCTAATTTTATTTAACTAGTGTGAGTGGTGTCCAGCGCGAGACATATCGCAAGCCGTGCTCTGTAACGTGCATCACTCGTTCCTCAACAATGTCAGTGACTTTGCTTTAGAGGACAAACCGTGTCAGGTGAGGAAGTGCTCCTTCTTACTGTCAGGTATACATGAAATGCATCATCATAACGGTGGATTTGTCCATGTGACGTCAATGCATTATGACTTAGACCATCATAATTATTTGTTACTGTTGGTGAAGTATCCCATAATAATGAGGAAACATTCTTTTGCATGTTCAAGAAAATAATGATTCTAAGCATTAATTAGCAAGTCGGAGTCAAATCAAAGGGTCAAATATAATGCTGAGTGTGGGGCTCATTTATTGGAGCCACCTTAAATGGCTTAAGTAATCATGCATGCAATTTAGCATAGTGCCATTTCTTCCCCCAATGACAGTCAGAGTTTATATATATATATATATATATAAAGTGCTACCTAATTTGACCTTGCAGTTGTAATCTTTCTTCAGCTATGTGGGTTTGAAGCCTGTACTATATAGGGTGTTACTGCACAGGTGGCGGACATGCTCTCTGAACATGCTCCACTGAGAATAGTCCAGCCTCAAGGGATTCATTATTTGTTATAAATACTATGACTAAATATTCCAACATAACTGTTTTGATTATTTTGCAAGAAGAAGGTCAAGATGGGGAGGAAAAGGATGGAAATGCAATAATTCACCAAACCGGGTTCTGATCAGGATGCATGTAAACGTATCAAAGAGAGGCCCATAGAAAGCACACACACAAGGTTAATGTGCTATGACTGTTAAAATCTCCATGATATGCTGGTTGAATAAAGAATTAGGATGGAATGAACCATGCTGTTTATCCAAACTCTGCCTTTTCCAGAAAAACAGCATGAAATATAGGCCTTTTGTTAATGTATAAATGCATAAAGTCAAGCAAGGCTTCAAGGTTTATTCTTGAAATAATGCATTATTGAAGGCTGATGTATATCAGTGAATGCGTATATATCAGAGTGATGTTGACTCTCCCCTCTTTAAGAGTGGAGAACCAGGTAATAAAGAATTTATGATATGAAAGCTGCAGTTTGGAAGTAGTACAATCACCGCACCTCTGAGTGGCAAGTGTTTTTTTTTTCTTTTTTTTATATTGAATTAAAATCCTCTGCTTATAGAGAATTAAAATGTTCATCACAGTCTCATCCATGAGCAAACCCACTGGCAAACATTGTCAATCTCTCCCCATGGCTTCACTCATATTAGACCAACTCTGTCAGAGCGGCAGTCTGCTTCGGGTCCTGTTGATTAAACTGAGTCATATTATGGGAAACTGTATTATGCATAAACACAGATATGAATGATAAACAGAGGATATGAATCTTTCCAGGTCATAAAAGGTGTCTGCCAGTTCAGCCTATAAGCATTTTCCCATTCAAACCTCATTTGCATTTAACAATTCAATGTAAATGTAAGAAACCAAAACTAATATATCCCCTTAAGCATTTTACAACAAAGGATAGCATTCATAGTTTTTCTGTTCTTTACAAACTTTATGTTGAGAGTCATTCTGAATGCACACGACTTTTACCCCACAGTCACAAACGGTGCCTTTTAAAGAAACGTTTACAATATAGTTTTTCTCTGGTCGAAATAATGTTTTTTTTTTTTTTTTTTGATATTTCTCACAAATTTCTGGCAAACTTTAGAGTTGGCTCGCTCACGTGCGGATAAATACTTGCACTTGTCCATGTCGATGTTTATCAAAATGGCCAAGTAATAGTCGGGGACGCCTTCGAATGGCTGAAAATGTCAGGGGAAATCGCCCAGTGTTAGGAGGAAGCCATGCCATTTCCATAAATGTTTAATTGATTGTAATCCTTTGTTTAGGAGACATTTGCAAACAATGCATGACGTTCACACAAGGCGGGATATTGGAGTATTGGAGTATTGAAGTAAAATAATAATTTTGATAGATTGGTTCCTTCATTGTCAGAAATTGACTGATAATGGCCCTTTAGTTAGCTTGATTATCTATCCTACATTTTAGTTGTAACCGGAAGATGTCAGGGACCAGAAAAATACCCGCTCTATATGTAATACCACGTTCTCAGAGATTATTTAAGCAGCTGAGAAGAAGTTCTGAATGGCTGCCTCGGTCGCTCTAATAGCCCTAATCGCTCTCATATGGCCGTTCATTAGTGGACATGCGGTTGATGAAGTCACATGTCAGCAGTGAGCCCGAGCTGTCGGACCGGGGGGAGGCCTCGGTGATGGCCGACCCCGCCTGCCACCTCCGCACGCGGCGACAAACCCCCTCCCAGTCACGTTTGCAGGCAAGCGTCTTTGCCGGAGCCGCTCGGCTCGCTGCAGCCATGACGAGATTCCCAATTCGCTCCCTTTACTTACACGCCATCGCCCCGGCTCCACGTCATGTCACAGTGGTGTGGCTGACCCCAGGGTGGAGGCTGTCTCCACTGATCCAAGCTCAGCCTGCCGGGGGACCAGGTCTTGGTCATGTAATACGCAACATAACAGCAGCAAATTCTCTTCTGACAAATGAATAAATCTTTAAATTTAAATGGGTGATGGAATTTTTTTTTTCTTCCTAGAATTTCAAGCAATATTTCACATTTCATTCAGACTGAAAGTGTCCGCCACATCCATTAATACTTGTCCTTTTTTCCCACCTCATGTTTTTTATACACTGACATCAGAAATACACAATGATCAGAAATATGCTGCCCTCTCTCTCTCTCTCTCTCTCTCTCTCTATATATATATATATATACACACACGCACACACACACATATATAGCGATTGTCTGGATATTGGCCACTTTTGTCACAGCAGAGTGTCTCATGCCCACAAGCAAATGTATTACCAAACCAAAAAGCTGCTGGAGGTGTCATGTAAATACCTTACCATAGTTAAAGTAATAGGCTATAAAGTGATCTTTAAGTGGAGTTTTAAGCACCCCCATAATGGCTTTAGCTGCCTTTTAGCAGACCATGTGACTCCCCAAGAGTAGTGATTATGAGTCACGGATGAAGAGGTCTTGTGTGTAGGTCAGCCTGTAAGCATCACTTTCACCTGCCAATCTTTACTTTCCCTGATACTCAGAGAGCCTTTTTCTTCATAGCGTTAACTGTTTTGCAGCAGGTGGTATCTGGTGAATTATGTCTCCGAAAACACTTTGACAAAACTTCTTGCGTGGCCTCGCGGAATTCCTACCGTGGAGAAAAGCCTCTAAAAATGAGCCGCAGAGTGGGTGAAAGAAAAAGAAGAAGGAAAAAAAACAACAACAAAAAACATACATTAAACAAGCGTCTTATAGGGCATATCGTAGGACAATAAAAAGGAATGTATTGCATTATACGATGTGTAATGTATAGGCATAAGAATTATGCAAGGGTATTTGAGGGGAAAGGAAAAAACCCTTGCGGTTCTGCTCTGGCTAGTTTTTCCTTTTGCCACATTACACGAGGACACTGATGCATGGTGCTTTTTGAATTTGGTATTATGTTAGAGGTCAGACGGGGCAGAGTATCAGGAAGTGTTCTTAATTTCACAGGGTTAAGGAACAGCAGATTCACGGGGAATACAGATCACTTAGCACGAGGCCAGCTCTCTCTCTCTCTCTCTCTCTCTCTCTCTCTCTCTCTCTCTCTCTCTCTCTCTCTCTCTCTCTCTCTCTCTCTCTCTCTTTCTCTTTCTCTCTCTTTCTCTCTTTCTCTCTCTTTCTCTCTCTTTCTCTCTTTCTCTCTCTCATTTGTTAACCACATCCTTGGGCCCGCTGAACCGTTGAGACTGCCAAGGTGAATGCTGAGTCCCAGAAGGAGGCTCTGCTGTCATAGATCAGTGAAACAGTGATTCAGCTTCCCCCGTGTGTTAATGTGTTCCACTTGTGTGTGTGTGTGTGTGTGTGTGTGTGTGTTTTTGTTTGTGTGTATTCACCCCCAAGAACACACACTCACGCGGGTGTATTCCACCTGTGTACAAAAAAAGAAATCTTCTCCACTCCTTCTTATTATTACTATGTCAAATGTAGGCAGAGGCACAAGTGTAAAAATAAATAAATAAGGGAGTTGTTTTACATATTGATTATATGCAAGACTCAAAAATCCAGCCATTGTGTCAGTTGTATACGAGCAGATTAGTTATATTTGTTCATAGGAAACCCAATGTAAATTTGGATAGTTTTGATATTACACATAAAATATGTGTTATTCTTGTTTTTCCTCCAAACCAAAGACTTCCAAAAACATACCACAGTGAGCCACTGGATAGATTGTACCGGAATCCAACCATTATTAAAAAGGCCCAATCTAAAAAGGAATTGTACATGTATCAGTGATAATCCGATAATCACGGTGCTCCTAAGCTTTTAATTTGATTAAGTGTGTGGAAATTGAGGGCAGAGAGTCTCTTGGAGGATAACATCGCGGACGGCGTCTCCTAATTGGTGCTGTAAATTTACATATGGATTCCTGTTTAATGTTTAACCAGTCTTTAATCCGCCTCGCTCTGTGATGTCGGCGGTCGGAAATATCCCCGTCTGTCACATGATGTGTGATTACTCCAAATACATCCAGGCGGCTATTCATGAAATTATAACAATTACTGGAGCTTTCATACAGTCCGATTGAGGGAGCGTTTTAGTCAAGGCTGACAACACATTCTCAGTGACCCTCCAGGAATTGAAAAGAGCACTGCTTTTAAAAGGGGCTTTCAGCTGGAGTCCGCACTGGCTAGATTAACAGCAGACAATCATCTCCATTATTGTCTTTCTTACAGCACACAGTCTTGCCCATTGAAATCAATCGTCATTTCCCATGTGCTGTGCTGAAAAATGGCTTATTAAACTGATCATGTAGTTCATTGGAGAACAGAGATAATGAAGACGCTGCTTATCTTTTAGTTTTTTTTTTGTTTTTGTCCATTTCCGCCCAAAGATCTATTGACTTAAGTCCGACTGTATTAGACAATGTTGCCGCAATATTTATTGGAAAACAACCAGCACCTTCCATTTGCTGATATTCTGCAAGCTTACGCACATCAGTCAATCAATAGTCTTGGATTAAATGTTACTGGTGAGTTATATGAGGTAATTTTGAGCAGAGAGATTTTTCATTACTGCGTGTCGTCCATAAAGTTTTTTTTATTTTTTCTCTGCCTTTCCTTTTCTATTTTTCTCTAATCCTCAACTCGCTCATTGTTTGTTTTTCCAAAGCCTTATTTTCTTTCCATTTTTTAATAAGCTGAACCAAACCACTTTCATTTTTATTTTTTCACCCTTTCGGCTCGGCATAAATGGCGACTTTATTTCCATGAAATTCTCAAATGACATAGATTTTACTTTTGCATAAAAGCATGAAGAATATGCCTAATATCGGCGGCATTCATCGGCTAAGTGGACATTTGCATGGGTGCGAGGGGAAGGGGAGAGGACCACTAGCCTCCTGGGGTGACAGCAGTGCAGGGGGATGACATGTGACAGCTGTGACAGTACTGAAGGGGTGGGGGGTGGGGGGTGGGAAGGCGACTTGCAGCGCCCCCTGATCCAATTACGCCACACGGCCCCCTGTCAGACCCAGCAGCTTGACTCCAGCCACTCTGAGGACGGTATTGATCTCTTGTCAGGAGAACCAGTTGCCCTCCCTTACAATCCAGCACCGCTGAACTTTCCAGCCATCACACCCCCACTTACACCCGCCATCCCGGCCGCTCTCCCGCTCTCCCGCCGACCACCCTCTTAAGTGACTGGTAAAATCGGGTTATGGCATTCAGGTAGGGAGAGCCAGAGGTCAATGGGACCCGTGTGCCAAATACTCCCAAAGCTGGCGGGCGGGAGTTTGTAACATCCCGCGGTGATGCGTCTGTCCAGCTATACTTACAGTACTTCACTAATGGTCTGAGGGGATGCTGCCTCTCCTGGCTCGTATGGGAGTGTTTGATTTGAGATGATGAAAAGGCCATTGCAATTAGCAGGCCTAGCAGGTCCGTTTTGCCCAGAGCCAGGACGGAGCGGCGGAGACAGTGGCAGCTGCCAATAACTTCAACTTACGAAGAACAGACAATTAGGCCGGGCCCCGTTACCACCGCCGGTCCCACGTCTCCAGACCTTTGCACCGGCCCTACCTCTGAGCACCTGCGGGTCAATAGGCAATGATATTGCGTGGTGCAACAGCTTGGAACAGAGGTTAATCAAACCGCAACCACACACATCACTTGCATTCAGCTTATTATACTTGGCCACAAAGGCCAAGAAGCGGGAGATGAGGAAAAAGGGGAGGGATCTATTTCTATACCTGCTTCTTGTGCATCGCTCAGGGAGATGATCACACCCACAGGTTTCATCATGGATATACAGTATGTATGGAATAAGTCTTTGATGTTGTTTGTGTTGATTTATTGAATTCTCTGTGTAACTTCCAACGCAAAATGGTTTGCTGTTGTCGGTCCTTCTATCCTCCGTGGTGAGGCGCGACGTGCACAGTCCCCTGAAGTACACAAAAGACTCGGTATCCACCCAATCAGTGTGATCAACTGACGCTGTGTGTATAGCAGCATGAAATTGGGCACAATCTGGAAAGAAGCTCATAGTCACTTTCATGGTACATGCAGGGTGTATCCAATGCAGAGTGTGAACATTACGCTGCTCGCTCATGCATTCAGTTGTGACACCGGAGAGGTTTTGGTCAGAGGTTATGCAGAGGTAGAGCCCCCCACGTCTTGCCGGTTAAAGAAATGAGTTTGCAGTGGAGATCGGGATTCTGTCGCCTTTCGTTTTTCCAGGTAGAATGTCTATCTGTTGGCTTGCGCTGTATGTTAAAATAAATCGGGTCTACGGGTTCTTTTGTGATGCATGTAAGCTAAAAAAAAAAACCCAACTAAAACGGATGTCCTCTAAGCATACAAGCTTTGTGTTTTCTTCGAAGTTTCCACAAACTCCTTGTCAAATGATTAACCGCCTATTAAATAATCGATGAACGAGTTTCTATTTCTGGGCTGTTCAGAGAGAACAAAAGAAATGCGTCTTTCTCATCGGGAGCTGGCTCTTCAGGGACTTCAATCTCAGCCTCAAAATGTCCACATTTTCCCTCTTAACGCAATACTTGCATAGTGAGCAAAAAAAAAAGAAAAAGAAAAAAGGGCTGTCTGCACCAGTGAGTTGTGATAGGCTGTTGTGTTACCGCCAGACTTATGTTCAGTAGGGGTGATGCCGTCGCGAACAAAGTAATCATTCATGTAATTAATGTCGAGGAAACCGGAGAGAAAAATAACCCAGATGTATCGTGGAAACACCAAGTCGCTCCTCTGTGATATTTGATTTAATGCATTTTGGGACGGAGAGGAGGATACGGGTCCGCTGCTTCGTGGTACTCCACATAAATCAACAGAAGTGCCGCGAGGAAAGTGTTGTGCAGGCGAGAGTTGACGGGCGCTTGTGGCCATTGATGTTGTCCTATAGATGATGGTTGTCTCCTGTAGACAGTTTTATACCCTCCCTGGGTCTGCAATAGTCAATCCTGAAAAGTGTCGAAAGGAGGTTTTCCCCTTCAGTTTAATGGGGGAAGTGAATGGGACTCTGACGGAAGGTTTGCGAAAACAAGTACACATCGCACTGGTCATGGACCGACAACATTTATCAGCATGCACGGACAAACCATTGCACCGCGCGCGCGCGTGTGTGTCACGTGACTAGACATTTCAGTGTCTGCTGAGTTGATGGCAGCTGGCACAAGTGTTTTGTGTTGTGGTGTGTGTGTGTGTGTGTGAGTGAGTGACTGAATGTGAATATGAGTTTAATAGTTGACTTTAATTATTCCTGAACTGTTGTGTACATTTTTAACTGGCGTTCTCGGCATCTTTTGCGTATCACCGCACGCGTTTTCAGAACCACCGCTCGATGCGATTCCGTTTCGTCAAAAAAGGAAATCGTTCCTTCGCACGCGATGCCTCACCCAGGACATGTGTGTAGCGATATCAGGCGCTGAGTAGCCTCCTTTCGGGGGACGCACATTCGCTGCAGAATGGATCAAACTGGGACACTGTTTGCCTTTTGGGAAAAGTGCAATTATGAGTGTTTTTCAGAGATTTCCGGTGACATGTCATCTGTGAACCAGCGCACCGCTACCACTTCTTAATCCAAAGATGTTTGTCACACCTACTGTAATGCACCAATGACTTGCTGAAGCCTCGGGTCCTGTGTACGGGCCCCAGGAGGGGAATCGTGGAATCTGTCGGATTAATACACGCCGCGAAGGGTCCTCCTGTCATCTCGGCTCTCTTTTACCACTGGCTTTTAAAAGCCATTTAAAGGCAGCAAACTGAACAGGGACAGACAGGCCTGACAGGGACTCTTGAAAAAGAGCATCTGTCTCCTTTAACACTTAAATAAACCCATGATACCGCCTTTTACACAGGAGCTTCATTTTAATTAATGAATTGATGTATTGTGTCAGTGACAAAGCCAAATTGAAGCCCCCCAAAAAAAAAGAAATGTCAAAAGCAATCAATATACTTCTCCGTATTAACGAACGTGCCGGGCTTTACATCACTCAGCATCCTTCCTTCTCTTAACGAGACATGTGTTTGGAATTATAAGGCATCAGTATAGGTGTTGATCCCGGGACGTCCAAAACTCACTGGGTTTACTCTGCCTCGCTCGAGGGGCCACATTCCTTAAGTCCGTGACAGAGCTGTGCACGTCACGCGTGGAATGATGCAAGACCGGGAGTTATATTGCAAACTTTCAGATTGATAAGTCCACGGTCGCAGATGAGAAACTGTGAGGTGCACTCACAGTGCGTTCTTACACAGATAAACAGCGAGTTAATTGCCCCTTTTGAGACTAAATAGATCTGCCCGCTGCATTTCATATCCCAAGACCCTTCTCACAGGACGTGGTAAGAAAGAATAAAATAATTCATCTCGGATGAGGAAAGAGATCTACATTTCTTCCATATTTCCTTCTCTGCTGTAAACTACCTGACAATTGTTCATTAATGATTCCCAGTAAATTCCTTAAAATGGTAATTTGTCATCCTGTCACTTCATTTGTGACCTAAAATTCCTCACCAGAGGCATCATCAAATAAATTAATCACTACCCAGGATCCATTTCTCCCTTGTGCGTGCTATTATACCCGGCTCTCTTGAGTTTCTCTTCATTTACATATATTTAATGGCCCAGTTGTGGCTGGTTGTGCCATGCGACAGTGCGAACCATGTCTGGTTCATTTTCCTTGAATACCCGAAACACAAGAGAATAGAGAATTAGAGACATTTTATGGAAATTTGAAATCAGAAGTGCACATTTTGCAGGCTCGTGTAACGTATAGGATGCTTCAAAACCTTGATTCCAGAATTACAAAGATATGAGAAAATGTAATGCAATGGTGGAGTGATTTAGTTGTATCCCATTGCATGGGTAAATGTGCGCAGTACATTACCCATTGGTCAAATTGCTTTGTTGTGGCGCTCAGTGGATTTACAGGAAACCGAATCAAATGTTATATGGTCAATAAAACGATGGATCAAAAAACAAAATCAGTACCATTCAATCGGGGGTTTTATCTCCCCACTCGCCCGTCTTGTCCCGCAGTGAAAATCACCATTTGTCAAGATAATTAGATTGTTTTTTTTGGAAAATATGAATGTTTCGTTTTATTTCTCACTACCTTAGTCCTCTTAGCAGATATGTATCGTGTACTGGAAACATGCAAAACTTAGATTTTCGTAAGTGATTTTGTACATTTTGGCAGATATGCATGCAAATGAATAACACTGTTGTCCGTTTTTTTGACGGTTAAAAAAAAACAAAACAGCCCAATTATTTTTATGCGCCGAGAGCGTGTCATGTTTGAACTTCCATCCTCATTAAGGGTCCCTAACACCAGAGGACATGCGAATGTGCTAGAAGCATTACCAGAGAAAACAACAACCGCATGTCGCCAAAGGATCCTCGCTCACCCAGCCACCCTGTTAGAACCTCTCAGTCTATTTCAAAGGAAATTAAGAATTAACGTGCATTAATTGTTGTGCTTAATGCAAACTGAAGCCAAATGTCTCACTTGCTGGGGAGGAACTGCTAAATGCTTTGTCACCTCCTGCTCAGAGGAGGGGGAACACCCCATGTGCGTGAGGCGCCATCAGCGTAGCACACATAAACAAACCTCTCTGTAACCGCAAAGCGGGCATGTGTGCTCCAAGAGAGTTTAAGGAGAAATGTAGGCCTGTATGGATCAAGGACATTTTTTTTTTAATACAGGAAATACAGTATTGATGGATTGGGTGGTAGAGGAAGAGCAGAGTGGTGTCACCCAGGCTCCACCTGGCAGTGGTGGTTGTTGGCATTTGCACAGAGCAGAGCATGCAGAGGGATACAGTGTCCCACGCCACCTTGGGTGGTGGAGGATTTATTACTTTGTGGTCCGATCAAAGGAGCTCAAAAGGGTGTTGCATACAGTATATCCTCAAAAGACACCCGTAGGAGCGGGCCTGCATCAGTGCACGGCTACTGTCGGTGTGGGATTTGGCATAGCCACCGATGTACTCCTGGAGTGAACATTTAGGGCCTTATCTTATATTTGGTGCATAGTGGCACGTTATTGACATAGTAACCTGTGCCTACGTAGAGCCGCACCCTTGTGCTCTGCTTTTGTTTACTCCCTGGCAAAACCACAATTATTGTTATTGATTTATTGCATGTTACTCCTCACTCACACGATAACTTAGAGATTTAAATTCAAACCTTGTGAAAGCCAGTGCCAGTTCACCACATTGGTTGAGCCTAAAACCCCCCAAACAATCTCGGTAAATTTCTGTATGGCTTGTCATGAAGATTTATACAGATATTCATGGTCCCCAGAGGACTAATCCTAATGACTGTGGCGACTATCGCTTGCACTTTGTCTTTAGTACTAATTAACACTAAACTAACACGCTAAATGAATGTGATAAACATAGACAACAAATATTAGCTCCAAGCATTACTGTGCATGCAAATACAGCCGCATAGAAGTGCCAGTGTGTCAATAAATTATTTATCTGGCAAATTTTTCAGTGAAGAAATATTTTCTGTTACTCAGCAGAGTAAAACCGTTTTTTGTTTTTTTTTGCTTTTGCTTCATAGCCTTTCTCTATGGCTCTTTATTTGGCCAAAAAAACGAATCAAACTTGTGTTCTTCCATTCTTCCATTTAACAGTTTCACACCTCTCAAATCTGTTTTTCCCTCAAGTGGACCGCTCTTTCTGTTTTCCCCCTCTTGCTTACAAAGGATCACAGCTGTGCGTTCCCAAAGAGCTGGGAGGTTTTTCCACATTAATCTAGATTTAATATAAATTTCAAAATACATTTTCCCTATTAATTAAAAGCAAACCATGTATTGTATGGTACATTATCCCTCTAACGGCCCCATGTGGAGATTATGAAGTGGAAAACTAATGGTGTAGACTTTAGCATTTGGGTTTTGCCTGAGTCATTTACATATCTGTAAGGGGATGTGGATGTATGTGCAAATAAGCAGAACTCTGTGTGTCCCGTGCTTTCTCCCCCATCCTCCCCCTCTCCCCTCCCCGGTTTACAGAGGAAGTCAAAGAAGAAGTGTTGCCTCTCTCTCTCCCCTCAGCTAGAGAAGGTAATGAGATTCTGTGCACCCTCTATTACGAGGAGGATGAGAAATCTGATTATTAAGGAGAGGCATGTGGCAGTAAGAAAAATCTGTTTGTTTTTTTCCTCTTATTGTATCACCCCAAGAAACAAAGGTGACCCCCGTGTTCCCTTCATTAAATCTCTGCTCCTCTAATTTATCAAGGTAAACTATCACAGTTTCTGCTGAGCTCATCGGAAATGGGCAAACTTGTTAGGTGTGCCTCAAAAGGACACGTCACAGGATTCGGATATCCCTTCTACATACTGAGTGGGGCCTAATTCATGCTCCCCACAGCACAATGAAGGCTTTTTGGACATTAGCAATAGTGTGTTGAGATTTTTTCTTTTTTTTTTTTTCCCTCTTTTCACACAGCAAAGTTCAGGACAGTGAGGATGAATTATGACCCCCATAGCGGTACATGTGTAATTATTCCAAGGACACAGAGTTGCTGCAGGTGTGGCTTTCTGATGCAAATATCACAGAAAACATAATTTGTGCTGTGCACTGTGAGCCCCCAGTTATTGTTCTTTGTGGCATCACATTTCAGCGGACAAGCTTTACTTTCTAAGGAACACAATCCTGCATATAGCATAGGAAAACCCGTCAGCCCTGTGAAGACAACTTTGTTGTGTGTGTGTGCATAATCATTTGAGGCAGTTTTATCCCTGAATACACAAACATGTAAATAATTTGCGTTACAATGCTGCTTAACTGTTACGTTTATGTGAGGAATCGTGATTTTATTATTTTTAGATTTCAGCCTGCTTTTCTCTTTCTACAACACATGCACATAGATTTAAAAACAAAACATGACAAATGTGTGCCCCAGGCAGTACATGTAAAGATAATCTCTCCTCTTGTGGTTTGGAAGTTGTTAAGAGGTATTTGAAGTTGTTGGTGTGTGTGTGTGGTTGTTGGGGGGGGGGGGCGGGTTGCCTAGATGAGAAATGTCCCACACATGGACAAGCTGAGTCACTGCTGTATGCCTAACCAGCCACGACTCATGGCCGTCTCTCCTCCCAAATGTCACATGAGCTCAGAAATGTCCCACACATGGACAAGCTGAGTCACTGCTGTATGCCTAACCAGCCACGACTCATGGCCGTCTCTCCTCCCAAATGTCACATGAGCTCTCGTCAACCAGCGCTTGTGGTCCAAGGCACTGCACAGGACACAAATCCAACGTAATGGTTTGATAGATAGAAGATGGATTTTTATTTTCATTTGGCAAAGTTACACAACTGGAAGATAGTGAGACATGTTCGCGTGCAACATCCGTTTGTATTGAATAATTTTTGACTAAATCCGGAAGGTGATTGTCTGCACTTGTGCATGGTTTGTACCCGGGAGTGGTCCAAAATAATTGGCTGCTCTAACTTTCTAATCTGTACTAAACACAGTCGAATAGGCGTGCACTAATTCTATTGTTGCCCGCTTAGACGCATGAGCTCTGCATGTGCTGATGCAAAATTGGTATTTATTACTGAGCTGGTAATCACACCCTCAACCTGCCTCTGCAGCCTTCTGTGGTGACCCTGATGTGCACAGCAGGCTCCCAGAGCTGCACTCCCAGTTCAAATGACCCAGCTTAGCCACCATGGCTGCTGTGACCCTAACATGACAAAGCCCGTGTGTAATTAATATGCACGCTGAAATGCTCCCTGCACAGCCACTAAAGTGATCGGAATCGCGCGCATTAAAAAAACCCAATTGTGGATTCTTCACGGTGAACATTTTAGTCAAGTTGCATTTGATCACGAGCATTTTTTTGCTTTTTCTTATTATGTGCCTGAAGATTGAGATTTACCTCTTAAAGATGCAAATTAATCTTTAAAACTGGACATTTCCCAACATGGTTAGCCCAGTGGGGTGACACTGCAGCCCACCGAGTTCATTTTAATCCCCGTGGGCAATTATACCTTCAAATGATATCCTGAAGTTAAATCATGTTCACACTTAATTCATTTTAACCCTACATTTTAGGCATGAAAGTTTCCTTGTCTTCTTCAACACAAAGTCTGTGTTTAATAGGATACAGTAGCCTCTGAGATGAGGATCATTTTGTGCTCTTTTATTAATTATCTCCCGTTGTGGTGGAACTGCTCATATCTGTTTATATATGGTGGGTGCATGTGATTTAGATAAGACACATGATCAGACAGTATAACACTGTTGACATTTCTTTGTCTTCCCTCACTACTAACTGATGGACCTTATGTGGTCTTAAACCTAAGTAACAGGCAACATCTCTGCTCTGAAACGTACACTTGCCCACTACAGATGCAACTAAGCACATGTCTGAAAGCAGATATTCCACTACGATGTGATTCTATGTGTAATTTACCCGTTTACTGGCATGGGCACACGGTGTATTTGCATGAATGTTGCTGCCGTATATATGTGTCTTTTGTGAATGCCGAGTTAATTAATGGTATGTGTGGACTATTGTTTCTCATTTTTATAATGAATGCATTACTGTACTGTCGCTGAGTCTATTTTGACAAATAGGTGGGTGGGTGGATATATATAAAAAAAAAGAACATACATTGGTGGCTGTCAAGGGGTTAGATTTTGAATTAATTGAGGGAAATGAATTCAGCCGTAATAGGCCCTGACAGCAGAGTGTGGCTGTTCTGATGGCAATGATTGATGGCTGATGCACACACAAGCTTATGACAAATAATGCTTATTTGGCTCCCGGTGTATTTTAAAGCCTACTTGTGTGTTCATTAAAAATAAATACATCAAGCCAGAAATAAATAGAGTGATTAATGGAAACAAATGAGTTAACGCAGTTCTGAAAAAAAGATATCCTTTGTTAAAATGTTGTGTTTTTTTTTTTTTTTTTTTTTTTTGTGACATATCCAGTGCGTCCGGAGTGATGCGGTAGTCTGTAGCTCTTTCAGGGAGGTGGACCGGCCACCATATGAGAGAGAGCCCTATCACAGCTCCCATCACGCCCCTGTAGTCAGCGCCATCTGACAGTGGCATAATGCTGATCAGATAGCCGTGTGGAGTCATTGCTTACACGTGTCACAACCGCCGTCCGCGATCATGTCAGAGTCGTGCTGGGCGCCAGAGTCGGGTCTCGGGGCTCGGTGGACCTGGCTGGTTTCGCGGCTGACATTTCCCCAGCATGAGCGCGCTAGTGGCGCGGGGCCCCGGCTAATGTGCCTCTCCTGGGCCCCGCAGCACAGCCCTGGCAGCCGGAGCGCGGGGGCACAGGTGCTGCCAGGCCCCGTTAGATTTACACCACCTCCCGGAGAGTCACAAACAATCCCAGCGTGCGCCCGCTCTGATACCTCGGCTTATTAAAAGTCTAATGAACAAACAAGTCTTTTGTGTGTGTGTGTGTGTGTGTGCGTGCGTGCGTGCGCGCGCGCGCGCGTGGCCGCAGCAGCGATGGCGGAAACTTGTATTCTCCCAGCTTGTCTTTGATCGTTTCGATCAAACCGCATCGTGGGTAATAACCAATTCATCGCCTTTAATTAGCTTGAAGAGCTAAAAAATGTTCAGATTAAAACATATATATATATATATATATATATATATATATATATATATAGGGTACTACGTTAGTGGATGACAATTGGAGTTTATACGTGAGAAATATCCAAACGCTTGTTTTACTGTGGCCCATACGGATGTTTTTTCCGAGGTCTGTAAAGCGCAGTTGTTAAAGCGGATTGATTTATTGGTTCTATGGGCTGGACATGATTATCTTCTCACTCTGGGGATCGGCCTACTTCCCAAACAGGACCGGGTCCTGCCACGCAGTCATGACAGCTAAATTGTTATACTCAAGAGGTTGTCCCCTTTTCCTCCTCACCTAAGCCACTTGTTACCAGAGAGATATGGTATAATTGTACCCAGAGGAACTTGTAAGCCTGTGTTGTGAGTCTGTTTGCCTTCATAAGCACAGTCCTTTGTGGCACCTAAAACGGAAAAGACGAGGAGGCGGGCAAGGATGTGTGTGTTCTCTCTTTGTTAGCGCCACAACACTGGATCGGGGTTTCGTAAAGTACAGCACCGTTTAGAATCACTTATTTCCTCTGGAGCTTTGGCGGTTTTCTCTCGCGGCAAATCTGCTGCACTCGCTTTGTTGATTGTACTAAAGCCAACAGGAAACATATTCCACGTAAACGATAGATGTTGCGCGGTTTGGAATTGGAGGGCCCAAATGTTATTAGAAATGTGAAGTAGCTCTAATTATTAATGAATCTGCATCACGAGGTTTCTTTGCCCTTTGTGTTGAAAAATATCACCACTTGGCGTGATATCTTTCTCTCAACAGAGCGTCTCCCATCAGAAGTATTTTTTTCTTTAAATTGCACGGTCTCCTTTGGTTTCTGCGGTTGTGGGCGTGGGGCTGATGGTGGTCGTGGTGGTGATGGTGATGGGGGTGTGTGTGTGTGTGTGTGTGTGTGTGTGTGTGTATGGGGGGGGGTACTCACTGACCATTAGTGCACTCAAGTGCAGTACA
Organism: Colistium nudipinnis; assembly: GCA_016785305.1. Lineage (NCBI taxonomy): Eukaryota > Metazoa > Chordata > Actinopteri > Pleuronectiformes > Rhombosoleidae > Colistium > Colistium nudipinnis. Next base: position 96,544 of record JAFBJU010000403.1, read on the forward strand.
TTCTATGGCCTGTCACCTCCCTACTAATGTGCAAGGAAATAACTCTATTTCCTACCCCAGTGAAAACCAGCTGCTCTGACGTGACTTGGAGTACACACTGTTCAGAAGATTTTTTTTTTTTTTGTTACCCCCTAATGTTGAATTTGTGACAAAAGCCTCATGAAAACTACTGTTGAGTGAACACGGTGTAACAGCCATATGCAGTTAATACCGACAGAAAAAGTAACATGCGAGGATTAAATACTATTTAATTTCATCGGGGCCCCTTTTCTTTAAAACAGTGTGACAAAGTGCTGTATAACGACAACCTAGAGAATTACCAAATAAATATTAAAGATAAAGGCTTCGGGGAAAATCAGTACCGTTGAGATGTAAAACGTGGTTTGCCATCTTAATTGATGAAGAAATAATAAAGTTGACTTTTATCATAAAATCCCATTTTAACAGGCTATGTTAGTAAACATATGACATAATATATATTGCTAGGAGCACTGGCAGTCAGTTACGGCATTTATTTTTTTTTACCAAAGAACAATAACCACCCTAACTCTCCTTGCATCGCAGCGGTCCCCCTTCCTGAACATCATCATCTTCTTGAGGTAATGAGCCTTTTTTTTTTTTTAAGGCCTTTGTGATTGTGTTGGGGAGGCGCAGAGTGCTGAGAGGAGGTGTGTGTTGAAGGGTTAACCCCTGCCCCTCCTGCCTGTCTCCCCCCCCACCCAACTCCCCCCCCCCTCCGGCCCCCCTCGCCCCTCCTGCATCCGGCCAATGCAAACAGCATTATTTATGCTCGGCAAAACAGCCCTTAATTACTCATGAACTGGCGCGCACTCCGGAGTCCGCCGCGCCCTTGCCACCCACCAACAGCCATTAAACACTCCCTAAAAGCTCGCTATTTGATATTAGCACACTTGAGCCTTCTGAGAAAGAAATTAAAAAATAAATAAATCCGGGGAGTGATTTACATATGCACAAGCCGCTGATATTTATACTCGGCGGCGCGTCCCTGAAGGGCTCGTCTTATTACCTCCGTCCTCGGGTCCTAGCTCGGAGACCGGGGAGGTGATTAATTCTGGGCTCACGAGAAGCCGACGATTCCACAACAAGGAGCAGTGGAGGATTTTTCTATGGGGCTTCTTTTTTTTTTGTCGGAGAACATTCGGTCTCTTTACTTTATGGTTTCTTCGTGGCTGTCTATTTTCATATCCGGCTTTATTCTTCCCTAATAGGGCTAGCTTACTGGTGATTAATCGACAATGTTGAGCAGAGCACATACAGTGCCGCGACGGGTTTGCACACGGTTCCTTATCTGGTGACAAACAGTGGATGTACTGTTTACCGGGTGTGGTTTTTATGCCTGAAGATTTACCTGCTCTGTGAATCTCTCCGAATTATTATTGCAATCTTTGCCGTGTTCCAGGGCATCAGTGAGTTCTTGTCGCGGCGGTGCTTCTCGAGCAGCGCTTGTGCTCGTCGCAACACCGAGATCAAAGTTGCCTTATGCCTGTGGTTGCGCTTCTATCAAACACCGGTGCTTTGGAATGCACGAATTCGTACATGTTCGTAATATCATCATATATAATGATGTACCTGGCCATCTAAATAATGATAAAAGAGCCTCTCCTCCCAGTCCATGTCTAAAACTCACCCAACAAACAGCACACGCATGATTTTTATTTTTTTTCCACTCACTGTCACACAAACATTAATTACATGTACATCTTGCTTTTAGTCTGGCTAGACCTTCATTAGTTGAGCCAGCGAAAACACTGTGTTCAACTTCGTCTCTAATTACATCATCACATTCACACAGTACAGCTGTAGAGTGTGTACTATTTAAAATCCCTCTGTCTAATTACTGCTTTAGTCCCTTGTCCCTATGACATGGCAGTGATAGATCATTATTTTCCTCCCGCAATTTGTTATATTCTTTGCAATATAATTGGATCAGATTAATTATCATGATTAATGAATTTGTGGGTTTCTGTGTGTAACATGAATACTGGGGTCAGAAACAGGCAACGTATACAAATTTAGGTTGCCAGACCGATATAAGGGTCCATGCCTCGTGTTCATCTCACCTGAGCATTTTTTATCAGAGGCTTTCAACGATAGAACCTATGTAATGTGTATGCAGTTAAGTGAAAATAACTCCATCACTGTCTATCAATTTGCATTTTTGCATGCGTGTTAAAATGAGAAGGAGCTTTGTTCTCCCCGTACTGACGGCAAGCAACACAGTAATGTCACCGCCACAGCGAGCGCCGCTCTGTTTACGTCCGCAGCCCCGACCAATCGCTTCAAATTCCAAGTTTATAACATGATAGTTTATTAATGAGGAGTGAAACCGTTATCCGGCACCCTCCAGCTACACCGCGGCTGCAATTTAGCTCTTACCAAAAAATACTGTCCAGTTATGGTGGATGGACACTAGTCAATTCCCTGCGCATGGGAATGGCTCATTAACGGGGCGAGGCGAGTGCCGTGCGTTTGTATATGGCCGCCGTTGGTCGACATGCAGAATGGATTTATGGTGTCACTCAGCCCTGGAGAACGACTAATGAGGGTGTGCAGGCTAGCAGCGTCCGAGTGGGGTAATTCCACCCACCATCCATCCCGTGGAGGGGGGGCTGGAGCCAGGAGATGGGGGGGGGGGGGGGGGTTGGGTGCGGGGGGGGGGGGGGGGGGGGGGGGGGGGGGGGGGTTGGTTGCGTGTGTGTGTGTGTGTGTGTGTGTGTGTGTGGAAGGAGGACACATCCCTCATTACGTGAGCGTGTCTCAGGAGGTTCCTTTAATATTTTAATAAATAACATCAGCCCAACAAGAAATTAATGAATAGTATCATTAATAATGAGCCCCAGCCTTGTAGTGATGGGACAGATATTAAATTGAACCACTGTGGGGGGATCTCCCGAGACTCGGGATTTTTCCAGAAGCAAACAAGGCCAGTGAATGAGGCAGCCGTCCCTCCGCGCCAACAGCTTTTACAACAGGTTGAAAGTAATAAAGGAGGATTTTCCCAGCGACAAAGTTAAGCCCCGGGAAATCTGCTCATGTAGATCGCTGTGAGAGGCACAGCCAAATGTGATCCTTAATTAAACTTTAATCAAGATAATGCTGTTTGCAGGAGAAGTAGTTTAGAAAAAAAAAAGGTGTCCCCAGCCCCCTTTTCCATCCAGGCAACCTCGCTGCTTCATATTGTAGCGGTCACAACCCCACTTATCTGCTCCTTAAACTTGTGTGCCCACGTTTGTTTGCTTGTTTTGCTTGTTTTCATTTGCAAAGCCCGGTGTTCTTTGGTTGTATGGTTTTGATTCAGGTTTACATTTGTCAGGATTTCTCTTTATTGTCCTCCTTTATCTCCCCCTTAGGAAGATTGTCCCCCCCCCCCCCAGGAACTAATATTCCTGCACCAGAACTAGCCGCTTGGTCATAACACAGCACAACGCAGTCAGCAACGCCAAGTTACGTGATCTATTCTGCCAAATTGACATTTTTGAAGAAAAGGGAATCAACACTGAGATCTCATTTCCCCTAAATGTTATCACATAAAGCTGTAATCTCACCAATGACATTTAAATGTTTTAATTTTTTGATGAGGAAAAAAACATTCTTTGGATTCTTCACCGAGACTAAGATGGGCACCGATGTTAACTGAGCTCTGACTGAATCAATAGACACTTTTTGTGACGCTAATTGATCTCGGACCGTAGCATTGAGATCACAGACGAGTAATGACATTTGTTTTGCACTCTGGAATAGTATTATAACTAATAGTATAATATTTATGCCTTTTATGGAAATCATTTAGCCGGAGAATTGCTCAGCAGCTTCATCTTCTTGAAATTTATGCAACTTTTTTTTTATCTACTTAGTCTCAGCTCCACCTTCCTGTTAACACATTACACAAACAGCTGTGGATGTGCAACATCCTATCTTAAAGGTAAAATGCATTAATTTACACGGAGCAGATTTAGGTCATGTCATGTTCATTTACATAATGGTATGCATTATCAAAGCGGGTAGACTGCAGTATGAGGTAAAGTGCTTACAGTTAATCATCGGTGTGTTACCTTATTACATAAAAAGTTTATATATGACTGGGATCATTGGCACCGTGTACTCTTTTCTGCTCGGCCATCTAACATTATTTATTAGTTGTGTAATTAACACGACAGTGACAAGGGTTTTTGCAAGATGCTTAAAGTTGTAACACATTTTGTGGTCCATATGTAGTTGTCGGATTTCAATCTTTGTTTCCATTCAAAATGATATGAACATTCTGGAATACCATTTTTTGGCCAATCCATCTGCGTCTGTGAAAATCCATGGAAATTTATAAAATATAAATGCCTTCATTGCATGGTGGGTTTATGATAATCCTGACATTCCCCCTTTTTTAATAAACCCTTTTATTAGTTAATAAGATTAAAAACAGTCAACTCATTTGTGTAGTTCACAAAAGGTGTTTTTGTTCTTGAACTTTTGCTGGTATTTTTTTTTTGTTGTGTTTAGACCATATGTCCCTTCCACATACAATATTGATTCATTCCCCACTGTATAAAAAAATACCAGTATTTCCTACATAATAAAAAGTGGATTACTGTGAATCACAGGAAAGCATCACCAGCTGTCACAGAGAAATGAGACCATGCTGGCCAATGTCTATGATGATTAAAAAACACCTTTTGAAATTAATGATTAATTAACCATCAATGTGTGGGGCAGTAATTATTTTAATAATTATAATGAAAATATATCAACGTTTTTCTGAGCAAATAGTTGCCTTATTATTATTATTATGATTATTATTATTATTATTATTATTATTATTATTATTATTATTATTATTATTATTATTATTATTTCTACCTTTTTAAATGATAAAACATTTTCTGGTGATACAATGTGTTCAACAGGTGGAACAGCAAAAAAGAAGAAGTTGTTTGTAACAAGTATTGTACAAGTAATTGCATTTAAGTGTTACTTCAATTTATTTTCCATTTACTGTACATCACCGTAAACAATACCATCCATATTTCTGGGTTAATTCTAGTCGGTAGCTTGTCTTGTCTAACTTTTGGGTCACAGCGAGAGATGAAGGATATAAATTGGGGGCTGTTCCACTGTGCTCTGTGTGCAATAAAGACACTGGTACATTGTGTGGTGAAAGTGCTGCAGCACCTGAAGAAGCAGCAGTCGGCTTTGACTGATTACGGCACCACCATTGCTTGTTTGGTAGCCTGCTCTAAAAGTGATACTCAGCAGAACATGGCTTTTTCCTCTTTCCCGTGGTTCTCTCTGTATGAGTAATTACGCCCGTGACTTGTGAGGTGCCTCCACAGTAGGAGAACGATCCGACGATTGATTTGGCCTCCTTCAGTAACTTTGGATAGTTTTAATGATGGTTTAGTGGTATGAAAACATATTTTGGGTTCGTAAGCTACGGAACCAAATTGTTGAAGAGGCCATCAAACTGTTCTTGTATTTGATTGTGTTATTTCTTAACTTCTGAATTGTGTGTCTGTGTGCGGCGTGCAAAGGCTACTACCTTCTGCTGAAACCCCGACCACTCGCACGGAATACCGTAGGAGGCCAGGCTAGACAAAGACAAATCACACGCTCTCCCATTTCCATAGCGCTGTACATCTTTTAATCATAAATGCGAAACAATGAACAACACTGGAGTCGTGGCATTGGACGTTCAAGAGCAGTGAGACACACTTTGTCGTCCCCCCCCCCCCCCCCCCCCCCCCCCCCCCCCCGTCCCCCTTCACGCTGCCCGTGGAATGACTAATGCACAGAGGGTCATGGTGTAAAACCGTTGCCCCGAGGTCGGCACACTGACACTTAATTGTTTGTCCTGTCATCTGTCACATCCTTGAAATTTCATATCTGACCCTTGTTAGCCCCGTGTTCCTGTTTTAATCCCCAGTGTGACAGAAAGATCAGGACTGTGCTGTGATCAAGATGTGTCAGATTACTCGTGTCATTTTGATGCAACACAGAACCAGAGACGCCTGACTGTCATGTTCAGACTGAGGCGCGGCCTCCGTCTCTCTGATGTCATTTTTGCGTTCAACATCTGAGTTCCAGATTCTTACCTATTCAAATCGCGGGGAGCAGTTCTAGGTAGTCTAACGCGGAGTCATGCCATTCTCTTGTTAGTCACAAATCGTCGCCGGATCAACATCTTTTTTGTTTTGAGTGTTGAAAATGACCCCTTCATTTGAAGCCCTAAAACCACGTGCCATGAAGAGGTGCACTATGTTATAATAAAACTATGGCAATAAAACTGACAAAAAGGTAAAAAATTGCCTTTGTGTTAGCCCTTTTGTCTGCGGTCGTACAGTGTGTATCATCGCCGTACTATCTTTGATGCATCTTACCTTTTCTTTTTATATATAATTTTGAGGTGCTTTGGGAATAAGTGAAAGCCAATACAAATGAGATTATGAATGGGAAGGTCCATCAATCACAGCACAGGAGTGATATTGGTTTTTTTTTTTGCTCGACTCTTTGCTGCGCCACAAAGGGGCATGACTCTTCTGTGTGAATGGATCTCAGGTAAATTGTTGTTGTAAGGCAAGAAAAAAAACTAAAACCCATCAAGATGTGTACACTACGTGCATAACAGGCACATGAGCTAATTTGAGCGTCAGCCGATATTAAATATTATATATATTTATATAATTTCTTTTCTCCTAATCTATGTATGCCTAATGCCAGAACAGAAGAAACAAACAATGCATGTACTTGTCCCCAGATATCATAATTTGGGCCTGTGGTCAAAAACTCCACAGATTATCACTGTCTTCAATCAGATTTAAAATAAGTTTTTTATGAACGGAGATTATTGTTGAACTTTGTGGCTTTTTTCTTCTCCGGACACACTCGTGCTTGACCTATTTAAATTGACTGCGTCGAGTTGGCTGAATGGACACAAAAACAAAAAACAAAAAAAAAAGCACACTCCCATTCATATACCACAAATTACTCTATTATCTGTAATTTATAGTGCCTTGTTTTCTCGCGTCTGCGGTTTCCCATGCGAAACAGTGCGAGGCTATCATCCAAGACTTAACAAACGATGTGCTTGTGTTTGTATGAATGTATTGATCAGTGGTCTATTTGGGCAGATATCTTTCTTTATTCAGGATGGCAGGCTCGCAGACGGGAACGCCGTCTCTCCGGCTCTCGCCGTGGCTTCTGCTTTTTGCCTGACTGGCTTTCCTAACTGCTCCGCTTTATTGAATAAATTCAAGCTGTCACTTCCCATGCTGGGGGAATAACTCCAACTCAACACATAGTAATACGGCAAAAGTAGGATAAAATAATCTTGTCATGGCTGTAAAAGTGATCGCTTGAAGCCGTCGTTGGCGATCGATACACTAATTCCGTAATTTATACTCGCTGCAATCGAGGAGGATGGAGGCTCTGATGTGGTATTTCCTGGCTCACTGACCAACTTTGACCTTCAGTAGAAGTGAGAGCGGGATTATTGTGTTGTTCGGCTTAAAGAAATCACCTGCAAGAGTTGAGAGGCAATGTCTGACATTTTATGTTCAAGACCAAAACCTAACCTGATTAATTCTTGGTAGGCACCAGCTCTTGAGCTTTCACTATCTTTACGACGGCAAATCCCCGACCCTCGGCTGATGGTGAAATCATAAAAGCTGGTCAGTGATTTCCTCCAACTTATTTCCTTTATCTTTCCATCTTTTTCTTTTTTTTTTTTTTTTTTTTTTTATGGCGGGGAGGTACATTTCTTTTTTCCACCCTGGAGCTACAGAAATGTTTCACCAATGCCAGGACTCATTATCCATCCCTTCTTTCCGCCTGCTTCACTTTTTCAGCACTTGCCAATCACGGGCTATCCCATGTTCTATTAATCACATCTTTTTTTATTTTTTTATTTTTTATGGGTCATCCCTGTCTGCACTTTATGGCCGAGGCCGTATGTAGAGCGGTACCTATAGAAGCTCTCGCAGCAAGTTAGGTTTCGACGGATCTTCTCCCGGTGGCCGACGGCCTTTTTTTGGGGGTGGATGTGATCCATGAAGCCCCGTGTGGAATCCACCGAGAGCCGAATACCGGGAGGCATCGGAAGTTCCTCTGAAAGGAAGAAATTGATTGCAATTAGCCGGGAGATTTCTCCAAGTGTTTTTCTGCCCCCCTCTAGGGATGCTAATAACTTAATGATCCCGAAAAATGCATGCAATTTGCCTCAATTGGATTGAACCATATTGTGCGCTTATGCGCTAGAGATTTCCAATCTCCGAGCTACTGACTGACCATCGGACATTGTTTAGTAAATAATGGCAGGAAATGCCGCACCTGTTCTATCATGGCTTAATATCATGTCATAAAACTTGAGCTGTGTGAGCGGCAGATGGGCCCCTTGTTAAACTTAAGGCAAACTTTTTTTTTGTGCTGACGCTGCAAGTTTCTCCGGTTAAAGCTGTGGTAATTGTCTTTTGGCCATAGGAATCTCTGAAGGCTTATTTTAACCCCTTAAATATCAAGACTCCCCTTTTGTTCTCATATCTGCTGAGCCAAGCATCCCAGGAACATCCCACACGATTCACATCCAAGGCCAGTGTTCAGTGCCAATCCACAATGTCGTGTGCCCTCAATCTAACGAGACTTGTCTTTCAAGGGGCATTACACATATATTGATCAAGTTAAAACTGTTGATATACAATCATCCAATCATGACAATATTGTCTGATTGAATGTTTCTTCTGCTTCAAAAATATCCCTTGTTTTTTTTTCCTAACTAAGTACGATCCTCTTACAGGAGGGTTGCAGCTATATTGCAACAAAGCTGCTTTAATAAAAAAAAAAAAAAAAGCTTAATTGTACATCTAGTGCTTTTTGTTATTAAAAAAAAGATCCTGTCACTCTCAGAATGGCCTTGAGAACATTTCCATTTTTACTTCATTCATTGCGGTTGGCGAAATAGGTAAAAGGCCAGTGAAGTTTTACTCCGGAACCCCGAGAACCGACCTCGGTGTCAATAGGTCACCATAAGCTAGGCATCCAAGTCTGTGCGACCCAATTACATACCAAAACACACAAACAGTGATTGCACAGTCTGTATGATGTCTGTATGTTGGAAGGTAGAAGGTGGTCTAACTCAGCGGGAAGCCAATGGCCAGTGAGACCCCCGCTAGGTTATTGGGGACAGAAGGACCCAGGATGTGTCATAATGATCTCTAAATGTGTGCGGTGTTTAGTTGCAGCAGGAGATTGGTGAGGAGGTGGGTGACCTTTGCTATATTGACCTATTGGTAGACTCCTAGTGGGGTGCTGCAACAACACAACGTTGAGAAAATGGCAAGAAAAAGTTTCTCAGCATCCACGGATCAACCTAATTAACGGAAATATTTATTCACTCGGCATAACTGCATCTTAATGCGCCGACGTAGGCGCGCACGTGATTCTGTTATTGCGTGCGCTGGAGTGCAAAGCCATGAAGTGTGTGTGTGAATGTGGGTTTTTTTTTGGGGGGGGGGGGGGGGGGGGGGGGGGGGGGGGGTGGGGGTGGCGCGAGGGAGGGGGGAATGACAGACAGAGGTCTCACCTCACTCTCCGCGTCCTAAATAAATGAAAGGATTTCTTTTTTTTTTTCTCCCACATTCCGCCTTTCCCCACTGCTGCCCGAAGCAGAATGAACACTTGTGAGGATAATTAAAATTGATGATATAGAATGACAGAGACATGATTTCCGCCTGCAGCAAGAGGTCTCCCAAGACGGTCTAACCAAACTGTCGTGCCACCGCTATTCTGCTTTACATGACTGTTTCACCTTACTAAATTGATCGCAAGTAAATACTCTCTATTGAATTAAAGTGTGATGCATCAGTCTGGGGACTGAGGGCTACTGTCTTTGGATGGAGGCGGTCCTTTGTCATGGTTAGGTGGATCGGAGGGGTTTCTATTGCACCATTGTGGATTTGAGCCTCCGGTTGAAAGAGTTCACCAGTCTGCGCGTGTATGTACGGGAGATGAGGATAACGTGTTATTTTCGGTTGTATACAAGAACTCCCCCCCCCCCCCCCCCCCCCCCCCGCCTTTTTTTTTTTTTTTTTTTTTTTTGAGAGCATAATATTTGAGCCAAAGGACATTCCTAGTAACTAGGCGGTGAAAACAATTATTTTATCTTGTAATGTATTTCTTAAATCCAAATTATGGTACAATTTATTTGGAAATACATATTCTTTGATCCCATATTTGATTATGTATTTAATACTAATTAATACAGCAGCTCTTTGTGAGCAGGAAGTCTTTCTTCTGATGAAGGCCAAAATATGCAGGTGAAAGACGTATGCACCTTGGGTTTTTTATATATTTTTTTTATATGGTGAAAGTATATTCCTCGGGTTTGTTCTAGTGTTATCGATCAACAACTGTTTATACACCCGCACAGTATCCTGCTGCTTCATAATGGCAATGAAATGGATGTATAAAAAAAAATAAAAGTCATACATTGCTTCTTATACAGTATATTCATTATAAATGACGAAGCGTGAGGTGACAGTTGTATAACCATGACAGTATGTTCTATATATACTTATATATATTTTTATATATTCAAACACACATCCACATAGCTGGATCATTTTCAGAGTATAGCGTTGCTCTAGTTGTCCCACTTGTGCACAGGTTAGAAGATAATGTCAAACTAATTATCGAAGAGTGTCAAAAGAGGAGAGTGCTCAGCTTTTGATTAATCATGTGTTGGCTTTTTTTTTTTTTGCTTGATATTTTTTTTTATTATAGCCAATCACAGCACTAAATGAAAGTTGGACGGATTCCCTCCCGGTAAATTGATCTGCGCCTTCGTCTGTTGATCTTGCTCAACATGTATTGTGCCGGCCCGCGTGTTAGGGTCATTTGATTATTCACAGCACATGTCTTTTTAGTCCTGAGTGGGAGCAGCTTGCGCCTGTCTCTGGTTTGTTTGACGGAGGTCGAACAGCTGTCAATGAGAAGTGCACGGGGACACAGGGGCTAGACACGGGGCCCGGGGTGGGGGGAGGGTAGGACACTAAACCCCCACCAGGGTCCTCCTAAAGATAAATATTGATTGCGGACAGTTTTAATTACTTCTTTAAATTGAGCAATTTTGGTTTTCCCAGTTGGCTCCCCGCGAAAAATCCATGTCGGATTCCACACTGAGGGAGAGGTAGAGTGTTGAGCATGGCGTACCATAAATCACTGCAGATACATAATTCATTGGAAGCATGTGAAAAGGACAAGACAAGATGCTTTGGATCATTGAAAACAGCGTTTCCAGAGGTCTCTCCGAGAAGTGAGGGCTCCCTCTCTGTTTGTAGTGGAATTTGTTACCTTGTCCGACTTGCCCTCTCATCTGAATGATGCTGAATGATAAATGTGCGTCCCTTAAATTGTATTCTAATGCACTTTTATCCCATTTAATCAATACAAAATGATACATGAATAGAATAGATATCAATAGTTTTAATTAAAATGGGAAATGGACTCTAACGCACAACATTGTGCAGATTTCGGTAGTGATAGTGCCCCCCCCGGGTGATGTTTCTATTATTAACCATTGTTAAGTTGCTCAAACTCGACTCGATTTCTGACAGACTTTTTGTCCACTCATCCTCAGAGGCCAAAGGTCAGCGCTTATCTCGGCTAATGTGAGGACTGCTCCTCATCCTCGGTCATCATTAGGCTTGTCTTTATTATAAGAGCATAGGAAACGTTCTCTCTGGCACTCTGTTAGTGTCTCGATGCAGAAAGGGGATCATGTCCTTGACATGTGGGCAGCATTATTGCCCCTGCTATTTAAATGGCCGGCCGCTAATAGGTTCGGTGTGTCGGCCTGGGGAGATATCAATTCTTTAAGTTAAGATATGAATCATGAGATGAGGATGGCGGGTCTGAACAGCTGGCGGAGTCGTGATTAGAATTGGTCTTTCGTATGAGGCCTATCTGAATAATCCGAAGTCTTTAACTTGACCATGTGTGATGTCTCATTTTTTTCCTTTTACCTTTTTTTATCTTTCAAGAAGTAGTCTAATTTGATTTGTCTGTTGGATTCATTTTCTACCGCAGTGACACTTCGGGAGCTGAAGTGACGGAAGGCCGTAGGGAAGGTGGCTCCGCGTCAGCCAGTGCTTTGAGGGAAATCATTATTTAATAATCATTTAGGTATTATGAATTAAAGTATGCGTTAAGGCTCACCGTAGCAATATTGACAGGCCGATGTTTAGTCACTACCTTTTTGCGTATTACTATATCAACATTTGCTGATAAGCATTAAACACTATGGGCTGTATGGAATGCATTTGTTATGGCAAATACCAGCAGATATTTATTTATTGAGCAATTTATTTGACAGAACTTGTGTTGGCATGTCGGCGATAGATGCAGATCGTGGGTCCCCAGAGTTAAAAAGGCTTATCCTGAGAAGGACCTAAATGTCTGTATAAAAAAAAAATATATATACTGTATATATTTTTTTCATGTTTTGGCCTTAAACTTGGCTCACCTGTGGGAGAGGCTGCACGGCCTCCTTCCACCCATCTGCCCTAAATTCCCACAGCCCGGACCCACTCTCCTGAGACCCAGCTCTCCATATTGCCAAATAGATTGGCTACTGGAATTACACGATTGAGGTTTCTGTATTGCAGAGACCCCCGCGCTGACCTGAGCACGGAGGCATTGAGGGAGAGGACATTTTTTTTTTACTCTCGGTTCGAGGGGGGGATGCCACCCACGATTGGCTCGGAGTTGTTCCTGTTTCCCCCCCCCCCCCCCTTTTTTTTTTTTCTAGCTTTAAAGAGAGCGAGAGTGAGAGGTAGCCGGCTGGAGCGCTGGCTGACCTTAATCTGAAGGGTTGTGCTGCTATAAGCAGAGGTGAGTCTGGTCAGCTGTGCTCTGTAGCAGCCCATTGTCCATCCATAGCATGATGGCCACTGGAGAATGCATGGCGAGGCATTGAATGTGGAGGCGCCATCTGTGAGCGTGTAGAATGGTTTCAGACGGACGCTGTTTATCCGGGTGCTCCGGTAAGTCCTATTTCACAAAGAACGGAATGTTTCGAGATTTTTTACGGACGCACATGAAAACGGTCTAAAAACAAAATATGAATACACCAAGCAGAGCTTACACGGTCAGCACCGCTGCAGATCTCTCTCTATACCATAAACCCGGGCTATAAGAACACTGCAAACAAAAAAGCGGAGAGAGGGCTCTCGCGCGGCCTGTGTTATTGTTGTTTGATGTGTCTGATGTGGGTTTTTTTTTTTTTTTTGCGCTCTCCGGGCCTGTTTCACATTCTTATTCATGTGGAGTGGATCAGCATATATACCATACATCAATAGTGTAAACACCACTCAACGCGTCGCCTCGGCCCCCGCCGATGACGAGGAATGTTCTAAAACAAACTCGAATGAATAAATCATATGTCAAGGAAGTGCTTATTCTCAGATCCATAAATTACCTCGGCAGGCGCCAACCCGCCCCCCCCCCCGATCCCCCCCCACACACATCGTCCTCGGTGACAATGTGTGAGTGAGAGAGTCCCCCTGCCTGTGTGATTGCGTCCCTCTCCTCCTTATGCACCAGACTGACAAGCCCCACGTCGGAGAGACAAGCCCCTCGCCTCTGAGCACTAATGGATGATTGGTGGCAGGATAGGAGGCTTCAGTTCTCTCTTTCATCCGTGCCTGCTTTTGACCCGGAGAGCCGGCCGTAATCGGCCCGGCAGAGGGGTAATCATTCCCTGTGTGCCCACTCTGATAAGTAGGAACACCTTCCCCCGGCAGCGGTGGAGGAGGAGGAGGAGGGAGCTCCCGCGGCCTCTCCCGGTTATCGCTCTTCAAGAGGCCGCGGCGTCGCCTCCTCTTCCAGGCTCAAAGGCTCCATCAGCGGCGGCTCTCTGCTCCGCTTTCATCTGACAGAGCACATAAGCCGCTGAAAGGGATGGGTAGGGGGAAAAAAAATCAACAAACTGGGTTCTATCTCTCAAACTGTGATCTTATGAATTTCGATTTGGTCACTTTTAAAAAATGGGACCGCCCAATTTGTTATTTTCCCTCCTGTTTCCCCCCTTTTCTCTGTTAATATCTGTGGCGATAAATTGCTTCGATTGACAGCCTGTTTTTTTTTTTTTTTTTTCTCCTCCCCTTCTTCTTCTCGTGGTGTACTTGTGTGTTTGTGATAAGGCAGCGGGCCGCGGTCACCTGATGGTGCGCCGAGAGGTTCTCCGAGGCTTTCGAGTGCCGTCGCCCGGCACCTTTCATGTAAGCCGCTGTGAAAATTGTTTGGCTCATTTTGTGGAGGAAAATCCCCATGTTTTGCTTGATTACATTTTGTTATGGTTTTCCTCCCGTTTCTCCGAGAACTTCTTAAGCCTGCTGAGATTACTGTTTAATAGGGATGATATTGTGCTGGCTTTATTGGCTATTTGCAGCTGCACCGCCGGTTCATTTAATAGCCCCGTCGGTTGTTAAAGGGATTACACAGCTGCCACACTCTGGTGTGTACAGTGGGCCTCTGGTGGGGACGAAAAACACTCCTGCCTGATAGCAAGACAGAGGGGTAAATACATTTCTTTATTTTTTATTTTTCAGACATGTGTGTGATCATACATGCAAAGTTTGCCTGCCGTATTCAAATGACCTGCTCGCCGCTTTGTGATCTGACTCTGATGATATCGCGCTCCGTATCTAAGTGACCTTTAAGAGGCCAGAGGCACTACCCAACATTGATTAAATAAATTGATCCCCATGCATTCAAAGGATATTAATTAGACATGGGGAACAAGTGAATGAACACAAATAGCTCTTAGTTTAAATGCAATAGCAAATGAAACATTGAGGGGGGGTGGGAGAAAGCAGTAAAAGTGAAAGTCCCCAAAGTCTGCGGTCTCAAATAATCAGGCACCTGAGCAGAAACTTCACCTTGTAGATTGAAACACTAACGGGTCTGACGACGAAATGCCTTTAAAATGTGGTGGTGGTTGTTTTTTTCCCCTCGGTTTATAGGATGGTTTTATGAGGTCATGTGAATGATTTCCGAGTCGAATCGTTTTTTGGTTTCGAGGCAAAACAAATCAGCGCGATTACTGATACATTTTCGCCCGGGGATCAATATGTAGCCGGACGGGATCTGTCATCTTTGAAGTGGGATGCATGCTGGGATGTCGTACTTCCGTGGCCTGTGACTCCTCCGTGTCAGCAGCAGCAGCAGCAGCAGCTGCCAAATAGGTTTCAGTCGAGAGGGCAGAGTCATACAATATGTGCCAAAGCTAACAGCTGTTAACCACACAACCTGCAGGCTATGAACTGCAGCACTGTCCATTGTCAGTCTCTCCACAGTTAAATATTCCAGGAGGAATTTGTTACTACAAGGCCATACATAACGGGTGGAAACCCTTTACACCAATATTGCTCTCAAAATTGGCAGCATGCGCAGGAGGGACATGAGGGATGCTTGAGAGTGGTAACCTATCCCTCTCGGCCCCCTGGGAGCCACTTGGCCAGCTTTCATCCACATAATTATAATAAATTTGACATTTCATAGATAATATTGATTTCTTTATTTTAGCATTTCACCATAGGTGACAGTCCAGTGTCAAGAATGAAATTTCTATTGATCTTCTGCGCATTAATCCCTCATGTGTATGTGATCATTTTTATAAGACCTTTTACTGCACATAAATCAATATTTCATATTTCCAGCCATGCCAGAGGAGATGTCATATTTGTAAACTGTGTCTTGACACTAGCAATTCCTTTCTTGTTCGGCTGCAACTGTGCAAGACCAGTCAATTTGGGGTGGTGGGAGCAGAGGCACGGGGGGAGGAGGAAGGGCGAATTTGCAGTCTGTGTCTTCGGTCAGGCTGGGAGGAGCTGCTCTTGAGGAGGAAACACGGCGCAGCCCTGATGATGAAATATCATTTTTAGAATTAATTAGCCTCCAAAGTGACAGGGGCTGTTAATAATGAAAATAAACTGGCAAATCATTTCAAATTGATTAGCTCAGTGCGAGGAACAGGATATTGAACACTTATTTGAATTGTCTGTTAATTTCTCTGATTTGTGTCAGACTTGTATTTATTTATTTGATTTGAAAGAGAAAGATTAAATCTCCTCAGTTGGTAATGGCAATGCACTCCAGATGAGACTGTGCGGAACTTTTGATAAGGGACGCGGGGTTTTGCAGGGACATTTGCACCCGTTTTGCTGATCTTTTAGCCATACCCACATAGTCTTGTCTTTTTATAGAAGGAAATAATACTAAAAAATATAAACCTATGGAATATTTCACTATAGGAATTTGCATTGTGCTTCCTGTCCAGCATCTCGCTAAGTGTCAGATTGAGTAACATGTTCTCCAGCCATAAATCAAAATAAATCCCCCCGCATGCAGGAATTCTGCTCTGAGCTGCAGTATAACATGACAATAGCCATGGAGAATGCACAACTGTTTGGTGAAAAATATGATCACCTGAATGGTGCAGACACCTGACCTTTTCCCAGTCTCCCTTAACATGTCCCTTCCATACAATCAGTGTGAGAGCGCCGCACAAGAAAGGCCAGTCCATTAAGAGAATATGCTAATTTTGCCATCCGCTCCTAATTGATGCCATTTTACCAAGTAAACAAGACTTCTGTCTACAATGGATGTGTTTCTGCCAGTAAAAGGAAATTTCAGATCGGCTTTTTCCTGTAATTTTCTCTCCGAGAGCTATTGGTGTGCCATTATTGCAAATTATAAGTCTCTCCTTTTCAAGAGAGGTGCTATTCTTGCCCTGTTTTTTTTTTTTTGTTTGTCTTTTTTTTTCCCCCCCTCTTCTCCTCCTCCCTCCCTGAAAGGCCATCCACTATTTTTTGTCAGTCACTGGAGAATCTTCACTCACGTGAAAAGGTGTCAGTGCCTGGCTGTTTGAGCACGATGACAGACGCCCCGGTGGAAGTGTGAGTGACTGCCTGACACCGCGGAGGTTTGTCGATGGTGTCGGCGGCACTCTGTGGCAGCTAACGCAGCATTGTCCCGGCCACTCCACAGGACAGGCAACATAATATGGGACGTGGACGTGGACGGGGGCGGAGGGGAGGGGGGCGGCCCGCGTGATGTGTTATCTCCCCAACCTCTTTCCCATCGTTCAGGCCCGTGACTGAAGGTCTTGCGAGGATCCTCGGTGCGGCGACCGGGCTCCAGATTCATCTTCCCTGTCAGCCATGTAATGCTGTATGAGCTTGTTCCTCCATTCAAGTAATGCTGATGAATCTGCTGTCCGGGCGCCTCGTGCTCCACTTTGTTGAAACGGGGGGATAAACCCATCACAATGTACCTTTTGGGTTTGACCATACGCCATCATTTCCGACCCACCCCCCACCCCCAGCAGAAACTCAAAGCGCGCGTGTGTGTGGGGCGTGGGGGGGCAGGCGAGGGGGGGGGGGGCGAGGTTGACTGGGGGGGGGGGGGGGGGGGGGGGGGGGGGGGGGGGGCGAGGTTGACTGGCACTCGGTGCTAAGCTGTCTCTCTGAGGAAAGGCCTGTTTAAAAGGCAGGAGAGCTGGCAGTGGAGCAGAGCTCTCAGCTCCCTGTCTAAATACTGCCTCTGTGTGACTGACAGCAAGGCAACAGCACCCTGGCATTCTCCTCTCAGCCACTCAGTAACCCCCTTTAACAAAAACCACGGGATTTTAACATAAAACTGCGAGCAGGGTGTCACGTAATGCTGCATGGCTGCCTTCACGGCTCTTTTAAATTATTTAACATGACAAGCTGCTCTTTTGTTGCGCAAGTGATATGACGCCGTCAGTTTTTTTTGTTTTTTTTTCTTTCTTTTTTTAAGTGCTCTTGTAACGTGTCTTAATTAGGACGATTTGAACGATCATTATTTTCCTTCAAAGTGGAAATGCTAAAAAAAAAAATATATATATATATATTCTCCACACCGTAAAATACAGATTTCTTTTTCCTCATGTTCCCAATAATTTGTGCAAATGGAAACCTCCATTGTACTTTCCTTTTCTGGGGAATTATACAGCCTCGTCTGATTTATTGTTATTTGCTTAGAGATTGACCTTTTCAAATTCAATTTTTTAGATATATAAAATGTTTTTTTCCTCATACAAGGGGACAAACAAGAGTCATCAACAGGCCAAAAGTGGACGTTGCAAATGTTGCAATAGCTTAATAGCACAAAATTAACAATGTATGTGGCCTCGCCGGATTCAATTAGAGGGGGATTGTGCTGTTTCATGATGCACTTAGAAATGACAAAGCACTGATATAAGTATTGATTTTTTTGTATCCGTAACCAGATAAACTATATGTATATGTAGGTATTTGCGGGACAAATTGAATCAAAATGCACATATTACATTGAGGGGCCCTGGCAGACTGACAGAAATTGAATTTGTCAGTCAAGAATTTAGTTAAAGAGTTAAAGACCTTTGATCTAAAATGATAGGATTGTCCAGAGTAAGAGATATTTATGGCATTTAGCTTTTTTTTTATTTTTTTTTATTATTATTATTGCTCTCCTCCTTTTTATGCGAGTAATGTTTTTCTCAATGCTCATTTTCACTCAGTTCCGCTGCATGCGCGTCTGTGCCCCTGTTTTTATGTATGTGTGCGGTTGTGTGCGTATTTGTTTGCGTTTGGTCTCGCTGATGTGTGCGCCATTGAGAAAATGCGTGTGTGTGTGCGCACGCGAGCGTGTGTGACCGCGTGTTTGCATGTGTGATGGAGCAAGTGTGAAGAAGGTTGTCTCCAGGGTGGCAAAGAGGTAGGGAAGAGAGCAGCAGCCATGTTTGTGGATTAATAACTATTAATTCTCCTTTCGACTGTAATTGATGCTTAAATCTCCGCTCCCCCCCCCCCCCTCCCCCCAGACCTCTTGTCCCCCCCGTCAATTCCGTCCTTCTAATAAGGGGCATTATTCCGAGGGATTTCATGCATTCTGATAAATCAAATTAGAAGGCCGCTGACTTAGATAGATTGCCGCCTTTAATTAGAGAATCCTGGACGCCTTCCTCGCTGCCACTCATTTACAAGAGTCGGCTCTCTACCTATCTGTGCGCACAGCGTGAGGGCGGCGCGGCTTTGCATCACCCCCCCCCCCTCTTAAAATTCCTTCCTTATGTGTCACCGGAGAGACAGATCCCGGACCAGAGCGTGTCACCCGGGCGAGCGCAGTGGGACGGCCATTAATTGGAGCAACTTGGGTTGGTAAGTACCCACGTGTGTGTCACTGACATGCAAGAACAAGGAGACGGGTTGACACATGGAGACAGGGGACACCCTTAGATGGGCCGCTCCCCGCCCTCGGCGCCCCCCTCCCACCTACACGCACGCACACACATATGCAGACACACCTTCCGTGCCCCCCTCCTCTGCCCCCCGGCACTCGCTCCTTGCCCTCGGGAAACAACACCGTGTTCTCGATAGGGAGTCGCTGGTCACTATCCGTGTCGGTGGAGCAGCCTTGTTCACCTGCCTGCAAATGTTGCGTGTGATTTTAGTGTGTGTGTGTGTGTGTGTGTGTTTGCAGTGTTGCTGCTCTAAATGTTGCATGTTTTATCCATCTACTCCGGGATGGTGTACCCTATTTTATCATGCCGATTTATAAAAATCTTTTAGTGGGAACTATTGCACTCCTTACTCTGCTACAGTTAGTTGAAAGCTATATTTACGATATGCTTCGCAGATTTGACGTACAAAACACATGCCGAGTTTGTAAGATTTGACGCACAGTTTTGAGTTAAACAACACTGACGTTTTTTTTAAATAAGTTTTATCTTTATTACCTTGGGTATACGTAGCTTGTAATGCACACCTTTGGGAGATATTTTCACTTTTCATTACATTTTCAAGTGTCCATTTAAATGCCAGTGGCAGACCTATTTTAGTTTCATTTTTTTTTTTTTTTGTTGTTTTTTTTTTATAACTGCTTGAAATGGATATAAAATATTTGTCGAGCCATAAAAGACATCACTCGGCAGAGAGGACCATCTGTGTACCTTACAATCATCCTACGGCGCAAACTCCTGACAGCTGCGCTCCCTCCTGATCTACCGGGCCGCTCCGTGGCATTTTTCTTCCTTTCTGTCCCACTTCCCCCATGCGCCCCTATCACAAAGCAGTCTGACAGAGTTCACTTTTCTCCTTTTAGAGGATGAATGAAGATGAACAGCAAAGCGAAATGGGGCACGAGCGGCAGCGCTTGCTTTTGATTCATGATGGCCGGGAGTTCGGCTCTGGCCGCTTCCCCGTTTCCTCCCGGCCGTCTCCCGCTCTCTAATGGAGAGCCGCGCTCGGCTCGCAGTGACACCGTCCAGCCCATCAGGAACGGCTGATTATGGTGCTAAATATTGATCTCTGCCTCACATGTGTCAAAATTCCCCCCACCCTTTAATTAGAATTTCCCCTCCGCGCCCGTACAGGAACTAACGGAATATATTAGAGCACTTCATGAGGAGGAGGGGAGTGCAGCTATAGTGGGGTATAATTGTGACCTCTTGTCTTGCCTCTTCCCTCCTGAGTTTTGAGATGAGTCCCAGCCTGTCTCATGCTCCCGGCCTCTGCGATAATCAGACATATTTTCCCCCCCGTCTTATCACCGGATGATTGGCCTGCCTCTGCTGGTCTCTGTTTCCCTTCCTCTCTCCGTCTTGTCCCTTCATTCTCACCTTCTCCTACCTGCACCTTTCAACCTATCCGATCCAGTTTGTTTTTTCTTCATTTTGTATGCCACGTAAGAAAAGGAACTCGATTATGGGAGCGTTTGGCTCAAATAGTAAATGTAATGTTTGTTTGTTTTGTTTTTTTATAAGGAAAATGAACACGCGACATTTTGGGTCGGTCAAGATGTTTTTATTTAGATCCTATTGTGCATGACTTTGTTTTTGTCACGCCAAATTGCGTTACGTCTTTTACGCCACTAATTCGCCTCCCTCCCGCAAGGTGTCTACCCACGGTGCAACTCAACTGCAGTGAAGTTTAAGATTTGTGTGCTCTTTCCATATCTTGTTAATTAGACCCAACCAACGTTGAGTCAGTGGACACCGGTCACAGATAGATTTGGTGATTGTTATTTTTTTTTTAGCAATTCCCTCTGCAGAGACGCACCGATTTTTAAACATTTTTAACATGTGCAAGTACTACTCCCAAAAAAACGGATAACCGACGAGACAAGCGACCACATAACAGTTTATTTTGAGCCGCAGTTCGCTTTTAATTGCTATGCGCCCCCTACTGGCTGCGGTGCTTATGACGGCAGCAGAAGAGGAAGTCAGGTGTTGTGGTACAAAAGAGTGAAAAAGTGAGTGCGAGGTCTCCTCCATCTGAACCCTTACAATTCAATATCATCTAGATCTATTTTGTCACAGCAGGAGGTTGTGATCTTTTCCCCGATTTTCCCGGAGACCTAACACGCCACCATCTTTTACCAACCCTCTCCAGCTCTTAATCTATGTATTCCCCCTATCCCAAGTCGCTTTCCTCCCTGCCCTCCACCCCCCTCCACCCTCTCATACTTTGGATAGAAGGCACTGGTCGTTATTATGGGACGATGGCGGGCCTCGCCGTCAGTTGCATTCTGGGGAGAGTCAAGTGCCACAAGGTGCCTTTTTCTATTTGTTTGTTTCATGCTACACTGCACCAGCCACTGACCTGTGCTAGCCATGTCGCGCAAGAGGGAGGCAGGTTCATCCAATCAAAGACCGGCTGAAAATTAACACTGATCTTTCCAATCCTGAAGAGGGACTGTGGCAAAAGGCAATTTCGTGACCGGAGGGTAGACTTTATTTATTTGATTATTATTTGTATTACTTTTATACGTTCTATTATTATTACATTGTTCTTCCTTTTACATTGCCGTGGATTTAAATATTACGCTGAAGGTATCGGGTTCGTTTCACAAATGGCCACAGAATAGATTCCATTGTTTACTGTTTTTCGATCGAAAAGGAATTATCTTAAAACCTAATTTTTGAGAATGTGATTTTCTATTATCACTTTTTTTTTTTTTTTTTTTTTTTCTCCCTTTCTTTCTCACCGTGAATTCAATAGGACCCCCTGCAATTCAGTACATGCAATATTCATAGTGGATCCATTGACTGCTATTCAAGCGGGAACTATTTGAAGAGGGAAAGTTCATGTGCATTTTTGATGGATTGTGCATGTCTTCCCCTACTCTATATGGATAGAGAGCTTGTTTGAAGGTCAGTGATTCTCTTCAGTCAGACTCTTCCCCTCCACACTGCTTTTTTGGGGGGAAAGAATATCTCCTGTCTTCACTCCATATTTCTCAAGTGCTTCGGAGGATGACTAGGTTGGATGACCTTGAATCCTGGTAGAGATGAATCTCTTTGAGTCTCCTCTCTGTCCTTTTCTCGGGGAACCCTGTCGTCAAGAAAGACAATGACCTTCTCCCATCCGGCTTTTCATGTAAAAGATCCACTCTCCCCTGCTCCCAACCTTTTCATAGCTTTGATATTTTATGTTTTTCATTGCATGTGTTGAACTAGATTTTTCCTTGAACGTACCTCAGTACCCAAATTGCCGTTGATTGATTTATTCCCCCTTCGTCTGACGATTCACAGCATTTGCGCCTCTTATCAGTCGACCCATTTTTTTTTAACAAATCTTCAATGTGCATTAAGAAAGAGGGCCAGTATTAAGACATGTGGTCATTTAGGCCGATGCGTGCCTTTGAGTTAACGTGTAAGTACAAGGGGGTTGAACAAAGGTTGAGTGGATCTTGAGAGCTGGCAGGTGCATTATTGCAGCAGGCTCTGCCTAGCCTGACATGTGTGTGTTGCTAATCTCCTAGTGATATGACAAAGCTGTGTGGGAGTGTGGGCTGGATCTCCCCTGTCTGTTGTCACACTCACACACACACACACGCGCGCACACGGCCACACACACACACCCCCCCGCCCCTCCCCCCGTCCCTTTTGTCCAAAAAACGCACACACAGAAACACACACAGCCACATACACGCACGCACGCACGCACGCACACACACACACACACACACACACCACCACCATATTCCCCTCTTGACCTTTCAAGTATCCCTCCACTCTACTATCTACTGGCACTCTCACTATAAATGTGTACTTATAAGTGTTCAAGCACATTTGTAAAACCACCACTACATGCATTTATTTGTGTTGTGGGCACCTATCGCCGCTGTACTCAGAAATGCATTGCACAAAACTGTGGAGGCCTCAGAAGCCCATGCAGATTCGTTCAAGTGTGACGGCATTTCAGGCTCTTTCGTTGAACGCAGTCAAAATGTGTGGTGTAAGATCCGGCACAATTAATAGCGGTGTGAAAATAATGCATCTGTGGAAACCGATTGAATGCGCGGCGTGCCCCACTGTTCCCCGGGCGAAATCATAACGTTGCAGACGTTGCAGCTGCGCGGCAAAACGCATTAATCCACCAGGCTACCGGGGCACCCGTGTACCTGCTTTTTAATGCGGATTGCAGACGATAGAGGACCGGGCGTATGCGCCTAAGATTTGACTCAAAGACATGAACGGATTACACGTGCATGGATGTGTTTTCTTTTTACACGTTTCACTTCACATGGCACATCCGCACAAACCCTAACACAGGACGAGGGCATATTCACGGTGGAACTGAGCCAGTGCATCAGACCATGTTGACATTTTACACACCGACATCAGACGGAGGGATGGTTTGCATCTCTGCATACAGTCACATTGTCACAGTAGTCGGTGTGGGGGGGGACGAAGCGCAGGTAATGGACAGCATTTGAAGAATTTATGGATGCAAAATATTGTCCTATTTAAAAAAAAAATACTATAAAACAATTCCCATCTTATAATATATCAGTGTATACGTTTGGCCACCGTGATGAAATCGGTTCGATTAGCATTATTTTTTGTTGGCGATACAAAAAATAATAATACCCCCCCCCCCCTGTGTGTCATCAAAACGAGACTCTCCCCCCGTGTTCCAGTGTGGGTTTTTACAGTTTGCTCCTTGGTCTCCTCCAGCCTCGCCCCGGAGACCTAATGCATCATTTGAGGCTCATACAATTCATTGCCTTCCCGAGCCACCGGCTCCTACCAGCCTGATAGAGGCGTTTTGCACCACTCAGAAAACACGCACTGTGCGTCTGATCCCTTCCTCCTTAATATGTCCTCTATTACCATCAGGCATTTATGCCTGTTTTTTCTACTCCAGTAACCACTGAGCACCGGCTTCATTAAAACTAATTGAATCGGAAACACGTCCGCCCGAGGAAACATTAACTCTTTCTATCAAGGAAATTTCCGATTTCATTTCATCAATAAGGTCAAAGGACTGGGCCCATGTGTTCAATACTGATACACTCTATGCCCATAAACTCAAAGTGTATAGGGCTATTTAATTTTGATTGACAGAATACGATCTGTCAACACCAACGAACTATTTGAACTTACTAGTGATTCTAGGATAAATATATGTTTTGTTTTTTTGTTGTTTTTTTTTTTATCCCTCCATCAAATATGCAGTTTCCTGCGGAAACCTGGAGAACCCCTTTCCTAACATAACTTTCCGTCGGTTTCATTGCATTATTAATTTCATGTGGTTAGCATAATTGAGTCCTGGTACAATAATGGCCTTCACTGACCACACTTGAAACAATAATTTGATGGCATCTGTCAGAAATCAATGTGCAATAACAGAGCGTACACAGCGGTTTAATACGAAGTAAATATTTATGAGTGATCCGACTCGGAATCAAGTTCAGTCAATCTTCTTTGAGAGGATCTGTGCGAATGATTAACCTCATTTTACTGGTGCTGTCTCGACTGGTAATGGCCATTAGGGCTAAGAAGGAGTGAGGCCTTTGATTTTTGGCTCCTCATCATTCACAGCTTGTCGCATCCCTTCATCCTTCATACATGGCTGCTGAATTGATTGTCTGTTTAGTCCTATGAATGATAAAGCCGCTCTGGGCCACAGGCTGAGAGGGACGGACACGGCTCACTTCCATCTATATGCAAGGTGGATTTCTCCTCTCCTGCCTCGCCACTCGGAAATCAGCTTTTTGCATTATTTATTGGACGATCATCACCATTTCAATATGGTAAATCAAATAGTCACAGTAATATAACTATGGGCCGCCCTCTCCAAAGGGGCCATCACTCTGCTCATTATTCATTCATTTTGTTTAGCGCTATAGTCGGCGGGGATCCTGAAGTTGTGTAATCAACATGTTATACTGCAGCCTGGCACGGCGGCAGCGGCAGACTGCCTGAGCACAGGGAAAGGTAACATGGAGGGAGCTGATCCTGGACGTGGGAATGCGAGCTGAATGCGGAGAGTGTGCGCAAGGCTGCGTTGGAGTTATTGGAAAGACGGGAGCAGGCGAGGCAGGTGGCAGGTGACCTCTGTGGTCAAAAGCAACATGACAACCAGCATACATGTAAATAAGATGAGTTCTTTCCTTTGCTCAAATTTTACTGGGCACGTAGTATCGTGGGTGATTTTGCAGTGTTAGTCGTGAGGCTGTTTCTTGGATTAGCTGTTCAGCGTACTTTCTAAGATTCCCACTTTTCGTCTCGTAGTGACTTTGCCGGAATATTTGTAAACAAACAAAAAAAATCTTTGTTCGAAAAAACCTAATATCCCATTCGTTCATACATCGTCTGCCGTGTCCTGTGGATACACTGTAAAGAATTGCAGCATCGTCATGTAAACGTGTGTTCGGACCAAAGTGGCACAGAAGATTGTTGCAAATGTGAAAAATGTAACTTTGGTTTTTAGCAGCTGTGAGGTTTTCCCCTCACCCGATGTCGACCGAGTTGTCACGTAGTGCGAAGGTGAAAGGTCAATCGCTCTTCCACCACAGGGATATGATAAAGAAAAGGCTTTTTTTGGTCGTCCAGGCATTAGAAAGTCTTGGATAAATTTAAGTCTCCGTTGACGGTGTCAACATTCGGACCTGTCTGCAAACGTGGCCACATTGTATATCCCCGACATCCTCGCTCAGTTCCGCTGTGGAAGAACGGGGGGCCCAGATGGTAACTTCACGTGTACGTGTGTGTGCAGATGGACACCGCTATAAACGCGGCTACCACACACTCCTCTGCTGGAACCCACCATGCACCCCCCCCCCCCCCCCCCCCCCCCCCCCCCCCCCCCCCCCCGGCCACCCCACTCCCACCCCACACACGAACCTGTCAGGTTGCATCACAGAATTAGAGGAAAGTGCAACAATGTGCAGCTGTGCATGCAACGCAATCCACGCCGGTCACAGTGTGCGGCGTGCCTCTAATAGCGGCAGCCCACTGTGGATGTGAAGGAGCACTCTCTAAAGCCACAGTCTTATAATTTGATGCCTTTCCGACTTTGTGCAAAAGCACTTAGTGGCAGGCGGACGCCGGGCCTCTGTTCTCGGAGGAGGTCCACCTCCACCTGCTCCGCTCCGCTCCGCTCCTCTCAGCTCCGTCCAGGAGCTGAAGAT
This sequence comes from Colistium nudipinnis, assembly GCA_016785305.1. NCBI lineage: Eukaryota > Metazoa > Chordata > Actinopteri > Pleuronectiformes > Rhombosoleidae > Colistium > Colistium nudipinnis. Next base: position 123,031 of record JAFBJU010000403.1, read on the forward strand.
GAGACGGAACAATTGGAAAACCATTTTCTTCTCCCTTTTCTTCTCGCCCCGCTGACGCCGACGCCACCACGTCCGACACCCTTCCGCCGGTGTCAAGTGCGGGGAGGGGGAATTAAGTCGCAAAACTCCTTAATGAATTTAGACGCCGCGGCCTCCAGCGCACATAATCTTGCACAAACACTGACAGAAGTCTCTGCCGCACGTGTCATGTTTTATTGTGCGGAGACAGACGTGTTTGAAAGCTAACTGTACTTTGGAGTCAATAGAGGGAACTTGTGACAGCGGAACGCACCCTTTCGGCAGATCTGCTAAATGTCAGCAAACTGGTTCTGAGCGTAATCCCAATTTGCCTTGGAATTAGCGCTTTGCACTGACGACCTAATTATTTAGACAATTCCTCGCCTGTCGCTAATATCTGGCAAAAAATAAGCTGTTCCCTTCATCTCGATCGCGGGATAAATGTGGAATCAGTGCGGATAAGTCCCAAACATGCCTGGGAGCCTGGCCTCTCTTCTCCCCTCTCAGAAAGGGGGGGGGGGGGAAGAAAAAAAAGCTCTGTGACAGCTTCACTCCGTGCCTCGTTTTACACACGTTTCCTTAACGACTTTCATTTAGCGCAATTAACGCACTATCACATGCGAATGCGTTGCGCGGCTTGGGTGCTGGCTGTGCGGGAGCAGGCAGTAAATGGGAACAGAAGCGCATACAGTCGGACTACCTGACCGTAACCTGTGTGAATGGCTGGCCGGTTCAAGTGGGAGGAGAAGCGGCAGGAAGTCAGAGGACTGGGGGGGGGGGGGGGTTACGGTAATAACAGGTATACCATTAAACTACAATCAAATAAACCAGGTCACTATGTCTTTTCATCAAACCCCAGCGCAAGTGAAAAAATAAATAAATATATATACACACATATATATATATATATTACAAAATAAAAATAGGGAAAATAGGCTTCTAAATGGGGTTCTTCTCTTGAAACAGAAAGTCGCAGGTGTTTTGACCATTACATTTCGGAGAAGTGTTAAACAGTTTAGTTGCAGTTCCGGTCTGGTTCAGGTCAGAGCAGGTTAACGGTGCGTCTGTATAGTAAACAGTAGAAAACAGCGCCGTTCTAATATGTACGGTAATATTCGAATGCAAAATGGTAAGCAGTATATGAACGTGTGTGCCACATTTTTAATCCAGTGGATTATTCTGGATCCTAAAATGCCGAAGTTGCCTACTAGACGATCGTCCCACCAAAAAAAAATAAATAAAATAGACTTCGCGTGGGATCCAAACGAAATAGGAAGATTCCTATATTTAATCCGCTGTAACCTTTTCATTTGTCAAAATACAAATACACGTTAGAAAATCAGAAGAGGTCTGACAGCCAGGGATGGCAAATATAAGAGCGACTCTTTCACATCCTTACTAAAACTAAAAATGTAGACAGGCATGCAGGGGCAAAACTTTAGACTGCTCACCAAATTACAAGCGTTTTTAAAATGTGTCTGAAATATTCCCCTAGGAGTGGCTAAAATAAAACAGTTGAAATGGCCAAATAATATGTGCGCATTGAGAAAGCAAAAAAAAACAAAAACATGAGAAGGCCTGCCCATTATTTGTGAGATGGTTTATAATCTTTAAAGGTAATTTACTTTTTGTTTTACTTAAACGATTAACCTAATTTAACAGCTAAATAAAGTAAACTAATTATAGAACAAGTGCGTGCTATTTAAAAAAAAATCCGAATTTCTGCAAACAGGCCTTAAAGCGACTACTGCACAACTATAGGCTAGGAAATAAAAGATAATAAGTTTAACTTTTCAGACAATGTGTGTTCTTGTCACTCAGCAGCTTGCTCCAATTAGATCGGTTTGACATTTTTAAAAAATAATTTATTTTTCAGGGAAATTATTTAGCAAAGAATCGATTTAAAAGTTTTATTTGTAAACATTAAATATTTCTTTCTCTCTAAAGTTTTTTTTGTTTTGAATTCGGACCCAAATGCGTTACAGAACTTGTAAGTAGGTACACAATGTTGTCCACGATGCGGGCCTATAGATCACACACTCATGAACCCCTTGGTATAAGATGGAAGTTTTTTTTTCTCCATGCCCAAACGTGTTAAATCATAACTACCTAGACGTTTATAAGACATAAAACATAGACAACGTGCTCAGCAGGAACTTGGATGGTTTGAAATCGTTTAAATTGCACCATGCTAGTGTAGCTCTTGGCAATAGAAATAATAAATATATAGAAACGTTTATATTCAACAGCAACAATACTTACAGCACATACAAACAAGGAATGTCTGACAGTTTTACAAACACCATGGGTCCCTCATTTTCTATACAGGTGAGATATTTTTCCACATATGCGTTTTACATAAAAGGAGTGCCATAACTACGAATCTGTATCAAATCTAGCAGACTACATAGTGTCCGGTATATATTATATATAGACATCACCTCAGCAAGTGCCTATAAAAGAAAGAAAAGAAGGAGGAGGAGGAGGAGGAGGAGGAGGGGGGAGGAAAGGAAAGTAGAACATGCGTTGTCTTTTCTGGATACTTTTTGGGATCCTGTCAGAAACACATAGGCACGAGTCAGAAAAGAAAAAAAAGAGTCAAATATTTTCATTGTAACAAACTTTGTACACGTTATAAACCGATGCACCGGATGCATCACATAATCTATCGTAATGTACAGTGCGTGTGTCTATGTGTGTGTGTGTGTGTGTGTGTCTGTGTGCGTGCGTGCGTGTGTCGTCATATATATATGTATATATATATATATATATCTATATATATAAATGGAATATATTACATCTGAGAATGCTGAATCAGTAGAGCCGATGTTAAACAAACAGTGTGTGATTGCAAAAAACGGATTAACAATTTGTTCAACTGGAGACAAATTCCCCCGCGATGATTTACTCGTTTGGCACTCAAAAAAAGTAAAAAAAAAAACAAAAACAAAAAAAAACAATTTCAGGGAATATAAAGGCCTACACCGCAATCAAACCGTCTGTCTCTTCGTCCCGTTTATCTTTTCTTCCGTGAAACATAATCGGTCGTTGTTCTATAATCAGCCTAAGCTGAGCTTGCAAATATTCAGAAGTAATAAGGTTAGAAATGCGCCAAGTCTGACTCCGACGGTCTGTTGGAAGTTCTTTGAGGTGTCGCCGCGGAGTCAGACTCAGAAAGGTAGGGTGTCGAGGAACAGTTTGTCGATTATTGCTGGCGGAGGGACTAGATCCTCGAGCTTCAGGTAAAAGATGCGCTGCAGACCCTGGGTGCACAGCGTGCGCAGTTCGGGGAGCTTCCCCAAGAGTTTTGACAAGTAGTTGGGGCGATTCAATCCACCGCCACTGAATGTCACTTGATCTTTTAGGCAGTTAACGATCTTGTTCTGGAGGTCTTCGACTCGTTTGGGTTCCTTGAGCCCGTGTCGTTCTGAAATATAAACACATCGAGGGGAAAGAAATTAGAAACAAACAAAAAAAAACTAAATTTCCGATGCACGAACTCCTTTTTTTTAAACGCGTGTGAATTGCGACGCACGCAGAGTGGCCCGCGGCACCTGGTGCCTTTACGCACCTGTTACCATGGCCAGAGCCGCGATGCAGGAGAAGGCTGAGATGTCTATGTTCATGCTCTGCAAGTTCGAAGAGAACTCCGCGATCGCGTCCACCCACTCGCCAAATCCGCGGACGCACTGCAGCCTGTGTAGCACAACTCCATTGCAAAAAATAAGCTTCCCTTCCACCGGGTTGGACCTGCAATTAACAAGAAAACGCCATTAATTACGCCCGGGAAATAAATGGGGATTTAAGAGCCATTTAATTAATGAGTATAGCTAATAAAAAAAAAAAGAAGAGCCCATGCGATGAAGCTTGAAGGAGGAGCTGATGATAATCTGAAAGCTGGATTTGTTTAGTTTGGTAATTATTCGCCTTACCTGTACGCCAGGCGCAGGACGAACAGTTCCAGGAAGGCGGACTCGAAGAGGAGATCCTGGTCCTGCTTGGGTAAATCACAGAAGCCAGGGATCTTCTCCGCCCAGCCCCGGATGATCTCCATGGAGCCCGTCAGCAGATCGTAGAACTGCTGGATGTGCTGAGTGTTGTCTCCAGCCATTTGGTAGTCAGGGTTAGCCTGGAACTGGAATTTAATTTAAACAGCGCCTTAATGAGGTCCTTTAAAATATATAATCCGTGAAATTGCAAATGCCCATTTCCAAGAGAGATAGAGGGCGCTTCTTTTTTTCTTTCCCTTTTTTTTTTTTTTTTTTTTTACTGTTGAATTCATGTCTTCTTTTTTATTAAGTTCTCTATTTCAGTGCAATTTACTTTGGGAAAGAAAAAAAAATATGTCACATTAACAGCCCAGACAAAGTTAGGAATTCAGCCTTCTATTACAGAAAACTTTCAGAGCGATAAATTGATGCATAAAAGCAGGAGTAAATTAAAAGGGTCGTCAATCTTGTTGTGCTTTCCCCCTTTAGCACAAGCAGTTGCTGCCTTTCTTCCCCGTGTACATGTTTAGTATTTTGTGTGAATGTGCGAGTTTTAGTTGCACTATTGCGGTGTTGCACTTACTCTGGAGTAGTCCAAAGCTGACATGGATGGGTTGGAGTCCACATGGGCCCTAACGAGTGCGCTTATGAGGCTCACTGGCGGTGACGGTGGGGATGGCTCCTGGGGACTTTTGGGTTTGGACGGTAGGCGTCCTCTGCGACCTTTGAGATTATCCGTTCGGACAACTGCGTTTGGACAAAAAATATGAGAATAAGAATTCAGAATAAGAATATATTTAGAATTTAGAAAAATATAAATCATGCTGTGCGTAAAAACGTGGAGAGTACAACGACTCCACGACACTCTGTGGACACAGGGTTTTCCCAGTCAATCTATTTATTTATTGTTGATCTAAAAGAATTGAATGTATGGTGTAAACATACCTTCTCTCACCATTCCGACGACAAGGCACTTCTGGAAACGGCAGAACTGGCAACGATTTCTTCGGCGTTTGTCAACAGGACAGTTTTTATTTGCTAAACACACGTATTTTGCGTTTTTCTGGACGGTGCGCTGGAGAAAAAAAAAGAACGACAAAAAAAACCCACATCAGTGCAGGCCTTTTTTTATCTCTATAACATGGAGTACATGACTGTAGGGCACGAAAAGATAAAAATGATATAATATCTGTCACATCTCTTGTTTGGGACTGAACAAGAGGGACTTGGCTTAAACAGACACGCATCCGTGGTCATTCATATTTAACTCGGTCCCGTGAGATCTACATGTGGGTGTGCATGGCATGTAAAGTTGTTTTTTTGTCATTTAATTGAGCCACGTTAAGCTCGTGCGTAATTATAGTCGCTGTACCTCGCTGTGTGGATGTGATTTGTATAAATATTTAGGCTGCATAACGATAATATTTCTGAGAGATTGTGCAGATTTGAGCACGGGAGGGGGGGGGGGCACACACTGATTCGTGAGCCCACCTTGAAAAATCCTTTGCAGCCCTCGCAGGTTCTCACTCCATAGTGCTGACAGGCTGCGTTGTCCCCACACACCGCACACAGACCCTCGTTTGACGGAGATCCTCGGGACGGGGGCGATGGCACTTGGCTGTCCACCAGCTGGTGCCCGTGTCCCAGCTGCAGGGAGTGGGGGAAGGCCAGGCCCGCCTGCTTCCGGAGGGCGCTGGGCACCGCGAAGCTCTGGCCGTCCAGGCCGCGGTGCGCGCCCGGGTTGTCGTGGTTCATGGAGACGTGCAGCGGCCCGTCGAAGCGCATCTGGCAGCTGGACACCGGGGTGCCGGGCGGGGACTGCTTGAAAGAGAACAGCGACAGCCGGGACACCGGGTTCTTGCGCTGGTCCATCATGTGGGACGTGGCCGCCACATAGTTCTGGTGGAAGCTGTGCAGGGAGCCCGGGTCCTCCCACATGTGGTTGGGCTGGACCTGGAAGTTCGGCGTGCTCGGGGCGTGGGGCGAGGAGGGCTTGAAATACATGGGCCCCGAGTGGGCCATCATGTCCTCCGACTGAGGGGGCAGGTGGCCCTGCTGATGGTGGTAGTTGTGCATCTGGACCTCCTCCACCTTGATGGAGGACTGCTCTCCAGAGTGGGGCATCTGGTACAGACAGGGCGGTTTCACGTCGTAACCGGTGTTGTAGTTGTCCATGAATGTGCTGAAACTCGGCAGGGACGTGGTCGCTGTGATCTCAGTGTTGGTCAAGTCCATGCTAAACTTAACAAACTCGGGTGTTAGGAAGTCGCAGCTGTACTCTCCTGCGGCGTGGTAGCTGTAGCTCTGGGAGGCAGGACTCGCTCCTTGAGGTGATGATCCATACTGAGCCTGAACGCAGGGCATGGCTGCAAACAAAAAAAAAACGGCAAAAGTCAGAGTTTGTCGTGTAAGAGTTCAAACTGGAAATAAAGTCTCACACTAACGTCTATTCAATCTGAATAAAATAAAACAAAACGTTGTATTATCAGTACGGGCCTACTTTAATGTGTCATCTTAAAATTAAATGCGATTAAACAACAAGGCTGAATGTGATCAATGTGCATAAGAATATTTTTTTCCACATCATACCTCAAGTCTTCTGACACTTCCCCGGTGACACTTGAAATGGATATTGTCAGGAGTTGCAAGGATTGTGTCCGGATTCAAAAGGGCGGCTCTGCTCTGGATCGTTCCCTATTAAAAACACAAAACGCTGACATTTTACTGTATTATAATATGAATATGATATCTCGAAAATGAGCACATAAATACCCGGAATTCAACTTCAATATTTGGTTCGTGCGTAACAGCACGCACGAACCAAATGCGAGTTCCTACCACGCACGGTATTTAGGAAAACAGAACTCGTAAAACAATTGAATACAATTCAACAAAATGCGTGCACGAAAATAAATGTGGCCTTATAACTCATCTACTTATTTTAATATAGTCTGCAATATTTTGGACAAACAGACCAACTTCGCGCACTGGAATTTCGTGACAACTTGTCTGCAAAGCCGGATGCTGAGATCTCTCTCTCTTGTTTTATTTACATCGATGACATCCACAGATCTGAGCAGCGTGAGTCGGATTCACTTTTTTTTTTGTTTGTTTGTTTGTTTGGTTTAAGTAGAAAAAAAGAAGAAGGTCCAATTGGCTCCAAGAAGTCGGCACCAGTCTAAAGCGCGTAACTCAGAGCGTGTTGCAAAGAAACGAGAAGAGAGAAAAGCTTACCTCTTTCACATCAGGATCGTGGCTTTCAATCCATGCGATAAGCACGCAGAGGGTATTCATCAAATTCGTGTTTAAACGCTCCAAAGCACGCGCGTCGGTGGCCAAACAATGCCAGGGCAGCCAAAAAAGCAGCGTGTGTGAGTCCGCGCACTGACAGCGACACCAGCTTCGACTACCCGGTCTGGCCAATGTGGCTTTGTTTATGTGAGCTCTGGATACCGTGGCCCACGTGTTTCGCAGCGCCACGTCATCGGCGTCGGCAGCCGCGGAGACCAATCCGCATGGGAACTTTCTCCAGCCCCGATTTCTTGGGGGCGAGCGTGTGTTCGGCTCGAGGTGTGTGTGCGTGCGTGCGTGCGTGCGTGCGTGCGTGCGCGAGCGAGTGCGCGCGCTGCTGCCCACACGGACAGCACGAGCAGAGGATGGAGTGGAGGGTGAACCCGCCTAAACTCTGCTCAGACGCATCTGTGTCTGCAGGGGGACTTCGTCAGGGCATTTGACATTCATCTCTGTGATGGGATTTCATAGTTGTTGGTTTTTTTCTAATTCTGAACGATCATTAATGATACAGGTCCTGGTAATCTAGTATTTTCTGCTCATATATATATATATATACACATATTATTTATCATGCTTGTTTTTCTTTGTGATGTAACCACCTGTGTTTTCCCCACTTTATCGTCAAGTGTCGTTTAGGTTGTAGCATTTCGCACCCTGGTGTGTTTTTAAAAAGGGTGTCACATATTTACAATGACTATTAGGCCTGTCGAGCTTATTCATTCCCAGATTGTGCCGTTCCCTTACTGTAAAATTGAGTGTACCTTGGCACATCTGCGGGCATATTATAGGCTTTATAGTCACAATGAGGCTGATACACGCCAGACTCAGTACGCTTGTATGAAAAGGGCCTAATGAAGCGGGGGGCGGGGGGTGGTCAATATTATTCTTCGTTATCTTGTGACAGGACTTTCTGTATTTCAATTGTGTTCCAAATTTAGACCTCAGATGAGGTGGGGTCTGCCTATTCATAGAGCTGCGAGTGTATGTGAGCTGCTGGAGGAGGAGGAGGAAGGAGGAGGAGGGGGGGGGTAATTAGTGGGCCTGTAGCCGGTTGTCATGGGGGAACCAATTTAGTCCCCAGAGAGGGAAACGTGATAGGAGCGGCCAGAATGGAGAGTGACGCAGAAAAACGCGCAAAGTGACGCAGTGGCCAAAATAATCTGTTTTGGCCTCATTGTTCTGCAGCGATGGAGTTTCTGATCTCACTGTAATCTTACACCAACACCTTGTAGCCAATCACATTGGCCTACATTAAATTTCTCTCTCTCCATACATATCTGGCCTGGGCCACGTGCCAAGGGGGGAGCGCACATAGCCACTACATGTGTACAGACGTGGGCCCACGTGCGCGTGACAGAAGCCAGCATACAGCAGCAGCATGGGTTACTGCTAGAGGTCTGATTCTTTGTTGTACAAACTAAGCAGCAGCCATCAGTCTCAGAGCTGTGGTAGCGTTTCTTTTCTTTCTCTCCACTCAGAGCACACAAGGACAGAGTGTGCAAATGGAGAGGGAGGGAGGTGGGGGAGGGGGGGGCGGGGGTAAAAGTGTATATAACTGTTAGTCTCACCTCTAGAGGACACTATTGTTCACCAGCACATACATCACCACAGCTCCAGTTTCTTACAATTAACCCTTTTAATTAGCCTAACCCCCATTAAGGCGGTGTGGTCACGCCCAGTCGTTTGCGGGTGCGCATTGTTGCGGCAGCTGATAGCTGACGCAGGTCTGCAAAAACGAATACAAACTATTTCCTCTGTGGTGTTCTGCTGCTGCCATGGGCGGTGCGTGCCCCCCCCCCCCCCCCCCCCCCCCCCCCCCCCCCCCCCCCCGCCTAACCCCCATTAAGGCGGTGTGGTCACGCCCAGTCGTTTGCGGGTGCGCATTGTTGCGGCAGCTGATAGCTGACGTAGGTCTGCAAAAACGAATACAAACTATTTCCTCTGTGGTGTTCTGCTGCTGCCATGGGCGGTGCGTGCCCCCCCCCCCCCACCCCGCCCCCCCACACAGACACACACGCACTCGGTCTGTATTTACTGTTCATCCAGCACTCAGAATCAAAATGAAAACACAATTAACAGTTTAATTGGCCATTTCACCGAAGAATAATTAACTTCCCATTTATGTGCGCAATTAATTGGCAGCCATTTAAAAAGAGAGAGGCTAGTTTTAATCGCGCCCAAGTTATTTCCTGAGATGATACTTTTATCATTGAGAAAAACGTTTTTAGTTCTCATTTGCCTCCGGATATGAACTTATTTAATAACTTTTCCCCCCCCCTTCCTCGCAACAACATGAGATTCCATCTCACTTACTACACGTCAGCAGCCTCCAGTGGGCAACAGCACCTCTGGCTCACATCTGGAGAGATCTGACCATGATGTAGGATAAATCACGAGATTACGTCATAGTATCCCTCTCACACGTCATACCTGCCTATGATGCCGCTTCAGCTTAAGTGGTATACATACACTTTGAGGTCAATACACTAACTTGTTGTGACAAGGTTAGGAGGTTTTTTTTGTGGTAGTAGAGCAGGACTGAACAAAATAAGTATTTAGATACTTGAGTAGTAGTAGCAGCAGTAGTATTACAAGTAGTAGTAGCAGTCGAAGTATTGATAGTATGATGAAAAATACTCAAAAAAGCTAAAAAGGAAGAAATGAGTGTGTGAACATCCAGAACACATACCAGTGTTCACCAGGGGGATGCATTTGTGTTAGTAGTTCTTCTGGTTGCGACATCTCAGAGGGAATTATTACACTTTTTTGCTCCACTACATTTCTACATCAGCCATAGTCAGGTACTATGATTACATTATAAGGTTTTACGCACAAATTACCATCAGCTCATAAAGTGCAATGATTTGTGACGGATTAAACGGCGTATTAAGTTGTTGGAATTACTTCCACCGTGATCAGCTGCAATATCTAAATACTGCCTTCATGTTTGCGTGTCAGTAATGATCATTCAAATTATGCAATCGTGATCCAAACAGGCACCACTGAATTGCCTAGCCTAGTGTATACTACACTGTATATCTATACGAAATAAGAAATATAATGTAACGCTTGTAGTGAGTGATGAACGTCTGATTGGTTTTATTGCTGATCTCAGCAAGTTACTTTACAACCTTTAATAACATATTTGTTTATACATATACAACTTTAACTTAGGTGTTATTTGTTATAATTTCCCCCTCCCTGAAACTGGATAGAATGAAGGAGGGAGTCGTTCCGTCCTCCTCTAATTGTCGGTAGTTTGAAAAACCTGCTCGTCGCCAGCTCCCGCCAACCTCATTTCGTTCCTGAGCACCGGCAGGTATCAAACTTTCTGAGAATTGAACAGCCCGACCCCGAAGGCATCCCTTTGCTCAGTGTCTCCTTTCCATTTCTCGATTCCCACTTTACAAGCTTAAATGTCTACTTAATATGCTTTAATGCCTGCTCTTTAGAGCCGGGGAGCACTTCATCACTTTTATACACCTTTATATAACACACTGTTAACTAGCAATGCCTTATGGAACAGCTTGTCTTGCAGCTGGAAGGCGCCTCCATGGCATGATGGAGGTACCTGTTCACCATTCACAATGAGACAGTAAAATGGGAATCGAGGCCTCTGCATACCGCTGCCGTCCATATCAGTCAGCGATGAATATTCATGAATCACAGTGTCATGACATGCTCTGTAATTGGCAGCAACATTAGCAATGACACTGCTGGTATCAAGTCCCTGCATATTCATGTGGTGGGGTAATATTTTTTCTCGTGGTGCCGCTTTTTTTTTTTTCTTTCTTTCTTTCCCCTCTCCTCCCGAAAGTGAAAATGTATTCTGAAGCTGCAGGTGTCCTGGATGCCACAATCAATTGCTGGCTGGATTGTGCCCCGGTGAAAATCAGACAAACCATTAGTTTCTTTGTCATTCTCTGTGATTAATTACATACCTGAATTACAAAAGGCTGACGGGACTTCAAATGGTGTAAAGTGAATCTCTTTGTAATAGTTATTACCAATGTGGACCTTGAGGTCTCCCATATGCTCTCCCATCGCCCCCGCTCTAGTGGGCTTTTAAAAGATCACCAGTAAAATGCATTGATTACTTTAAAAAGTAATAGGCCTAGATTATTTAATGATTGCACTTAGACCGGAATGGGCTTCTGCCCTCTAATGACATTAAAGGGCACTGTCTTCTTTGTGCAAGTTGTTTGAGGTGTGAGTGGATTTTGCAGCCGGCGCAGACACAGGCAGTTCCCTGGGAGTGGGCACAGTGAGGCAGATTCTTTTTCTTTCTTTTTTTTTTTTGTAGTGGAATTTAACCGAAACTCCGTTTCGGCGCGCACTAAAGTGTCCTAGAATGGATAACGAGGGGAATTGGATGAAGCTTTGCCTAAGCTGCAAAGCTTTCTCCTCGGAGAGGCTCGACGGGAGAATTTTTCTCCTCGTGGCTTTAGTTTAGGGGGTAGAGCTGCAGGTCCTGCACCAGCAGAGGAGGCAGGGTTGAGGCGGTAATTGTTGACAACAGAGTGGCCATCAGGCACAGGATCGGTCACCTTTCATGTTTCCAGATCCTTTGCTCGAGTACCTATTAAAATAATATAAATATACGCCCATCACCAGTAAAACGCCTCAAAATGTACATGAAAGTACAGCATGTGGGTAAATCGGTAAGCTTGGATAAAAAGAGCTGTATGAATTCATTGAGAATCAATTTTTTTTATAGTCCCCATTCTGAATGCAACTGAAGTGCAGGACAAAGCCCACTGTATTCAGTCTGTGGCAGCGATGGATGACTTACACTGTAATCTTGGCTTTTCTTTTGCCTCTTTTCTTTTTTCTCTTCCTGTTGCTCACCAGCTGAGCTCCACGTGGCAGTAGGAGACATGGCATTCCAGAGCGATGGAAACGGAAATGAACGTGACTGCTAGAGAATGTTTTATTTCTTTTTTGCTTAGTTGGCTTGTTGATCTACTTGTCTGGTTAGCAATGTTGTGCTAGTATGCTGAGGAAGCGTCCCATTATATTTGTTGAATAAATATGTCAAAAGTGTGATGTTCAATTTTCATTGGAGGGACACTTTCCATATTTCAGCATTTCTAAATTAGAACTGGCTATTGAAAGGTATTTGAAACGTATTTTTCACCCTGCCATGAGTGGGATAAATAACAAGGATGGGATAAATAACAAGGATCAACTTAAGTCATACAGCATCCAGTGTAATATTTACTCTTCTTTCGAATAGATGGTAGAGTCTATGGTGCATGTGTAATGTGCATGACGAACCACCTCGGTGAACTTGAGAACGGCGGTCATTTGTCTCTTTCGACTTTGCTTATTTTAGCTAATCCTGCGCCATCATCTTCTTCACTCCCGACAAGTTTTGCAATTAGTCAGCTTTGGCTGTCGGCACGTGTCTGTGCTGTTCATCGGTGGCCCACATGCAGATTGCGTGATTAATCTGGACAGACAATATGGTGAAATGTTAGTGGGTGTGGAATGTAAACAAGCGGGTGATGTATTGTCTTTTATTGCTTGATGGTGTCTGACAGCTTTGTCACCGAGAATGCATGGCTTCTTTCTTACTAAATCCATCACGAGGAATATAAAGACATGTGCATAGTAATGAAACACATTTATTAATATGTACTGTCCCCCGGAGTCATATGACAATGAAATGGATGACTGTTTTTTCTTTTGCACGGATGCTATGGGCCTCTGTGTCCCACGTGGAGGCAACTGAACAGGTAGGAATGGTCCACATGGATGAGCCTTACAAAGTCCTCATGAGTCCACGGGTGGTTTCTGGGACGTTGCCCGATAAGGGTAACCTCATACGTGCACGAGACTCTTTGCGAGATTGCAATTGGGTAGTAGTCAGTGTTTTTTTTTTGTTTTTTTTATCCCATTCAAATAAAATTTTGGGGATATTCTATGAGCAATTAATTTAAGTGAGAAAGGTGGCGCAGGCAAATCTGAAATATGTCGTTGGTTTTTATGTTTTTTTTTTTTTTAGAATAAAGCCAACCGAGATTAAAAGTTGGCTTTATACTTTAAGCCACTAGCGTGTGCTTTATTTTTCCTTAATTGTGACGAAAAATCGAGTCGTCAGCAGTCTAAACAAATTGATGGATTTTCCATTTTACTCATAGAGCACAAAATATCATCGTTTTTTGAGGGTAGAGTTTTTCGGAGAGGATTTCTTTGTGGCTTGTTCCAGCCCCCGCTTGCCACCACAAATGGGCGTCCTCTGACCCCGATGTTGCGTAACCTCCTTGCCATTGTGACGGACTCGATTCCAAGCCGTCTCTCTGGGGCGCGATCTGTAAGGCGCTCCACATGTCTGCTGTGAAGTCTGGAGGAGCAGCGTGATGGCACTGGGAGGATTTCTCTCCTTAACCAGTCTGCGGGCTTTGATCCAATCGCCAAAAACAAAATAAATGAATGATGACTCTTTCGTTCTCCTCCGGTGAAAGGGAGCATCCTCTGGCCGTTACCATTACACACCAAATCAATTATCTGTGCTGCTGTTTGGTGGCTTCTTTAATGCGTTTTTGCCCCCTTTATTTACTCAAGTTTTCTAATGGTGGTGTGTGTGTGTGTGTGGGGGGGTTTGCACTCTCTCTACTAATCCTCCGTTATTCTTCCTTTCTTCTTTTCAAAACTCGGATTTGCAGGCCATCTGGGACAGCAAGGAAGCTTGTAATAGGCCAAGAGTGATTTCCATGTTCGAAAAGAAACGCTATGAAAGTCACATCATTTCTCTCCAAAACATTTATTCAAAACATGTTCCTTCGAAAAACGGGTGTTTTCCAGAGTTCTATTGTTTCGTCCAGATCCCGTTTCTGTAGGCTTGCTTTCTAAACATTCCGGTTCCCCTTTTTCTTTTGAGACCCATGCAGTCAAGCCGGTGGAGATGATTGTTGTTTTTAAGCGATGGAATATGTATGGCCTCACAATATTGTTCCAGTCATGAATATTACAGTGGAGGGTTTGCGCATATGCGAATAGTATCCTGATCCATTCTAAAGATTTGGGACAATAAGGATCCAAATGTTGATGTGCTTTCTTGGTTTCCCCCACTGTCAGATCTCCAAACTGCCCCCGTGCTCGGAGACAATTTCTCATCAGGCTCCGGCAGCCGCGGCACCGGGCTCATTCATGGAGGAGTCCGATATCTACAGAAAGCCCTCACGAAATTGGATTACAAACAGGTAAATGCTTCATTTTTTCTCCGCAGCTGACACTTATCCGCAGAAATTCCTGGTCCCTCTGGTCATATTGCTTTATTTACCCTCCCGTGTTCATTTTTCATTCACGGGCAGCAGTGACATGTTTGCCTTGAATGACTGCCTTGCCCGGAATTTTTTTTTCTTTCCCCGAAGTTGTTTTAAAGAAATCTTACCACTTAGCAGCCCCTCTATTGTTACCCTGCTGCACATTAATTCACCAAATTATCCCTCGGTAATAGGCGGAATGACGCCCATGTGTCCCCCCTTTTTGTCTGTGGATTGTTTAAGACGAGTCGCCGGGGTTCAAAGTGAAATGTCACCATTTTCTGTTACATTTCACAGTGTTTGAGGAGTCTCATTATTCTCGGCGTGTGTTTTCTTCAGAAGCCTTATTTTGCTATCTGTACGAACATACGAGGGGTCCTGAAGGTGAGCAGCAGAGGAGGCCAATTAGTGTGATTGCGGGAATCGCAACTGCCTAGTCAGCAGCCCGACATGTAAAATGTAGGCTGCGCCACATGTCTCGGCTAGAAAGGGAGGGCAAATTAAAACAATGGGGTTTGAAGCTGAGAACTTTTCTATTTCAAACTGACCCCAAAACCTATAATCCCATTCAGGTCTATAAAAACAGCCAATAACTAGCAAAACGCTGTGAACTTTGATTTTTTTTGTTTTTTTAACTGAAGAAATGAAATGTTTTCATACCAGCAGAGGACAAGGTAAACTCCAGTCGGCCATTGCTGTCATTCAAATATGGACACAGATTATGTGTAATTGATCTCTTCAACTACCTGGATGAAGGCTAAATTAAAGTTCCAATTCAAATTTGAGCTAAAACAATTAGTTGATTAAGTCAATTCTTTTTAAGCCAAAATTGACTTTTTCCCAACTTGAAAATGTCAACCATTGATGGTTTTCCTATTTTCTAATGGTTAATTGAATGTTTTTGGGTTTTGTGCCACACTGGTCCCTGGCAAGCTACTGTCGACTTTTTATAGGTTTTCTGACAGCGCGTTTCTTCGGTTATGAAAATAAAAAGTTATTTCGGCCTTGTTGACATATTTATTTTTTTATTTCGGACAATTTGTCGAAGACTACCCTTCCTCTCCTGTACGTGATGGTGAAACGGACTGTGGAATACAACCTATGCCGTCCCTCCAGGTGTACAAGTAAAACCTACTCCTTTTTAGCCATTCTCTGAGCATTTTTCACCTCATAAACCATTAAGTGCAGTAAACCTTTCCTTTGATAAAGGCGTGGATTTGGGGTTGATGGAGAAGTTCAGCCAAATGGTTGTAAACTTTACAGTCACCCTAGGTCTGTGGAGGCCCGCCGGAGTGTGCGGCGGAAAGGCGAGGGTGGTCCGCGGCATCTCTGCACCTACCTCGCCTTTGCTCGCTTAGACTTGGGTGAACTCGGGGGCCCTGATTTGATTGGTGCAGCCTTGAATCATAAGCTTTAATTGTGCCTGACATTTAAAGCTTCTCTCTGGTATTTAAAGCAGTGTACAGGTGTGGCTCATTACTGAAAGGGGGGGGGGGGGGGGGGGTTAGAGGGTTTTTTTGTTTTGGGGGGGGGGGGGGGGGGGGGGGGGGGGTGAGGGTTAGAAGATTTTTCTGATTTCTCTCTCATTGCTGATCTGTGGCGGCGTCTTAGCTCGTCACGCTGCCTGTCAGCGTCCCCGGGAACCTCTTCCCCTCACTCGCACGGTGCCAAACGTGACCCAGGTACCACCAGCCGCGGCCTATCGCAGAATGACGGGCACCTTTTCAGCGCCGCGGAAAAACTCTGCCGTGGAGAATGGAACCCGCAGGCAGTATGGCGGGTAATAAAAGAGTGGAGGCCGCGTTGCCTCGCGATCCATGGAGCACGTCAGCGCGCCTTGAAATGTTGATTTTGGTCACGGTGCCGCGAGGTGGTGATTCACATGCTCAACAAACTAGTGAGAGCGAGTGTTTTCTCAAAATGCTCAAAGTCTGAAATGATGGCGCTCCGTGTGCATTACGGTGGCCCGTGAAAGTATGCGATGTGAACTTCACTTGGTGCTGTGCTAAAAACGCAGTCGCACTTATCACAGCTGGAAATGGTGGGAATAGAAATCTGTGCTGCTTCCGTCTCGTGTGATTGCAAATTGTTTTTTTTTTTTCTTTCTTTCTCGTCTCGGTGAGAGCAAAACAAGATATTTAGTCGGCAGAATTAAAAGCAAATTGAAGCTCGAAAAACGTCATGAAAACCTTGAAGATTAAAGTACATCAGGTGTTGTTCAATTGAGAGATAAGCATGTTAGCCACCAAAGCCTTTAAGAAGAATTCAATACAGGCTTTTGAATTTTTCCTCCATATTCCTAAATTCTACACAATTCTTCACAAGTCAAATATCCGGTGTCTCGCGCAGCCCCGTGATTGCGGTCCACGTGAGCGTAAACAAATGAATAACATTTTTATTTATTTATTATTAATTTTTTTTAAAGCTGAAAATAGCCAGCGGGCATCCGCGTTCCAACCACTCCCAGGATCCGTCTTTCTCCGGGCTATACGTGCCTCGTGTTGGCGTCGGAAAAACAAAGCATATGTTGATTGTTAGCCGGGGTGTACGTAGCATGTCCCGTTCACTCAAGGTCTCCCTCGTAGCTGCAAACTCCCAACTTTGTTTCTCCAGGCTATCTGTCAGACTTCATTTAGCATTTGAGGATATGTGGATTCCCATGCACCGCAAAGAGGCAGCGTACTTCGGAGGGGAATGCGGCCACTATCTGAGCAGTGATCTGTCAACCTTATTCATTTAGCAGAAGTAAGTGGGAGCGGGGGGGGGGGGGTATTTCACGGGGGGGGGGGGGGGGGGGGGGGTATTTCACGTGAGCTATTTATATTTGTTCAGTTTTATACCGGTGGATTTTAGCGGGGAACAAAACCAATGGGTGGAATTTCATGCTCTTCTCACATTTAGTGCCAAAAAAGAACAATCCTATTCAAAGTCAAAACATTAGACCAATTACGTTTATTTAATGTTTCCTCCAGCTGTCTTTCCCACCCCTTTTCCCCGTACGATACTGGCTACATTATGGCAGTGACATTTTCTGTCCTGACCTTCTTTACTGGGGATCGGGCTCTGACTGCTCGGGTTCATCTCCTCAGGATTTTTCGAGCCATCATGGTCAGATAGTTTCTACGCGGAGACGTGCCTTGGCCTTAGAAAATGTAGTATTGTCCCACAGAGACATTTTCTCTTAAAGTGACCTGTTAAAACCCATTCTGTGGCATTGTGTGTGTTTTTTTTATACTAATCTAAATTACACTGGGATATATGCGCTCAACTACGAACGTACATGCTCGGGGGGAAATACTGTGTCTTTTTTGCGTCTTTATGTACCAACTGCGCCCGTCGCTCCTTGTGCCAGAGGAGTAATTGACAAAAGCGCGTGCGGGATAATATCTCCGATAACTCCATCTCTCGCTGTACCTGTAACAATTTAATTAGATAAGTCAGCCCAGCCAAGCGTCTCCGTCTCTGTGACTGGGAGACATGAAATTCGCTGTCATTATTGTCCCTGTCATTTTGCAGCATTTTGTCCAGCCACAGAGTTCCTCTCACTCCACTGAGTTTTGTACCTCCAGGAGGCTGGAGCGCGTGTTGGTGTGAGCCAAGCGGAGGTAGGGGCCGGGTGGGAGGGAGGGAGGGAGGGAGGGAGGGAGGGGGGGGCTCCTTTTCCTCCAGGGAGCTTTGATGCTCATTTAGCTTTGCTCTGTCATTCGGCCATTTTGGCTTTTTAATTGCTGACGATAATTATCATCATCATTATTGTTATCTTCATCAGCGTGTCAGGTTATTACTGCCGCGCCGTGCCACGCTGTTCATTCATAAATCCCGGTGCCGCGGTCTGACTAATCCTTGAATTCCTGACATTTAATGTAGTATTAATGCTCCCGTTCTTTTGCCCGGTGCCAATCTGTGACGGGCGCGCCGCGGAGGGCTGTGAATCACGGGGTCAAAGGTCGTCAGGAGGCTCAGCAATCACCGAGGATCAGACACTGCCTACCGGTGCTGAGCCTGAGCTGCGTGCGTGCGCGCGCGCGTTTGCCTATGTGCACACAGACCACCGGTGGCATAAGTTTCCTATCCACATACTGTAATGGTCACATTCACCCAACAGAGATGAAGAAGTGGATTCCGCGGTCTTCCTAATACATCATGGCAGGGTGCATGCTCTTGTATGTAATTCATTCTAAAATGTGGCCTTTAAATCCGTTGTTTTCTCCTTGTTTTCTCCCTTCTACTGTTTTTTTATTTACTTATTTATTTATTTCCCGGCGGTGGGGGAATGGCTCGGAGCGTGCCGTAGCATTAAGCAGAGCCCACCGGCTAGCTAGCCCCAAGTCGCTCAAACGTAAAATAAATCAGGGCACAAGGGGCCCCGGCTCATTCCTGCAAAGTAGCAACATTTTCCCCGGCCAACAATGAGGACTTGAACTTCCCCGGCAATAACAAATAGAAAGAAAGTCACCCGAGACACCGACATTAGAAGTGATTAATCATCTCTATTCTCTCTTTGCTTTTGAACCAAAGGGATTGTCCGGCGATAAATCTTCACAGATGTACATAAGAATCACTTCCTAATGAAACCGGGCTTTGTTCATTTGTCACCTTTTGGACCCTTTCATTTAAATTACAAAACTTGTGACCTTGTGACTCTGAATATGGATCTTTGGTATTTTAGAGCCGGCGAGGGATTAATCCATAAATCTTGATACCAGATTTCTCTCTGTTCATTAAGAGGGCTCTTCTGCCAGCGGATCTTCGGCAGGAAGAAGCAGAGCAGCTGCTGTCCGGAGCCATTTAGCGTCGTACTGACAATGCTGAAGAATGCGGGATTGTTTTTCTCTGCCCAGGGATGGCCATGCCGTGCATATTTTTTTTTCTCAAAAGATATAATGTCACTCTCTCACCGTTTTTTTTTTTTCTTCTCATTTCTAATGAAATTTGTGAAATGTGTAAAATGTAGTGTAGCATGCACTTGGAGAGGAAAGGAAAGCAACGGGCAAATAAGTCTTAATAATAACTGAGCGTCCTTAAAAGGCCGGAATAACACATTATTATATGTCGCACGAAAGGGCAACAGACAAAAAGCCCCACTCTCAAGCCGCCTCCTGGAATATTGGAGGCTTTTGATGTAACCAGTCCTTATCCCCACATTCCCTGCCTCCTTCCGAGGAGCCGCTCTCCTTCCCGTCGCGGGCGAGGCGAGGCGAGGCGAGGCGAGGGGAGGGGAAGGGAGGGGCCGGGTGGTCCCGCACTCAGGCCAAAGGGCCACTGTGGCTTTAAGTGTGCTGCTTGTGTGGCCGGAGCAGCCATCGCGCTGATGCAAAGTGACAGGGACAGATGTGACATATCGGTTCCGACACACTTCCATACCACCAGTCACAGGCTCGGGGTGACTCACATCCCCCTGCTCTGGTCCTGTCCCCCCGCTGCAGGACAACACCGCGATGCTCCAGTGAACCTCGCCATCGCCCTCACTGCTGCCAGGTATGGGGCTGCCACAGCCAATTACACTGAAGTGGTGCACCTACTGGAGAGGGCAGCCCCCTCAGACGGGGGAAAGGAGAGGGGTCCGCCGAGCGCGCTGCGGGGATGTGATCACAGGTAAATCCAACAAAAGCCGCTTCCTTCCCTCCTTTCTGCCTCTCTCTTTCCCTCTCCCTCTCTCTCCCTCCCTCCCTCCCTCTCTCTCTCTCTCTCTCTCTCTCTCTCCCTCTCCCTCTCCCACCGTCACAACGGGGGCCCTCCCAGCGCCTCTCACTCAGTGCCAGTTTGCACATAGTCATTGCACATCTAATGCGGCGGCTTTTAATATTTTATAAGCGTTTTATGGTGTGGAGGGGCCGTTTCAGATCTTGTAGGGAGGGAACATAAGGCGGAATTAGCGTACTCCAAATGGCCTTACTTACCTTTTTAAATGTCACGCATAGGGCCGGCTTTGGAAAGAATAAAGCAGTTAAGGGTAAAAAGATGGTATTCTGAAACATTTCATGAATAACCAAGATTTGAAGGGTCTCAAACACAGGACCACCCCCTGATGTTTTAAAAGATGGGAGTGTGCTCTCCCGGAGGAGATGTCTCCCTTTAATAATGTGAAAGGAGGGCCTCACATAGGGAGGGCTCAGACTGAGGAGATAATAGAAGCAGTTTTGATACACTTCTTTTTTTGTCTTTTTATTTATTTATTTATTTTTCCTCCTTTCTGGCCAATACTTGAATTTCAGGTTTAGGAATCGCGGATTCTTATTTCTCCTCGCCCTCACCGTGGACGGCGGCGGCATGGCACGTCAAAACAGGAAGGGTCGTCCATCGTTCGCCTCGTTGTCAAAACAGATCGCTTGCCATCCTCATGGTTTCTTTGGATATGCGTCCCATTATATTATACACTGTAGCTCGCCCACAACCAGTATCACATTAACAAACATTTTCCCCCCACCGCGATTTCAAAAGGATCCCTCAGTCACTGCCACCCGAGCCCCTCTGTGACACAAAGAAGCAAGAGGGAAATTAGGTATGTCTGTTTCCTATTAATTACAATCCTGGGAAGTCTCCCATGGACACACTCGAGCCACTCTATTACGGAGAGAGAGAGAGAGGGGGGGGGGCGTTCGCTGATAAATTAATAATCCGGCTTGTCACCGGCCGCAGATGAATAGCCCCTGGTGATTGATGCTGTTTTCTTTCATAGGGCAGGAATTTGATGTCGGGAGCCAAATGTGTTATCAATGCCACGGGACCTTTTGCGGACGCGCTGCAGGAAAATGGATGATCAGAAGAACCCCCGACATCTGTCAGCCCCGGCGCCGGGGCGCACACCGTCATCCCGGGCTATTACAGGTAACTAACGGTGGGCCCTCTACGTCTCTGTCACTGTATCACCTGCTCCTTAGCGCCGCCGTCTCATCCCTTCATTAGCCAGCGCCAGTGGAGACGACTCCGCCTGTGGCTACAGCACCGGGGCCCTGTCAGGTTGGCCTGGGTGGCACCGAGCAGGTCCTTTCGTTTTTCGTTTTTTTGTTTTTTTTTTTTCAACCACAGCCGAGAAGTGTGTCGTGTAATATTTTGTGAACCGTAAAAGACGATTTAAATCTACTTTACCGGATGTGGTGGTCCGGCCCTGATCAAACATCATTTCCTCTTGGTGCCGGTTGCAACCATTGCTCTGATTGGATTCCATCACTGCCTCCAACCAGAGGTGGGATTTCGGGCTTTCTTGTTGATGCATGTTATTTGTGTTTGCGCGGGATGAAGGCTACTCCCATGACCCCGCGCCCCCCCCGCACCCCCCTCAGCTGAGCCGGCGTTAAATTGAGTCAGAGCCACAATGCATGTTATTTGTGTTTGCGCGGGATGAAGGCTACTCCCATGACCCCGCGCCCCCCCCGCACCCCCCTCAGCTGAGCCGGCGTTAAATTGAGTCAGAGCCACATGCATGTGTTTTAAACAGGACAATATGTGCACCCTGGGTTGTGGCTCGGGGAGCAGCGAGTGGAATTGAAACCAGCTGAATTAATCTCCTGGAAACAGCGCTGACAGGAGCCTGATTATGGGGTGTCCCTTCAACCAGCCCGGCCCCGCGCGTGCCCTCCCCTCCCCGGCAGACCAAAGGTTAATGCAGTCTTCTTGTTTGTTTCCCCTCCCTAGCCCTGCATCCGCCCATGCACAGGAGGCCCACACAGACACACATACACACACACACACACCTTCGGCAGAGGAGCTCCTGGATCCCGTCACGTCATCGTCTGACTAACTTGGGAGAGGATGCCCCATCACACCCACACCCACACACAGCACGGAGCCTTTGGAGGAGGAGGATGAGGAGGACTACCCAGCTGCCTCAGCCAGGACGTAGAAGGTGATTATCAGATTGATATACACCCAAACTGAGTTGGTTTTGCACGGTGCTGAAGGTGTGTGTTGGATTTTTGCTGTATTATACGGGGAATGGGTTACATCCACAGTGGGTTGTCGTGCCGTGTACACAATTGTGATCTCACAGCGTGTTTTGGCGTATGCCGAGAACAGCTGTGATGCGAAGGTATAACCAGCACAACAACATCAACGCAACATTCCTCACAGGGGAGGAAATAAGAAATGAGTCATCACCGTGCACTTAGACTTGCGGCACTATAGCCTGGATGTTTGAAACAGACCTAATTCATAACAGCCATTTATGATAATAAATACACGTCCAACAATCTCAACACGCCCCCCCCCCCCCCCCCCCCCCCCCCTCCACCCTCCCTGATTTACAAATAGCTGATAGAGCAAGCAGCTGACAGAAATAAATGAGCTAATCTGATGGCTGTGTAGGACTTCCACCAGATATTAATTCATCAGGAGGCCACAGAGTGCAGACAGATACAAATTCCTGCTTTAATTATGTATGGGGAGCTGCGCTGGAAACGGGAGACACCTCCACTAGCAGGACTATTTCTCAGAGCAACTTTATGAACCCCCCCCCCTTTGATTCCATCGTTGTTTTGTTTTCCTTTAGATATAATCCATGTCCCCAAACACTCGAGACGAAATAGATTTTTTTCGCCCCCACCCCCCCCCTTTTATAGGAATGCTTTCACATGAGACATTTGATAATGAACAAGTGGGAAAATAACCTTTGCCACATTAAATGATATTGTTTTCGATTTGCAATTTTTATGAGGCCTTCCTGGAGCCTGTGTGATGTATTTTTCTTCCCACTCGGAGGCTCCAATGGCCCCTGCCGACTGGCGGCTTATCAAAAACCCACGGTGGCTTTATTGAATGAGTGACCAGTGGGTATCTAAACAGAATGCAGGGCTATTGATTTTGGAGAAGTGGTCTAATTGTTTCTAGTAGACAGGGGCTTGTCCCGATTATTTGATTGATTAGCTTGATACTGGTCTGCCTCCTCATCCTCCTCCTCCCCTGGCCAGTTAATAGCACTGTAATCCCAATACACTGCTGTATTTCTAATCCATCATCATTATCATGGCTGTACTCAGCACAAGATTAGTCCACGAGGGTTCTCTCCCCCACCCACTTTCAATTTTTCTCTTTTTTTGCATTCCACAATATTAGCTCTGCCATCTATATGCGAAAGGAGAGAAAAAATGGAGGGGAAAAAAATCAGCTGATATAATTAGAGTAGGGTAGTATAAGTCCATAGAGTCATAAGTCATTGTGCTTTTCCCTCATACAGTCACATAGGTAGATTTTCAATTGTGTATTTTTCTTCAGTACTTCATGAATGATCTCACAACCCCAGAGAGTAATCTTCTGACCCTTTTGAAGGGCCCGACTTCTAGGTTTGGAAACGCATCAACCCATCAAATCATTATTGTCGTTGTAAATCATTTTACATACGCAACCCATTTAATTTTCCTGGTCTTTGCCTCTGCCTGGATGCTCTTGACTCTAACGTTGCTCTTAAAGACAACGCAGATAAACTAAGGGCTACTCACGCATTGGATAATCTAAAATACAATAATGGTGTATTATTATTCATGCTTATATTGACAACAATATTATTAGCGTAGTTGAGTGGGATTTCGATTTTCTGTTTGGAGTTGATTCTCAGGGAAATTAGCACTTCCTCCATCTCTAACTGACACAGAATAAGACAGAGGCATGGTTGTTGAGAATGTGTCACAGCCGTTCTCCCGTTCAAGCCTCAGCCTTTATCTGGCTTCAGGCCGTGTGGCCACAGACGGCAGCGTGACATGTGGCGTATGTCTGGGCGAGACCCTGGTAAAAGTCCTGTAGTCACAAAATGAGCAGAGAGAGCCTGGAGCCGGACAGAAGAAAAGAGAAAGGCAGGGGGTTGGCGGGGGGATTTAAGTGTGAAATGATGGAGCGAGGAGCCGTGACTGGTGGAGTCCACTCGCTCTCCGTCCTTGCCTGTGGTTGTGCCTGGGTCGGGGTCTTCACTCAATTGTCTGAGAACATGGAAGGAAGGGGATGGGGGGGGCGTGTGAAGAAGGGGTCACACCAGAGGGGTTTGTCACATTGTGTGGAGGTGACACCTCAGAGGACCTCCTGGCCTCCGTAGTGGACAGCCAGTGTCTCCTGCAGTCCTTCCCCGAAGGGGGAGTGTGTGTGTGTGTGTGTGTGGGGGGGGGGTCTCCGCGGCTTCTCACAGTCACACCACAGTGTCCACATGTCAGATCTCGACTCCACTGTACTGTGTACAGTACTAGTTGGACGCGCTGGACTTTGAACGCACTGGACACAGCGCGTGTTCAAAAAAAAAAAAAAAAAAAGACTCTCTTTGTTCTGTGCGCGCTGCCCAAAAGTGGACCCGCTCTGTTATGTAGGGGAAATCTTTTCCACACCACACAACAGTTCCCATTCCCCAGCCATGAGTCAGTCGAACAAAGGAGGCATCAGTGTCGCTGACTGTGCCTTCTGGATTTTAAAGAATGAAAACATTTCTTTCACTGAACATTTCCAGTGCCGGTCCTCACTGTCCTTTTCGCATCCTAAAAGGAACTTCCCCCCCTTTTGTTCACTGTTTATAATTTACATTAAAATTCCACAAGATGTGTTCTATCCTCTCCAGGCAGTCGCTGCAATGCACTGCGCTGACTTGGAGCAGATGTGTTAGTTGAACCTTTTCACCCATTAAAATAATCAATTGGACTGTAAGGAAACCGCGGTGCCATGTCTTCCAGGTTAATACAGCTCAGGAGACACTGTTAATCATCCATAAGTTTCATTTTGAACAACTATAAATGGGCATTGTCTTCATCTGCTCGCTTTTTTATTGCCCAGGAGAGGCCTGCTGCTCCACAGCTACTCAGCTGTCATAAATGTTTAAAAAATGCCCTTTGATAACGAGTTTGTCATTGTTTTATTCAGGAATATCAACCGGCCCATTACGGCGGCAGGTATTTTTCCAATCGATACACAAAAGCCTATAAATATTTAATTCTTCATATGTCACCACAATATAAGAAAAAGCGGATTGTTGAGAAACGCCTGCTGGAGCTCATTTATTTTCCTGCTAGAGCAGCGAAGAGGACAGGACATACAACTCACTTCAGTATGCACACGGCACGCACGCACACACGCACACACACACACACACACACACACACACACACACACACACTGTGCCTATATCTTCAGGACTTGTGTGTCTTCATGCTTTGTGTATCTTTGTTTTTACCCGCCCGTTTGTGCTGCCTGTGTCTGAGAGACAGAAGTGATGTCTCAGTGCCCCAGGGTTTTTCTTTTTTCTTTTTTTGTCCCCTAGTCAACCCTCCACTCACGACATCGTTGACATTGGAGCTTGCCTTGTTGCCCTGCTGGAAAAAAAGAAAAAAGATGTTATATTGTTTTTAAACCCAGTGAATTCAAATTATAAAGCAAGGTCGGTATAATTGTGACAATGCCGCTTTTAACTGATTACCTGTGAAGGCATTCAATGAAGAAAAAAACAGGAATATGTCGGGGAAACTCCTAATATTTGCGGAAAAGAAACAACATTTTGATTTGTGTGACCGTTTCTAAAAATGGTTTGTCCAACATCCAGTAAACAGTTTGCTAAAGGTGCGTTTCACATTGCGTGTTTCATTTCCACGTCGGTTCAGTGTTTTTTTGATGATTACCTGGACAACTTCCTATCTGCTGATCAGGAGAGTAGTAGTGAAATCCACAGACATGAACATATTTGATGGGTTTTAGAGTTACAGATCTGCTCAAGGAGTAACAGAGTCCGCCGTCGTCACCCTGCACGGTGTCTCTGTCCTCGGGACGATACGCCCCGTATCACCAGGACGGTCCGGGGCCCCTGTTAGACTTCAAATGAACTGTACGATGACCTGCAAACGACAAGCGCAGAGAGTTGCAGCCCCCCCTCCCCCCCGTGACTTTGGTGTGAATAGGTTTTTTAACCCTTTGGCGGAGAGGAGGAGAAGGGGAGAAAGCATAATCTATGATCCCAATGTTTCTGGAATGTTTAAAAAGGTCAATATGCTGATATTTTTGACAGCGCTTGACCTTTTGCGGAAAAAAAGTAACAAAACCATTGGAATTGAAATAACTTCTTTGTTTAGTTCTGGCACATAATGTATCACAGTCAAAGCATGCTGTCTCCCCGCAGCATCTGCCCATGAGTGACTAGACTGTTAATCCAGCGTATTGATCTAATATCAAAAGGTGCTATTTAAATGCAGCATAATTCCCCAGGAAGCCCAGATCTGTCGGTGGGCTCTGTTTGGAATCCAGCGGTATAACTGATGTCTGGCTTTTGTCTGTCTCTGTGTCCAGGTGGCCCAACATCTGGACACTACCTTCAGAGGCGTTCCCTGCCCAGCCACACGAGAGGCCTCATACAAGGAGCCAGGAGGAGTAAGTCACTTGGTTCATATACTGCCTTACAAGGGAAGACGTCGCAAAATGCGTCATCATAGTAAAAGGGATATCGGAGAAATCGGGGTGGTGACTCCAAAATGGAGAGTGAGCTCATAACCTTCCATCGCTCATCACAATTTGCTCCATAACTAATACGTTTGTTTGTTTTTTTGAACCGATAAAGCAGCTGTGGGTACCAACGTGACTGTGTATTTCCTGAGGCACTGCATCAGTGACGCAGGGGGCGTGTGTCTCCCTGAGACGAGCCGGGTCCACCTGGGCCGCCCCATCCTCTGATTCAGGCCAGACCCAACCGAGCGGATTTGTTTGATAGTGCGAAGCAGGAAAGGGCGTTACCGGCAGCCGGCCCGTCCCAGAGGACGCAGCCGGCACCGGAGAGCGTGTTTGTTTCCCACAATGCCTCTCTGGTCCATTCTGTCCTCTGAGTGCAGATTTGATGATATTTATAGGTATTTGTAGCCGGGTGCATATTGGACCCGAAGCCTCTCAGGTCCGTGTTCAAGTCCCGGTTCTGGGAAGCTCCGGGATGTGAGTCATCAAAGTTCCTGAAGTGGAAAACCAGACCATGAATTGTGGAAATCACAGCAAGTTTCTGCCCACCAAAGTCAGCTGACGGCTCGCGCCTCGTATCCAAACCGCCCCGTTCAAACACGACCACGGGGAAAACCGACAAAGCAGATGTTATCTAAACCAATTACACTGTGTACAATTGTGTTCACAACATGTACTGTTGCTGCGTCACATCAAGCTCGTCACCGCTTTGCGTCGGATCAGAATGGATGTGTGTGACGGCACCGTTCCCACCGGCAGCAATCCTAGCACACCGCCACCCAACCAGATACTTTCAATTCCGGCACTGGTATTCCCGCACATGCATTAGATTGACCTCACATTAACCCAGATACATTTGATCTTTAAGATCCATAAATTGGCTTTTGTCATTACCATAGGTTAATTACTGAGATTTGCTCTGTACCGTTGCTACGCTGAGATTGCAATAATAAGCTTCCACACAAAAGCCATTCACGCGGCCTGCGTGAGCACCCAATGGGCATTGTTTTTGATCTCTCTGTCCCTGTGGGGAGTTTTGTTTGTATTGGTCTATTATTAGCGCTCTACCTAGCGGGACTTTTTGATACAGTTTGATTCTGCTGCGCTCGGTCGAAACCTCGCCCTTCCTGTCATTCTCTCCCCGGTAAGTCATTCGACGTCCAGCCCAGATGTGGATCTGACTGCTGACTTTGCTTTGCTTGACTTACAAACATCCAAGTACGCATTGGTAAAGGCATTTCTGACTTTTACACAGAATGTTATTTATTTTATCTATTTGAATTTACTTCATTTATTTGACCGATTTCCCCGCATACATTCACTCGTGTTGTGTGTCTCAACCCATTGTTTATTCTTCGCTGTACAGCGTGTGTTCATGTGCACCTGATGTGCTTGGATATGAGAATTGTGTTATGTACAGTACATCGTCATGTATATCCAACTTAATACAAATAATTGACTATAATAACCAAAACACATATTTGGATGCCCTTCAGGAGCTAAAGGCTGTCATTCAAAATTCGAAAACACATATTCAACAGACGTTGTTTCAAGGACCCATGTCCTGAGTTGTCGTGCTGTCACATGAGCGCTCACAAGTTGTAAACATGAGAATGTTTCTCATCTCCGTCAATCCCATTTGATTTTACCGTGTAATAGTCTCAGAGGACCAAGTGTTCCTCTTTACTCTTCTGACAGATACACGAAAAGGTGTGTGCGGGGGGAGGGGTTGTGTTTCTATGCTTGTGAGGACACATTTTGTTTCAGGCTGATTGTTGTGAGGACATTTTGTCTATATTCCTCAACATTAATTGACTTTGGAGCATTGACACTTGTTTTATTGGCAGAATTAGTTTTGGGTTAGGGTAAGAGTTGTTTTGTTTTTTTTGCAGTGGTGTGTCAGGTTATTGGCGGGAATGCATTCAATCAATCAGTGTCTTACACCTTGGATTGGATTTTAATGCAGGATTCCTTTTTTTTTTTATACCGTCACAATCTTTCTTAGAAAACAGCAACAGACTGTAAATCCCTGACGATGTTATTTACAAAAGGCTGCAATGTAAGTTATAAATCATTTCATCCTCAATTTGTTTTTTGGTCAGTGTTATAAAATTGAATTGCACGTTGAAACTGAAGGAGTGCCTGAAAGTAGTCTAAAAAAAAAAAAAAAAAAAAACATTTTTGCATAATGGGGCTTTAATAGAAGCTCAGAAACCATAACCCTCAGTTCTCATTCTCCCAGTCGGATGTGCAGCATCGGTGACGACGTGACATATCTGTCTCCCCGCTGAACTCTGTAATTATGGCCAAACCTGAAAGTGTTGATAAAGCACACGCTGAATTACATATTCTAAAAATGTTGTGCAGACACTGAAATATTTTTTTTCCAACCAATGGTGCTATGTTTAATGTGGACGAAAAAAAATGTTCCTGAAATTCCCTCCGTCCTGAAAAAGTCATTTAGATGTCTGAGTTGTGCCGTTGTATTGTGTGATATTATGTTAAGTGTGTGGTTAACTCTCAGTGGAAACATCCACAGCTGTTTCCATCCCACTGCGGGTTTAGAACTATATTTGGGTTTGTTAGTCTGTGCCAGTTTCCCCGCAGTCTCACAGAAAAACCTATGGATTACCTGTAAACTCAGATTTAGCTGGTGAGCGCCTCTGTGTGACTAATTGAGCCGTGGGCTTTGCTGTGGGGTCTTGTGTGGGAGTTTGTGTCAACACAATTTCTAAATTAAACACATTTCAGTGATGGCAAATACCGAAAAGGGAAATTCATAAGAATTTCTCATTATTTCTAATATAAAATGACTGTAGTGTTCTGCATTCGACCGGCTCTGAAAATGTTCTTTTGACTTGTTAAAATGCACCCAAGTTTCAGACAATAATGCAATTATCTCATCTCATTTTAGGCTCTGGAGTTTTAACTATAGATGGAATTAGATCATTTTAGTTCTCCAGACAACCTGAAACACACGCAAAAAAAAGTAAAGGCCTATGTTCCTCTGTATCCGTTAGACATGGGCATAATTGTCTGCACAAAGTTTGCCATAGCCACACAAATGATTATAGTATGTTAGTGCTGTTTTTTTTCCCTCTTTCGTAAGTGCAGTTTTACATTAAAACAAATATATATATATATACCCCTGTAATAGAAGAGATAAATATGGGCTCAGGATGTCTTTTTTTTCAGGCAAAATCATATAATGAACTCTTGCTTTTTGAAGTTGAAGGTAGTGACTGGATGATTAGATCAGAAGTGGCCAAGAGGAAATAAGAGAGTACAGATAAAGGACGTATAATGGCATGCCGTGAACTAGCGAGGAGCTGTCCATGTGCTAGAACAGTAGCTCCTGTATCTGTAAGATTATTGTAATGATTCAAGTTATTTATATTTTTGCACACGTCACACACATATATGAATCTCTCTCTCTCTCTCTGTCTCTCTCTCTCTCTCTCTTTCTCTCTCTCTCTCTGTCTCTCTCTCTCACTCTCTTTCTCTCTCTCTCTCTGTCTCTCTCTCTCACTCTCTTTCTCTCTCTCTCTCTGTCTCTCTCTCTCACTCTCTTTCTCTCTCTCTCTCTGTCTCTCTCTCTCACTCTCTTTCTCTCTCTCTCTCTGTCTCTCTCTCTCACTCTCTTTCTCTCTCCTCTCTCTCTCTCTCTCTCTCTCTCTCTCTCTCTCTCTCTCTCACTCTCTCACTCTCTCCATACCACACACACACACGTACACACCCTCCTTCCTGTCCTGGTGCGACGCTGCCAGTCCTCTCCAGCTCGGTGACAGTGATGAATGCAGAACATGAAACGCATTAATGCAGCAGATTCTGGTCAATGTCAGCCCCTTTCTTCCCCGTGTCAAGTTAAACAAACAAGCTCAAGCCAAGGCGAATGGTAATTGACCCTCCAGAGATAAGGCCCCTGCTACTGAAGTGGGAGGTCATGGGAATCTCGAGCCATTCTCAACACCCGATGGTGGACACACACCCCAAAATGCACTCTGCTCACCGTCCAAATGGTCACACTCTCATATGAGGCTGTGCGCGTCTCGTCTCCCTCACAGAGGTGAATTATTATGAGAAAGCACCCCCTGCGTTATATACTTCCTCTGCACGGTGCTTCATCAGCAATAACCTGTCATTGTAATAAGTGGATTCTCCTTGTGTGAGATGTCTAAAGACTTTGCGAGGCGTGTTCAAAGTGTGGAGGCTTCTGACAGTTTGATGACACACTCGGCTGAGACCGAACTAATTAGGAGAGTTTTTTGATTTTGAACTTCGACTCTTAAATAAAGAACCTTTTATGCTTATTTCATGTCCTCATCATGCGGATGCTGTATAATTGGAAGAGCACACGATGGGAATGATGGAGGTTTGCCACAATGTGATGAATTTAAGTCCAGCGGATGAAAGTTTTATACCTTTTTAATTGTTCAATTTTTGTGTAATATACATATTTTTTCGGTTTCGAACAAAACCTTTTGACATGTGATTTAAAAAAAAAAACATGCATTTTCCTTGTGAATATGAGAAAATCAGATGTTTTTTTATGAGATCCACTTGCTTAAGTTAGATGGCAGCAGGTGCTCTGCATCTATAACACACACACAAATATATCATACTGCAGAATCAATCATTTAAACGGTGCATCAGCAGCGCTGCCAAAACACACACATCACACTGTCCGTATACATACGTGCAATTTCATATGTGCGCCGTAAAATATTGTTTTTAATTGGCAGCGGTGGGCCAGTTCTTGTGAATATGAGAAAATCAGATGTTTTTTTATGAGATCCACTTGCTTAAGTTAGATGGCAGCAGGTGCTCTGCATCTATAACACACACACAAATATATCATACTGCAGAATCAATCATTTAAACGGTGCATCAGCAGCGCTGCCAAAACACACACATCACACTGTCCGTATACATACGTGCAATTTCATATGTGCGCCGTAAAATATTGTTTTTAATTGGCAGCGGTGGGCCAGTTCAGATGGCTAAAGAAGAGTTATTTTGATGTGTTCTTATGCGATTGATTGTGCCAGCTGATAAATAAGTAAATAATGAAAACAATACGTCATGTGCCTGGGCTGGGTCCAACCTCCAAAGGAGG
>JAFBJU010000403.1:160114-210888 GCA_016785305.1 Colistium nudipinnis
ATACTTCCATCAGGAGCTGCCATGTACCACATGTGGTCTGGGCTCTGGCATATTTCACACTGCCTTAAAATATTCTCAACAGTGAGCGGCTTCTCACAAGATTGAACCGCCGAGCAGAGAAAAGAGGGATGAGGTGAGGAGGCAGAAAGAGATGTAGAGACAGAGAGGTGAGAAGAAGAAGAAGAAGAAGAAGAGGAGGAGGAGGAGGACGAAGAAGAAGACACAGAGGGGGCTGCTGGCTAAATTAAGCCATTGTGACTCAAAATCCTCCTTTAATAAGGTTCATGCTGTCTACAACTTCATCATTTTCTCCTGAATGATAATTACTTTATTCAATCATGTTCAAGGTTTTAGTGAAAGCTAGCATTGATTGATTAACTTCAATTACCATGCTTGCATTTGCATAGATAAAAACTGCTTTTCAATTTGTGAGTGGCACGCGGGTGGAAACCCTGCCTGGATATTTGCATTTCAATGTGAACGGTGAGGGATAAAGGTGGGAGTGGGGTCTGATCACTGCTAAGCCCTTTCTGGTCGGCTGCGCCAGCATCTATTTTTCCATAAACACCCTTTGTTATGATGTTGGTTTGGTTCGCGCCATGCGGAGAGCTGATGTTTGCGGGCTGGCTTGACGGCTCTGTTGGGGGATTAGGGCGGCGTCGCACTACAACTCAGTGGAGAGCTTAGGTGAGCTCAGGCGGCGGCGGCGGCGGCGGATGCACTTGCGCGCCCAACAGTCACCGAGCGGATGAGCAGACAACTGTTGGGCAAATTTCACACTCCGAGGAATTTCCACGTGGCCATGCTATATCTATAGGCTGAGTGAGCTAATGAAGATGCACATGTGTACAGAGCGAGAGGCGGTGGGAGGTAATTACAATTATCACGTCCATATCGCTCATCATTAACCAGACCGAAAAAAAACACACACACACACACACATCGAGCCACGCAATTTATCTTGACAGATTCCTTTGAATTTCGCTCAATTTGTGTTGTGCACCTTACGGCTCAGTTCAGCTATGAAAGCACTTTCTCATTTTCAAACTAACCAGCCTTTCTTTCTCTTCTTTTTCTTTTTCGCTTCCCAAGTGATAATGGAAAAGCCAACCTACTTGTAATTGCATTGTTGTAATTGGAAGGTATGCGGGATATAGTGATGAAATTGTATTTTCCGTGGCCACCGGATCACTCAGAGCTCACAAAAAAAAAAATTAATGAGCGGAGTTTCCTAACGTATAGAACTGCGATTTTTGCTCTTGTCCATGCAGATACTGTACCGTACAGTGAGCGACATCACAGCTGTGCCACTTATGCACGACTATTGGGATTACTGTCACCTTTGTCTGCATATTTTTCTTTGATTAATGTCACCCAAATGCTGTGTCTTCCAATTGAGGACCCGGTTCATTTGCATGATTTTTTGTACATGGTGCAAATTTGGGGATAAATTAGTCAGTCTCCCAATTTTTGTTGGCATGGCACTGAGTGATTTTTATTTTATTTATTTTTTTTTGGGGGGGGGGCGGGGGGGGTGAAGGAAAAGCAGTCTCAGAGCAATACTCCCAGAGAATTACACCTGTGAGATATGCTAATCGTAAACGCAGCCATAATGACCTTATTTACCTTCATATAAAAGGCAGAAATTAGCATTAGGGGCCCTAAACGAATGCGGCGTTAATAATCAAGGCACTTACTTTTTACCCCCCTATTTGTTCGCCGAGGAGGCCAAACGGGTAGCTTCAATATGTTCCGTCGCAGGCGGCCATCAGTCGACGTCTTTAAGACATATTATGGTGCATCTCCTATGTCTGCCTCGGAGGGGAATTCCCAGATGGCGGGCCGTGATTAGGTAGTTTCACTTCGCTGTTTAGCGATGAGCATCTGGAAACACAGGTTGAATTAACACCACCGGGTCCTTCGTTCTCTCCAAATGCGTGTCATTCAATTCATGTAATTATTAGATATGCGAAAACGGAAGGACTAATAGATTCTTATTACACCGTCATTATCGTCTCATACTCACGAGTGGCAACGTCCCCCCCCCCCCCCCCCCCCCCCCCCCCCCCCCCCCCCCCCCCCCCCACCAAAAAAAAAAAAAAGAACAGGCTCGCCCGCGCGTCTCCGCACCAAAACCAAACCGCCTCCAGCTTCCCCTCTCGTGCTCCTGCTTACCTGCGGACAAGTTTTTGCAACTGACAAACTTGCTTACTTCTTTAAATGATCTCATTTGCATCTCGCTTTCTACTGCGCTGGGAGTTGGAGTTGCTCTCCTTCCCCGGTCCTTTTCGGATGCAGAGCCCTGCTGGTTTTCATTTTTCTCATGTAATCAGTGGCTGATTTAGACCTGGAACACCAGCTGAATGAAATTAGGTATCGAGAAGAACTGAAAACAAGCGGCACTGTGGGTACGGAGGCGCGGGACTGAGGGCCACTTAATTATTACCCCGTAAAAATGCACCTCAGAGGCATCATTAGCAGAAAATACATAGATATACTGCTTTGGAGAAATGAATGGTATAGGTCTGAAATTGAAAAAAAAGGAATCAACTCTTGGAGCAATTAGAAGTGAGAAAGCTGGCAGTCACATTAGATGAGAGCTATTTCAGAGCAACTTAGCGAGACCCTGTCCGGGTCTCCTGTGGCTATTTCTGCTACATTTGATGCAAACAATGAGAGGTTGATCCGGTGGATTTTGAAGATGACGTCTTCCTGTCACTTCACACTATCTGGCTATAATGGACGGGTGGAACGGATGATCAGTGTCAGCTCCTCGTCACCCTCCCTCTTTTCGCATGGATCATGTGTCGCAGGCCTAAAGTGGCCCGCGTCGTGTGTATCTCAGTGTGTCTGTCCCCCACCCCTTCCCCTTCGGGAGCCCCCGCTGCCCGGAAGGACCCTGTCCCCAGGCTGGAGTGGCTCCTGCTGGGACCACTGAGCCGCTGGCGAAGGAGGGAGGGAGGGAGGGTGGTAGGGGTACACAGACCTCAAGAACATTGTCAACAGACCCCCCGACCCCCCCCCCATCCCACTCCCCTCTCCACTGCCCCTGCCTCTTACCCTCCCCCCGCATATAGACTCTCAGCCGTATGTGTGAGTGCACTTGTCATTTGTCTCCATATGGGCGGCTTCTCTGGTGGATGCATGTGTCATAGAGAAAGACAGAGAGACGGCACGTGTGTGTTTTCACACTGGCCTGTTTTTCTGTGTGTGCGTATGGTGTATATGTGTGCGTGTGCTCGGGTGTTTGAGTGTGTGTGAAGTGAATGATGGAGTGAGTAAACATGTCCCAGGAAAGGATTAACCTGGTGAGCCGAAACATTGAGGCAAGACATCAACAATAAATGTCAACTACTGCACAAAGATAATCATACAGGAGCTACATGGTGAGGAATTTTTTATCAGATGTCAATTCAATCGCCGACTCGTTAGAATTAAATCGCTTCAGTTGTAATTACGTAGCGACTTTTGGCTCTAAAATCACTATCCAAAAATAGTTTCCGCCTCTCCTCTGTTCCCATTTCTCTCACCAGCATCATTTTTTTTGCCTTTCATCCAAACACACCTCGTCCGTCCTCAACAGGCCCGCTATCAGCCTGGACTGCTCAGTCCTGCCGGGGTCTATAATGAAAGCACCCGGGCAACTTAATTCACAAAGAAGAGATACCAATTTCTTCTCAGCAAGAGATATATCAAGGACGTTAAACAAAGCAAACAGCTGCAATCGAATTCTGATGGCGCAGAAAGCTAAGCCTTCAATTTGAGCCTTCCCCTGCAGAAGAAAGCAGAACTTGGCTTAAAATATTCTCCTGGTAGAGAAGAGAGCGTATTGTGTTATCACCATAGTCTGTTTACCTAGTGAATCTACATATGGCTATCTAATATCTTTGTGCCATTGAGCAGGTTGGGAGCCGGAGTCCCAGGGGTTTCGAGGCTGGGATTATGCATGGCGGGGGTTGAACTATTGCCCCTGTGTGATTGAAAGACCTCCGCCAGCTTAGACCCTGTTTATTGTACATTTGCATTGCTCAGTTCCACTAGGCTGTCGGGAACTATCGGTTGGCCAGGCGGCTCATATCTGGGGCCGCTATAATTCGGTTTCTTGTGGATCCCCCTCAAGCCATCCAGCCAGCGGGAGTGGCTGGGGGTTTATATGCAATCATTTAGTCTGATTGACCGGGATACGTTCTGATCAATATCTTGCACCAGACCCTACGTGGTGTTTCTATATTTTTTACCAGCTGTTTACTCTGGCATTCGGGCATTGAAATAGTAAAACGCTTGTTCTTAATACATTTTGAGAGGACAGTACGTTTGAACGTGCTCCTTGTTTTGTGACTTAAAAAAACGGTGCGATCTGAGATAATACGAGAAAACTTTTAAATGTGTCAGATGTTTCGTGTCAATCCGACGCGTTCCGAATCATCTTCTACCACTGAAGAGCAGATCTATTAACAAAGTTAATTGCATTTGGATCCATGCCCTAAAGTGGTCAACTATACAATTTCACTAATTCATCCTGGTGAAAGGTTGACCTTAAGAAATGTAATTACACACACACACCTGGGTTACACAAGAACCCACGAGGTCCACAAAACGTTTACCGGTGAAGAAGGTATAATTACCAGAAAACAATTAGTCCATTGTCATGGCAGTTGGCAAAAGACTTCTTCCAATGCAGTTTCTGGCTTTTACACAAACAGATGATTATGAATACGCTGTGGCTTAATTCACATGCTGTCACTACAGAAGCCCACATAAATGCGTTTAGTTGTTTTTAAATGAAACATTATAAATCGAGTTACAAAAAAATGTGTGCGAAACACAATGCCACTGTCGCCTTATTTTTAAGGTATACAGTGGGGAGCGGCATTAGTTCTACATGACCACGTGGAATTAAGTGGTTTGCAGTAACCTCGTATAAACACAAATCATTTATGAATTTTAATGGGCCCGCCCATGCCTCATAACTATGCATGACTTCATACTTTCATAATTGACAGGAAATATGAACTGGGCCAAGGGTCACCTATTAGAATGACTTTTCATTTAATTTTTTGACAGCCCAATACACAAATGCGGGCTGGATTTCCCGAGCACATTCGTGTAGTGCACGGGAACCTTTGTGGTGAAACCCGGCTGCAATCCCCCGAGGCCAGGACCACCTCTCTTATAATTATACAGTACCACACTTGGTACTAGTGAAGTAGATGTCCCTGAGAGTCGCACGGTGAACTGAACTGTTCAAATGGGATTTCAATTTGTCCATTTGCAGCATAACACCGCTGATACATTTTAGTAATTAAGAACGCGCGGCACGTTCAGGTGGAGGCGAGTGCACGTGTAGGACCCGACAGTGGTGTGTTGACAGGTATGCTGTCGCACGGTTACGTCGCAACTACACTGTGAAGTGGTCCGCACAGGCCAAGTATGTATTGAGTACATATAGAGTGCTGTTTTTTGCTTGGGTTCAGCCGTAGGTCAAATCCCCCCCCCCCCCCCCCCCATCTTCAACACCTACCCTGACCAGGGCTGCACTGAGGCAGAGAGGTGTTCATATACAATAGAACAATATGCAGTGGGTCGTGGAGGAATGTGGGCCCTATCACCCCCCTTTTAGTACAAGCTAAAACTCATTGTATTCCTAAGATGTAAATCTACACCTCTGGGCTATAAAAGTGCTACAAAGAGGGTTCTTGACGGAGTAAATTAACATTCATCCCACTCGCAATTAAGCGGACAGACTGACATTGTAGTTCCTGCATCACGGCAACACTGGGGGCTTTGTTGACATGGCGTCTGGACGGAGGAAAAAAACAGAGGAAAATATTTTCAACTGAGTCATCGACTGGACATTGGTATCTGGAGACTGGAGTCTGAGAACAAAACAAGACGCTTTAAAGCCGCACAAACATTTCTGCGCTTTCTTTTTTGCTCGCTCGTGGGATACTGTTGATCATTATTAAGCTCATTCTCAGACCAGAAGGAGTAGAAAGCGTTGACTTTAGTTTGTTTTTGTTTTTTTGTTTTTACTGTACTTTGTTGACTACTTATGGACTGTACGTCAAGTAAAACAATTTATACTGGAGAGAAAACCACAGATTTGGATTGAATGTGAAAACTGACTGGTTGTTTAACTATTAAAACAATGCATCTTTTATGCAACATACTCACTGGTTAACAATAGAGCAAACATTACCGAAAGCATGAATACATTACCAGCTGCTACTTTTTTTATCCCAGATAGTTACAGTAGTGGCATGTTTTGGTAAAAGGATATCATTAATCATGGGTATAATCAGATGACATCAGGTCATGGCCCACTAAGTGTGTTTTCCTCATTATGGTAATATGGGGGAGAGGGGTGGGTTTCCGCTGTTTTTTTTTTTTTTTTTTTTTGGTTGTTTGACACTTCATTCCATGACAGCCTCCTTGTGATGGAGGGAGGGAGGATACGATTAGGAGCTTGGACATCTCTCTCAATAACTATAATCTGATAAATAGCATCCTAAATCTGCAAGATTCTAATTTAAAAAATCCCTGCTGTGACGAATACATTGATAAAGTAAATGTACATTAGAATCTATAATTACTTATGGCTTCTGAACAAGTCAGTTTATAGGCTTATCTCCAACATTAATTTTTATGTTTCATGTTTACGTTGCAAAAGATTTTGATTAAAGTCACCAAAAACTTTGGCTCATGAACAGAGCGGATGCATTGCTGTGGCAGGAGGAAATAAACCCCGGGGCTATTTACTGTCTGCTTGATATATGAAGTTTGTGGTTTTGATTGCGTGTGATTATGTTCCGCGAGAATGACCTTTAGTGGCAACCATATTGTAATATAATGAGGATGTGTCAGTCGGCAGGAGTACAGTGATGAGACGAGGCCAGGCATGCGGCGTTTAGAGCATCGATCCGCCGGCAACCGCGAGCCTAGAGGAGAATCTGAAATATTTTGCCTCCTCCCAATATACAGGTGGATATGCGACGGCGAGCTGCTCAGAGGCACTTGAGGCCGCCCGAGCCGTCAAGTAGAATGAGAAACAAGACAGAGGTATACAGACCCTGCTGTCTGTGATTAATGATGACCAGTACATCCTACAGTTTTTCCTGAATCGTCCACATAAATAGAAATTCCATTAAAATAACCTATGCTCTGTGAAGCAACGCCTGCTATCATTTCAAGATCCGCTTTTCTTCTCTTTTTAATGAGTGGTTTACTCGATAGAAAAAAAATAAACATAAACCCATTGTATATAATACTAGCCTGTGTAACTAGGATTATGACAATGTTATATCGTACTAATGATGATTAATGTGGAAAAGATCAAAAAGAGTTGGAGCGGAGGTGAAAGGAGAGGTGGTCTAGATTGATATGGTGATGGATCCTCTTACCTCTACCTTCTCATTAACTCTGAACTGGGTAATATGACCTGGGAGAGATTTTCTCCCCCTACTTCAGCCCTAACACTGAGTCTCTAAGCCCTGCCTGTAAGCCCTATCTCATAAAGCACAATTAAGTGGGCCAATCACACAGGCTTAAAGTCACTCCTCTCGTGCCTTAATTCCATAATTAACCAAAATACATCATCAGCAGCGAATCAGCCCCACGAATTTCAATCATCATCACAGTCAATCGCAATGTTGTAATTTGCTGTGACTTTTTCTTCAAGGAGTACTTGGTATGACTTGGACTAATAGAATTTTTAAAAATCAATATTTTTTTTATGTCTAGGGTCGGGGGTTCTAAAAAAAAAACAAAAAAAATAAAAACTACACAAATAACAAATGTGATTCAGAGTTCAATGTGAATCTGTGGTTGAATGGGATTTGAGCATGTAGTGAATAGTTTATCTCTGGGGTCGGAGCCATAACTATGGAAGCAGAGCACCAGTGAAACATTAATCACCAAAGTATTATGGCTCATATCCTTGGACAGCACATTAATTCAGGTGGCTATTAGGCTGCCTCGCAGCCAACCTTCGAAAAAGGTCCACATTGAAATTCAGTTGACAGTGTACAGTGTGCAGAAAGCTAACTATGGTGTTACAGCATCCCAAATATAAGCAAAACAAATTGCGGATATGAATATAACCAGCATGTGAGTCTATTTATCGGGGCTGGTGCTGCAACATTATATGAACAATGGACTTCGCTGGGCGGTCGGTGTAATCACTCTGGACTGGCACTGCGGTCTTCCCCACTATTCCATGTCAGCAGAGACAGACACTCTACCTGTAAATGAAAAATAAGAAAAAGTCTGAAGAAACACCAATTAGAAAGGCTCTCCCTGCTGCACTCCCTCAGAAAGAAGCCCGGCTCCGCTAAAGGTCAGCCTGAAATTTGAATGACAGGGCCAAAGTCTTTTACTCATAATTTTTGTGTTTGCAATAGATTTCGGAGCAATTCACAGCCTTAAAGGCCTTAAGTGGAACAGCAATTAATTGTAATGAATAATCTGACAAATCTGGTTGACATATGGCCGCTAATACTCCTCCTTTCTAGAGGGAGCAGTGGAGGGATTAGATTACCTCAAATGAAATCTGGGAGCGCCGTGCCATCTGCATGTACAGGGGGGAAGGCAGTGCACGTAGAACAGGATGTGGGTGGAAACCGGGGTCTGCTCTCTGCCGCTCCACTTCCCTCAACCTCACCAGCAACCGTTTTGGGAATAGGGCCTGTTTTTTTTTTTTTTTTTTTTTTTTCCCTCAACTTATTGAACCAGCTGGCTCTCGCGGAGTAAAACGCAATAATGCTGCCGCATTGCCAAAATCGAACACACTGAGGAAAGTAAACAAACACGACAGAAGTGATAAGTGCTGTGCAAACATATAAACAACACCGCGACGCCCGAGCCACCTGAGCGCTGGCGAGCCACAACTTTATTAAAAAGCGCCGAAATGTTTGATGAATTACGGCGAACACGTAGAGCTTCACATCTGCTCATCCGTTATACGTGTAAATCTACACAGTGTATCCTGTGGCTTTAAGGACACCAGAGATGCATGCAGCGAGTGGCCAATTTAACAATGATACTAAGCCACGAAAAGCCTGATACAAGAGCAGTGGAGGAAGAGCACTTAGTGAAATAGACGTCGCAATACCACATTCGGCACAAGTAAAGTCAAAGGTGTTTTTGTTTTCATGGAACGTCTCCAGCCAGGGTTGTAGTTTATGGTCCTAGATTATTGCTTGTTATATGTTAGGTTTGATGTCGCAGTCGTTTGGGGTGATTTTAGTTGATCTGTTTTGGAAATGAAGTCACTTATGGTTATTGAAATAATGCTGTGGTGTTCAAAAAAAAAAAGTTGAAATTGAAACAGGAGTGCCTCAAATAGAGCCAATAATACGTAAGAATAGCCTGGCCCGCGGCGCTGTGGAACAATGTACTGCTGGGAGTTTGCCACCGTATCAACAGAGCTGATAGGTGTAATGGCGTCATACTGTAAACTCCTGCTAAAAGCCTGATAAAGAGGCAGCGTTCTGCAGGATGTCTATTAACAAGCCAGCTGACATAAGCCACTGGCTCAGCACATTTAATTACAAAGAGAAATCCTGTTCTCATGAAATGTTTTCAGCCCTCTATATGGTGCCGGCCCGAAACTGACCAAACATTTCCCAGCGATACTTTGACAAATGAGTGGATAAATTATTCTCTGCAACTCCTGAAAAGCTTTAAGTAATACTCAGGCATTTGGGGGAAAATACAAGTGTTAACTGTCTTTCTGGCAAGAGTTGCATTAATGTTACTCTCAATTGTGTGTGCTAAATATGAACCTACTGCCAGCATTTGTTGCTGGTTTGTTTAACCTGTTCAAAAACAGCCATGTAAAAGCTTGAATTTGAATTTGTTCTTTTTTTTTTTTTTTTTTTTTATTTATTTCTTTTTTGTTTTGAGAGAGAGAGTTTTCCCTGAAGTCTCTGCTGGTTACCCGGCAACTGAAAAAGAGTTTGTCCCATAAACCCGAGCAAAATTAAGAAATGTTCATCTTGACTTTATTTTTTTTACGCAACAACAAAAAAAACGACACACAAGTGTATTAATTAGTGAAAAAGCTTGAATTTGAATGTGTTCTTTTTTTTTTTTTTTTTATTTCTTTTTTGTTTTGAGAGAGAGAGTTTTCCCTGAAGTCTCTGCTGGTTACCCGGCAACTGAAAAAGAGTTTGTCCCATAAACCCGAGCAAAATTAAGAAATGTTCATCTTGACTTTATTTTTTTTACGCAACAACAAAAAAAACGACACACAAGTGTATTAATTAGTGAGATTTAGAGTTGTTTAGCAGAAGCACATTTAGACACAGTCAAAAGTAGGTTTACTTTCTGTTTCGAGTCTTTGTGCAGAACTAAATGAGCTGCCTGCTGGTAGTCATTTTATATTCAACATACAGGCATGTGAGCGTTGTCTTGGAGTCCTGTCCTCGAGGCAGCAACTTCAAACTTCAAATTCTCTTCTAAGATCACGGACAAGTTTTTTTTTTTTGTTAAGGTGTTAACTCTCGTCTAGAGAAAAGAGCCAAATTAAGGCACATCACAAAAGAAACACAGTGTACAAGTGAATGCTGTGCATTTGAAGGAACTCACTGAAAGTTACTGCTGAGCGGAGGTGGAGATCTAAGACGGTGCATCTGCTCACATCTGCCTGAGCAGCGTTAATGTGACAAAAACTCACCTCGGAAGCACACACTAATCACCTCACGGGAAGGCAGGGGGTGTCAGCTCGGATATCAGCCACCACTGGCTGCTTTATGATCATTACTTTAACCCCAATGTAACTCTGATACACAAGGCTGGATCGGCCTCTATTTACTCCACCTGACAAAAGGGGGGAGAAAAAAAGAACAACAGTGCATAATCACCCTTTTCTTCTCATAAACTGCGCTATGAGCAGATAGTTCAGGAGCCAGGTCTCATTTTTTAATTGTAGGACCTGCATAAAGAGGTTTTTTTTTTTTTTTTTTTTTACAAGGCTGGATCGGCCTCTATTTACTCCACCTGACAAAAGGGGGGAGAAAAAAAGAACAACAGTGCATAATCACCCTTTTCTTCTCATAAACTGCGCTCTGAGCAGATAGTTCAGGAGCCAGGTCTCATTTTTTAATTGTAGGACCTGCATAAAGAGGTTTTTTTTTTTTTTTTTTTTTTTGTTCCACGAGGTGCTGGTGTGTGGCTAGCATAATTGCCAGGGAGCAGGTCTTAATTTAAACCGGGGGTAATTATCATGCAGAGCATACCCACCCAGAATGTTTGCATAACTATCACAAGCGTTTTCATAAATGATGCTTTAATTAGTCTTAATTAGAATTTGTTTAAGTCAGCAGGGAATGCAGGGCCCGTGAAATGATGTATGTAATAAGCATCAGGGCCC
Organism: Colistium nudipinnis; assembly: GCA_016785305.1. Taxonomy (NCBI): domain Eukaryota; kingdom Metazoa; phylum Chordata; class Actinopteri; order Pleuronectiformes; family Rhombosoleidae; genus Colistium; species Colistium nudipinnis. The sequence continues at coordinate 171,486 of JAFBJU010000403.1, forward strand.
GCTCTGTTTTTTTCTGTACTTGGGGAATAGAGCTGACAAAATCACATCACATTAAATTGATTCAGTCAGAATTAAAATTCTTATGGTATTAATTAAATGGGGGAAGATCTCATTAGCAGGCTGTGTGGTGAGGGAGAGAGCCTCTCTGCCAGCAGATGTGACGGTGTCAGAGCTGCTGTACATGCCTGCCATTAGGGCCCCCCAGACAAGGAGGGAGTGAGGGAGGAGAGAGGAGGGAAGGAAAGGGGAGAGGAGAGAGAGAGAGACGAGCCGAGAATGACAGAAGAGAAGCGACGGCGGGAGAAGGTGGAAAGGCTGAGGACGGGTAAAGGGAGGAGGAAAAAAGAGAGGGGGAGAGAACTTGGAGGGAGAAAAGGGGGAGAGAGTCGGTGGGGAGGATCGAGGTGAGGTGGCAGCATATTAATGGCCTGTGGGCTCCTCACCATCTATAGCTTTATTTAGCTTCATTTGGTCTATTTGGTTGGAGGAATTCAATAAGAGGAGAGCTAATGACTTGACCAGATACCCTGTTATCAGCACTGACGAGACACCCTCTCCGCTTGACTCTTTATACAGCTACAGTCGTCTAATAGGCCTGTGGAAGATTGCTACCCAGAGTGCACTGCAGACCTCCCCTCAGGAAATAGAGAACATGATTGTGCCTCGGGGAGCCTCACCTGATCCCCTTGTTAGAGAGCTAATAGCTATTGACACGCTTCTTAAGGAAGTGAACTGCAAAAATAACAACCCAATTCAGGGCTGCTACTGTACAGAGGATTTCCTATTTTATCCTATTGTGGGCTTTTTTTCTCTCTTTCCTCGAGCCCCTTTTAATCCCTCAGGTAGCACGTGGTAGCATCGGGTCGGCAGATAGTGGTGGGGATGTCGGGCAATAGACACATTGTTAGACCCCTGCAGCGGCTGTCAGTTTGAGTGAACTGCAACCTTCAGCGGACGGGAGACTATGATAGGAAAAGAAAGAAAAGAAAATACCCAGAAGAGATCATACCCACACGTAGAAAAAATCTCCATTTCCTCAGAAGACCACCACATGTGGGTGTTGTTGCATGGCCGGGTAGCAGATTTCTTTCCTGTAGGTTGTCTGTAAACGTGGGTGACGATGTATACCTCGCGTGTCACCTTGATATCAAGGAATAGAGCATTGTGAGTTTTTGTATCGAAAACTTAAGTCGACATTTCTATAAAAAAAAACAACTCTCGCTATCCAAAATGGCTCCGTAAAGCACCTAAGGCCCACCGCATATGAGGCAGACATTGTAAACACCAGGAACACTGCCCTGTGTAGAATCCAATGAAAATGATAATGGAGGAAACAATGGCCCCAGGCGTTGCAGCGGCAACCCCGGCACCGCCGGTGTTACAAGGCATCACTTTCCCTTTATTAGGAGTAAGCATGACTGTTAGTAGGCCCTGCATAAATATTTGGGGTAAATACACGGTATATCATTTTTCTTCACACTTGAATTGCATTATGATTTCCATGCAGACTCAGGTGAACCGGGGTCAGGGGACTAAATTAAGTGGGTCCTGGAAGCAGCTGCAATGGTTTCTCTCTTTAACCATGCTTGGCTGGTTAAGCTATCAAAAGCCGCTTGTACATGCATCATAAAAAAACACTGTGTGTGTGTTTAAAATGGTATTAAAATGCTGTTGACCCTTAAAATTAGAAAAGGAAACGCGCAACTCTTTGCATGGCAATTATTTCACGTCCGTCTCGAGCACAGTAGAGTCGGGGACGTATGACCGAGGCCCCCCTCGAAATTTATTGACAGGCAGGCGGAGGAGTGAGGCGGTTCATTTATGACAATGGGGCGTGATGACATCACACCATAAAAGCCCTCTGCGGGGTCAGATGGCATATGCCGCACGGGTTTTTGAGTCTTTGTGTTTGCTATGCATGAATATATAAGAGGCGGAGTGGGTCATTGGTTGACATTGCTTTCCTGTGATGTATTGTGACATCCGCTGCGATGCTGTTTTGTTTTTTTCAAAGCCAGGCTGTTGAGCCACGTGAACAACTGCGCTTCAGAATGAAACAACCGGGAGATGCAGATCCAGCAGGCAGAGAAACCTACGAGTGGCCTCTCTAACGAGGAGCCGATTTCACAGCTGAAATGCTCGCTCGTTGGATATTTAACTTTTCTTGAAGCACATGCGATTTGTCAAAGAAAAGGACGAAACTCGGATGAATTCAGTTCATCGCTGAAATGCAATTACAAATGTAGGCTACTCTTGGGTTGTATGATAGATATATTGGGAGATGTTATAGCGCTATAGAAGTTGGCTGCTCTGTAATATGTCTGACTGCCTTAGAGCATTGATGGCAATTTTGCAAGTGAATGACCAGGACTTGATGACAATTCTGGATTTGCCAGATTGTTTTCATCCGTGTGATGAAGTGCACATAATTGGTATTCATCTCATAGATTGGCACGAAGTAAACGTGTCATTTGATGTCATTGTGTATTTCTGGGAAAAATACACAGTGTCATACTATGTACAGTTTTGGCATTGAGACCCCCCCCCCCCCTCCATTTAAATATACAGCAAGAGAGGCAACACCGTATTGCAGAGCATGTGTGACCCCTTTAAAAAGAAACCCTACAAAAAAATCACTTACAATTTGCTGTATGTCCAAACTCATTGCTGAAACTAAGCACAGGCTATTATGATAATTTAGCTTACTAATAATAATTAGCTGTTGTATATTCATTACCCTTTTAATTGGTTAGCTCTAGGGACTGCCAGCAATTCCAGTCAGTGAAATACACTAATGACAAACACACACACACATATGAATGCACACACATACACACACACCTTCACACGCAAATACACACAGCACTCTTCCGCACGGACAGACCTTGCAGATGTAACCTCCCCCTGAACTTTCGCAGAGCACTCTCCCTGCGATGGCACCGGCTCTCAATACAGCTGTCACTTTTAGCCAGAATAGCAAGCTTTAGGTCTGAATTTGCGGCTTTGTCCTTAGCGAGAGGCAGTACCTGTGACATCTGCACTGACATGCTGGAGATAATCCTCCATGTGATTGTCAGACAAATTGGGGGTCAGCGGCGCTGCAGACAGGGGAGTGCGGCAGGGGAGAGGGAGGAAATGTTCAATCGCGGGCCAGCCCATTCGGGAGCCTCCCTTTTCAGCCTCTCCAGCCCATGGTTCATCTCTCTCGCGCGCTCTCGCTTTCTCTTTTCTCTGCCCACAGCTGCCGGGCTTCCGCTGGGAGGGAGCTGTATTATGGCTGGGTTAATTTACTGATTAATATCCAGCCACTAGATCCAGCTTTCCCCAGATGGCCAATTAAAAACTACAACTGGCAGCGCACATAGGCCTGGCAGCAGGTTGCCGTCGAGGCCCAGGGCTGGAGGCTGTGACAGAAGGTGTGGGTCCTGTTTGGGCCTGAATAAGAGCCGCCGACTATCTTACTCTTTGACTCTGTACACCAGAAGGACAAACTGAAGCTGTAATACTGAGCAGGACAGAGTAGACGCCGGGGCGGCTGATATGACCCTGTCAAGTCCACAGAAGCCCGTGAAAACTTAAGAGCTGACATGCCCGGTGCACCACTAACTGTTGATGTGTTGTTGATAAAAAAAAAAACAAAAAAAAAACACCTACTTGGTCATTTTTCAGTAACTGTTCAAACAAAAGTCGAACTATATCCTTTTTTCTCGCGATAGTAGCTCCAAAATAAAAAATGAAAGGCTACTTTAAGAAGTGATTCTTAATATAGAAACACTATCTAGTATCAGTATCTACCATGAAGCACAGTTCCAAAGTCAGCATAATCAATATATGAAATCTACGTCCACTGAATGGTTTCCACTTTAATTGACGTAGTTCATTTTTAACGTTTATGTTTGCACAGCATACAAAGTAAATACATACATGTGATTTATTCTTCTAAAATATTGATATGATATTAATCAACTGATTAGTACCTGCATGCAAACCCTTCATTTAACCAAACGCCTTTTGTTTCCTGCCCTTCCACTGCAGAACTGCTGAATATTACCAGCCTGTAATGCAATCCAGCCTGCCGCCGAGCATTGTTAATTTCCCAATAATAACCCCCCACATTATGAGACACTGCTCTATATAGATGGAGGCCATTTGAATACAGCTCTTGTCTTAATACTGACACAAACCTTATAAATGGGCTAGGGTCACCATGGAAACACTGTAAATACAATGGCCCCTGCTGCTCTGAGAGGGAGGGTAATTAATAACTGAATTACAGAACGGAGAGAGAGAGCGGCAGACGGACCCATGCAGCTTCTTAGTCCCTTGATAAAGGGGAGTTTAATACAAACAGTTGTACTTCCACCGGGTCAGCTAAACCGGGGATATCTGGGCCATCTCTGTTCAAAGAGAAAAAGGCCACGAACAGAATTGATGGCCCATTTCATTATGTAATTGCCTCTTTAACTTCCTTGTTCTGAGCAATCGCTCTTTAAACTCAAGCTCAAGGTAATACATGCAGAGAGATGAGTCTAGTCTCGCAGACAGATAATTCAGTAAATAGCTGTAATCTTTGCATCACCTTTAAACAGCCGGGAGCTCGCTAATATGCCGCCCTCAAAAGACGGGTGGTGCTAGAAATGGAAAAACTGGTCCGCAACAGCGAGGAGTTTCACATCAACACGGAAGCTGAGTGGAATCCTTCCAGGATCACACGCGGACCAGGGGAGGAGGTGGATATCAAAAGTCTGGTCCAGTGGTGGAATAAGGCTCCAGACAGCCTTTAAGCTGCCACCCTCAGTGTCAGGGTACAGGGAGCACAAAGCTGGATATGATTACCTACAAGGGAGCGACGCTTCCTGCCCTCCCACCTCTGAACTTAAGGTGTACCCTACATAGAATCAAAGTAAACACAGAGCCCCTGTTCACAGCCTGTGAAGTGGGCAGATGTGAGAACACAACACGAGTGACCCGCCTTCCTTTCATTTCCCTCTTCATAAAGATCCCACAAATGAAAAAAAAAATAAAAAAAATGTGATGCAACACACAAAGCAGTGGTGGTAAGGCCGCTGCTCTTATTGAAGGGTCACTCGCAGGATCACTGGGAGAAGGTCACCAAAGAGTCCAAATTCGCACCCCATAATTGAGTAACAGGGGTCGCTGATTACAAGGCGCGCAGCCTGGAGGAGCGCAGGACAGTCGCTGGAAGCGTGCGCACCCAACAAAGACAGAATCCTGAGAGCGGGCTTTGGGAAGACAGAATATTGGATGGGCTTCCCAGGTCCACCACTGTGATAAAGAATGAAGACTTAATTAACTGAACAGCCAGATCTAACAGGAACCACTATATCAGAGAGACAGAGAGACAGAGAGAGAGAGAGAGAGACAGAGAGAGAGAATTCCCTTTATGTAATTAGATCAATTGGGCATGAAGTGAAGAGGCTTCATCCAAGAGCAGTATGTGGTGGTTCTGAAGTGGGATCACTGACTGACGTGTGATTACCTTTTGATTGTTAATGCGAAATTGGATGGAGCCGCCACAGTACAGACCTCTTATTTTGTAATTAAGTTTGGAGGATTGTTTCCGTGCTTATTTCCAACGGCTGGCGTCTGCATGAATCTCCGTTTTTAAGAAAAGCTTGACCTTAATGTGCGTCATAAATAGTTTTTATAGCAAATGTGTGTGTCATATTCAAATCATTAGGGGTAATTAACGGCTTCCCTGATAATTCACCTGAGTGCTTTATGCCCACTTATTTGGCCTATAAATTACCCTCAGAAGGACTCGCTCCCTTGTCGTTTTAAAACAGGGTTGTTTTTTTTTTCCCCCCGCTGAGCCTCAGTGAGTTGTTTTTCATAATTTCACCGTCTCACTACTGGAAAATACCAATGCACGCTGCAAGCCGCATTGTTAGGCAAAAGTCAAATTGGAACAAAAAAAAAAATCCAAATGCTTGCTGCTTGTAGGGAGAAAAAAAAAAAAAAAAAAACATAAGAAAAAAATCCAAATGCTTGCTGCTTGTAGGGAGAAAAAAAAAAAAAAAAAAACATAAGAAAATAATGAACAATCTTGGAAGTGCTATAAATCTCTTAATTATGCCCCCACCCTTTGTCCGAGGAAGCACCCCGTCTCTTAAATAAGGACTCAGAGTCAGAGGCTGGTCCCACTAAGACGGCCCCCAGGGACGGGGGGGCGGGCCCGGGGGGGGGGGGGGGGGGGGGGGGGGGGGGGGGGGGGGGGGGGGGGGGGGGGTGCTTCTGTGGCCCAGTGGAGCAGTAGAGTGCCTCTGTCTGTGTCTGTCTCCCCTTGCACCTCCAGCCGCAGACAAGAGGACGAGCGTGAGGGATGGGCCCCGTCGTCCGGGGGAAACGGCTTTTGTCAGCCGCCCACACCGCGCCTCCTCTGTGTGAAATTGGCTGAGAGGATGTAGACATATTCCACGCACTGATCCATGGCTGAGTATAAACAAGAGAGGAGCTCGCTTTCACTCCCAGAAGGTCAGGAAGCTTCGCCGTGAAACAGTTAGTGACACTGCCTCTTCCTCGCCCGCTAACTGTCTGACCGCTGGAACTTGAACCAGCGGTCACCACGGCCCCCACCCCACAGCCGCCGCACTCCTCTGCGAGGATGCCCTGTGTACATCCAATTCCTCTCCCATCTCAGCGGGGTGCACTGATATTTAGTGGCTGGCTATGCCAACTTAATCGACAATTCCAAGGACAGATACTGGGAATTCACATTGAAAGAGCAGCGGACGAAGCTTTCGGCCCCTGAGTGAAGACCCATGACCGGCTGGGAACACCTGAATTATCCAAAGTCCAAACAGTGCTCGTATATCATAGGGCTCAGGTGACAGGTGGAAAAAAAAAATAAGAATAAATGATTCTAAGAAGAGCGTGCTCAAATCAGGCCGGATTCTGATCTCACCATCGACAATGTCCAAAGGGTTGAGACGGGGGTAGGAGATCTGTGCCTGAAACCTGATTGGGGCTGCAGTAAAGCGGACTGGGGAAGGCATGGATGTAATTAAAGTGGTTGACACTTTTATGCTGGGTAATGGGAGTCCAGGGCCCAGCTATTCCCTGACGAGCTCCCCTCACAGTACGGAGTACATTTTAATACCCCCCCGCACGACGACTTAAATGTAACTCTCAGGGCCCTTTGCGGAGATGTAATATTGATGTGTAAATAGGATAAATGCCAACATCCCTGGGTTTAAGGGACATAGTAAATAAACACTACCTAATACACAAAATATTTTAAACCACTCAAGCTGCGGCGGAAAGAGAGGAATGAATCTGAGTTGAGACCCCTCAGTGCAACTATACCCCATAAACATCTATGTAATTAAAAGCCAAAATACACAATATTTACGCGAGTCACCTGCAGGAAATTAGAATTTTGTCAAACTTCTGGTTCTAAAGTAAAAAAAAAAAAAAAATTGTGAAAAATAAACCTGTGCAAAAGAAACTTCTCAATGTTTCAATTGACCTCAATGAAATCACAGTCTATACCCTAAGTAGAGGAAACAAATGAGTTGTGGCGCCTAGTAGCCCTAATGTTAGGGAACAAATTCAGAGAGTTAAAAAAAAAACAGTTAGGCATTGTCCAATCAGTAATGTATTTGTTAACGCAGAAAGGAAGGAGGGAGCTTTTAGATCACAGTGGGGCAGATAATGAAGAAGTTAATAAGAGGAATGGTACTTTGAAATGTTCTTCAACCACCCAGGTCCCACAATTTAATCTGTAATAAATAATCTGGCATCATTGCAAGATGGCATCTCATAATGGCAAATGAAATATGCTGGTATGATAGGTACAATAAATCTGGATTTTCCTATGGTTCCCCCAGGCTAGTACAATATGCAACTATAGTGCTCTCTGTCAGGAAGAGCAGATCTCGGAGCCGTCATAAAATCTAAATGGGCACTAATTAGGCAAGCCTTCCCTCTCACACTTACTATTTCTATTGACATTTTCGGCGCGCCGTCCCCCCCCCCCCCCCCCCCACCCTCCTCCCCCTGCACTACCATAAGTCACTGAGAGGAGAACTCCCCGGATTTCGCAAGCCTTCCCTCTCACACTTACTATTTCTATTGACATTTTCGGCGCGCCGTCCCCCCCCCCACCTCCCCCACCCTCCTCCCCCTGCACTACCATAAGTCACTGAGAGGAGAACTCCCCGGATTTCAGAGCACAGGGCTGTTAAAGGGAAGTTCAACTTAGTGGTAATGAATAAATTTGCCCTCCCATGCAGTACTGTTTCTTTTGTCTTGGACCCAAGCATATTCATGAATCTAAATGGTAATTTGCTTTCTAACAACCAGAGCCGCTATGGACGGATATGTCCCGTAATTGTCTTTGATTTGGAACAAACTAAGCCCTCGTATCAAGGAGGACCAAAGGATTGTTTTTGTTTTGTTATTATAATGAAACTTGTCTTTGATTGAATAATTAGAAAATACATGTTTTGGGTTTATTTAAATCTAAAGCATTACATCATGATGGTGGCAACTCTTACATATCTGACCACTTTGGTCATGTTCAGTGCCGTTAACGCCATGATCCATGATCGTATATTTTCTGGCTGCAGATGTCGGTAGAATCTAGTTAGCGTCTCTATAGGGAGCAGCGGGGGTTGAGAGGTGGGGAGGAGTGGCGGGATCAGGTAAAGATATACGTATGCATTCCTGCCTGCTTCAAATTAATAAAAACCTAACGCGTGCTTGGCACAGGACTGCTTGTTGAACATATGTTGCGAGCATGGCTAAGCCATCTGGCTCAGAGTCAAGTATTCCCACCAACTGTAGTCTTATGCTACCTGACAGTGGAAAAGCTTTATTCCCCTGGCATCGGGGGGCACAAATGGAGAAATATTATTGAAATGATTATCTGCATCAAGACTCAGATTTGGGCTGACATTTCGCCGGCTCTGTGTAATCCGAGGGGTTGCCTAGGAGAGGGCGGAGAGGGGGTTTGCCGGTAAGCCTTGGCGGGATGATTAATGAAGCCAGGATACTGGGTGGACCCAGCCCACCTCCACTCAGACCCAGAGGCCGAGCACCGCATATGAAATTGGCCTGTGCTGCTCATCTCCCTGGGAGAGAGCCACTGATGATCCTCCCGACACCGCTCTGCCTTCAGTCACCAAACAGCACTCCAAAGCCGTGCCAGATCCGGGCTTAGGAAACACTCTCCTTGCGCCGTGTGGCAGTGAGGGAGGGCGGGCGACGGGCGCGCAATGGCGACCTGGGTTCGCACACCTGCCTTTCCGTCGGGCGCATTTCCCCTTGCTATTTCTCTCTTACTCTTTCTCAACTTTTCCTCGCTGTTGGTCGGTGTACGTTTATAGCAGCTTTGTTTTTTTGTGAGAAATACGTTTTATTTATTTTTTTTCAAAGTAGGTGAATACATTTAGTCATAAAGGAATCCTTTTTTTGACCAAAAAGAAAAGATACTCTATCACCTTCATCGAGTATCACACAATGCCATATTACTCGACGTGTCTCGTGTATTTCTATATAAAGCTGCGCTTTGCTTTTAATAAGCACGGATCCCTCCTGCGCTACATCACCGCGGCAGCATTGTCGACGCGCTCCCTCAACCCCTTAGTCTTGATGGATGGGCTCGTGAAATTCGCTCAGGACGCTGGTAATCGGATAACGGCGAACCAAATTCTTGACCAAGGAGGGGGAAACGAAAAAGAAAAAAAAAAAGCCGTGGCATGTAGCTCATGAATGAACGCAGACGATGGGGGGAAACAAGTAATTCAAAAAAAGCCAAGGACACCCTTAATCATTCTGTGTCCATGATTAGTCATAGACAATGTCGCTTTGTTAAAAGTGGGCTGTAATTAATAACGGGAGCAGGACAGAACAATTGAGGGGAGCAAGTGTCATGTGTTGTACAATACTGGAGAGGTGATTTCTAAATAGTGTAAATTAGGTGTTTACCTATTGTGATCCTGACTGTGACACCGCAGCCTCTTCTTTTTTTTTTCCTTGAGAACGAGACCAAAGAGAATGATTAATTGCGAGCTCACGGGTTTTACAGCTTCAAGAGTAAATCAACTCCGAAGAAGTGCTAACTTGCTAAAATATAAACTAATTTTAGGGCCCCAGATATTAAAATATAATCCATCTTCTTCCTCCACAGGGAAAGCTAATTAGAAAATGTGACTGGCATAAGAGAGGAGAGGTGGAGGAATGGTGGGATTAGGCTGGGGAGCAGAAAATCACTCCCTCCTGCTAAATCTTGGGATTTCTGTACACATGAACTCAACTATTTCTGTCACAAATCCAAAAAAACAAAAAAACCCAAAAAGCTTGAAAATGATTTTATTTTACAAATAGGAGAAAATGGGTCATAGGTCTCTAAATTGTGCATCGATTAAATAGATTAGCTGTCATACGTGATGATTTTTTTCTTTTATTTCTTGTCACCATATACAAATATTTATGAATTTTCTCATTACTTTTTATTTTAGCATCTCCCCACCCTAGTCAATACACAATGGTCGATACACAACAGTTGCCCTCGGCAGGGCGGCTTCCTGACTGAGGCACAACAGGCACTCAGCGTGTGTGCCTTATATTTATTGACCTTATTCGGGCCAAATATACCCGGCCTATTGTACAAAGCAACAGAAGAAGCTCGAGGAAAACGGACGTTCTAAAAAGGGCGAGTAGCTGACTCGCACTATCGCGCAAAAAATAACTGTAAAAAAAAAAATAATGACTGGCTGACGTTTGTTAATTGAAATGTAACGTAACGCTGCTCCTCCAGATGTGTTGATATTTGGACGACAGAGGGGATGTTGATGTGTAAATCAGTAGGAAATAGGCAGCGTGACAGCATTGCGTGCAACATGTAGCAACGCGGTGGCGGTGTGATGCAGAGCGGAGTACTACCAGGCAGCCGAGCTCTCTCTCTCTCGAGTCCCACCAGACAATCCCATGAGAGAGGAAATGCTCTGAGTGGTGACAGCTTAAAGGCAATAAGCCAATAATAAAGACCAGCAAAGTGGCCATGGGAGAGATTGTTCTATTCCTGCTGCCTTCATAACAACACGGCAAACAAGTGTCACTCAAGACCCTGCAGCCAGGTGTGCGATGTAGAAGCCATGTCACTTTTGCAACTTTCTGCTATTCTCGAATTAATGAAAGTGGTGCGTCTTTGCAGTTGTGTCATTTTCTTTCTTCTTCTAAAATTGGCAAATTGACCACTTCTTTTCAGCAGACTTGTTCTATTAACACTTTCGGGAACATAACTTTATATTCCATGAACAGGGGCACATATGTCAGTGGTATAACAGCTGCCGCAATTGCCATCCTGCTTTGCGTCTCTTCGGCTGCACCGAATGCACCCAGACGCATGCCGCTGCCTGCAACGCTCAAGAGAAAATTTCTCATTGCAAATTGTGAGTTAAAATGTATAGGACTCGGGGACAAAATACTATTTGTATTTACAATGGCAGACATTTTCTCCCTGCAATTGAAGAAAACACCGACAAATGAAGGAGAAATCAAAAGGATGAGTAGAATATTAAATTCTGATACAATGGTGCGATGAGATAAAACACTAACGGGTACTTAGCAGGACATCCCACGTTACATGATAAAAGCGCATTGAATGCATCGTGGCCCAGTTCCCTCAGTCAATCACGCAAAACTTGGGTCTTTTCAGGTGTCCTCTATGTCATCCAATTTCTGCGGCTACTTTAGCGGTCGACTCCAGCATTCCCTACACTTCAGTGCCGGTTTATCCGGCTGACACATTTCTGGGATAGTTTGGAAAAGAGTGCTGCAGGGGAAGGCAGTGGCCAGACCGAACGCAATGTAAGAGGGGGGGGGGCAAAAAGTAGAGAACTCATTTGGAATTCAGCACTGCAACATTGCCATCTTTTGGCCAGACTGTATACTCTAAAGACACCAGACACACACTCCATCTCCATAACGACACTAAGGTCCTTAGGCAGCTTTACACAAAGGTATGTAATGGATTTATTCTTTTATTACAGAGAGAGGAGGCATTACATCTTAGCTTGTAATACGATAAATAAATCTGCTGCATGTTTTTTTTGCTTTTTTTGTTTCTGTATATTCTATAACTCCCCGATTGCGTATACTTTGTTCAAATTGCAGGATATATTGTCCGCCATCTCTTCTAACTGTGGATTTAATTTTATCTTTTACAGACAAATTCAGGCTCGGTGTCTTTTATGAATAAAACAATATAATGCCGGAGGGTACAGAAAAAAAGTCAACTTCACATTACAAATTAAAGAATATGCTCAGTGCTATTCTGTGGTACCATTGCTCAAATAGTGGCCCGACTGGCATTTCAATGGATGGCTTGCCAAAGCAAATGGACACACTGGGGCTTTTTCATCCATCATCTACTCTTCTTCGGGGAGTAAATTTACAAACATGTATGGTGAACAGGGAAGCTTGAGTGGGTATACTTGTCCATCTACCTGAATAAATGTTTGTCTGAGGCGCCCGTGCCGTCCTCTGTTCCCACGGTGGCGTATGGGACATCACGGATAAGGGAGAGGATGGGCTCTGACAGAGAGTGACAATTCATCCCGTCATCCCCCCCCCCCTCTGCCCCCCCTAACTGACATGTCACATTCTCTGATGACTTTATTGTGCTCCCTGTCACCGCACTTAATCTGCGTGTCAGTCAAGCCGCGGCAGCCTCCACCACTACCTCCAGACAGCAGAGCTAATACCCACCCTTTTAATGACATTAGATTTGGAGTAATGCCATTCGGGATAGCGCTGATATTATCTTCCATTTGCATCATTCAGCCAGTGACACAGCCAGAGCTGGGCCCGATAGAGAGCTGGTCATTTCCCCATCCATTTCCACTTGGATGACAGATGTCAAGATGGGAACTGGCCATTATTTACTGTAGCTGTGTTTTTATCGCACGCAGACATGATGTCTCACTTTAGCCCGGGCTGTCAGCCAATGCATCAAGACCAAAGTCTTTTCACTTCTATTTGGATATACAGCAGGTATAATGTTCTCATTTTCATACGGGTTTTTTTTTTTTTTTTTGAATTTGAATTTGAATTATTTATTTCTATTTGATGTTTTCCCAGGATTGCCATGAATAGGAGCTGCAAGCTGCAGGTCTAACACCAAATGTTGAACTTTTGGAGCAACAGAGACAATTGAATCATGCAAGACGAAAGGCAAATAATAATCACCACAACATTGTTCGTTGTTTGCCAGTCTCTTAAACGGGATAACGTCTCCTTTGTATGCTGAGCAAAAGTTGACCAGCCTGGGCATGCCAAAAGGGAGGCTGTCCTCTTCTCAATAAGCATGTGTACTATCCTCGTCAGGTGCTATGATGATACTGTAATGAACATGCCACAAATGGTTTTTGACTTATTTAATTTCCCTCTGCAGTGCGTTGGGTCCTCTTGTCACTGAGAATGAGTAAGCAGCATTACCAGCCGATCAGCATTAGAGGTAACAAAATCTTTTCTCTTTTTTTTTTCTCTCTCTCTCTCTTTTACTGACAGTGCAGTTTCTATCCCATCAGAGCTCCCGGAGCCTAATTAAATGTATTTAGCATCATAAATATTCCAGGGGGACAGGTTGACACAATGAATTAATGTCTCGCCTCAATACCAGAGACTCTCTATTGGCTGTGGAGAGAGAGTTAGTCGCAATGCCAGGTAAATGCTGCTGCATGCATGTCTTCTTATAAAGCAGTGTTTCATTTGCTCTCTAATACTGTGGGCATACAGTGAGGCTGATTAAGTCAGGTGATTTTGTGGCGGAAAAATAGCAACTTTTGGAGTTACCACAAGGGACAACAACTGATTTTCAATTTTAGGGAAATTAAATATCATCTATTTTGCATTGTAGCAATCCCAATTCTTTATTCTTTGTTTCATAGTGCGGGCATTGTTAAAGGAAAACACTTTATAATCACTTTTGACAAAATTTGCTTTTTTTCCCCAATTTTACCAACATTTGATGAGAAGATAATTGCCACTCTCATACGTGTTAAGCAAATATGAAACTAGAAAACAGCAAGGAGCAAGTTAACATTGAAATTATTAACAGGAGAAACAGTTCACCTGTATTTGTCCAAATGTGACAAAACAACTCAACTCATAACCACCAAATAATTAATTTATTAGATTTAATTTGATTTATACACGCAAAAAAGTGTCAACATAATGTTTCCAGCATGGCGACGAGCCCCAAGTCCAGGAATTTGTTGTGTCAGGCAAAGACATAGTTGAGAACAAATACCCCGTAGCACTAAAATATGACAATTTCACTGTGACTTGGCCATTGGAAAATATTTAGGATTTGACTAAAGATAAAGGATAGACTAGATTAACTGGTCCGGTGTGCCTACGTGTGCGATTATTTGGTCCAGCGTAAAATAGTGCACTGCTTGCGGCTTAAATCTTATTCTATATAATCACTGTCCTATTTGGCTCCACATTTCACGGAGAGGACGTGTCCTGGCAGACGTGGGTGAACCAGCCATAAGCCGATCACCACTGCTCAGAGTTGTTCTGCCGTACGGCTCCCCTCACCTTGCTGGTGCCCTCTGCTTAACAAAGGCCCCCACAAGCCCCCCGAGGAGGGCAGCAGGGAATTTTGGAAGGCTTCCTTGGATTACGAAGCCTTTTCCTAAGTCTTCACACTCGAGAAGGAAATATTTTCGCAGCTGATTTGATCTGCTATTTCTCTCTCTCTCTCTCTCTGTAATGGGTCCTCCTCTTTTAACCTGCCACCAGATTCCCTGACGGGATTGGAGAGGACAGAATTACATCTTATTATGCTGATTTTAAATCTAGATATGTTTCCTAATGTTCTAACATTTTCTCTTGCCTGTGAAAATGTATAGACATGGTTTTTTTTTCCCCTCTCTTAAACATGTGTAATTGCAATTTGCAAGAGCTAAACTAATTTTACGACCCAGGAGCGCTTGTATTCATCTCCATATTAATAGAAAACAGGAAATATAAATCCCAATTTTCCAGCAGCCAATGTCAGTGAAGATGTTCCTTCAGGGAGAAGACTGTCTCTTCTCCATTAAAATATCGGTGCTCTTCCCCCACTTTCCCTCCAGAACGTCCCTTTTGAGCCGAATATCAGATATCATAATTATGAATGGCACCCGGTGTACATCACCGGGCCTGACAGTTCTAATAACCATATATGCCAGAGTACATTTAAGTTTTCACTGCTGAGGTGTTCTCCGCGTTGAGTTATGGTGCTGTGCGCCACTGCAGCAGAATACAGGCCCCTGTGAGTCTCATTTAGCGATGGAAAAAAGGAGGTTTGACTGATGGGCTCATTTGAATTAAAGCACAAGCTCACTGTCCTCTAGGAAAGAAGAGAGCAAACTTTAAGTCTACTACTAAAGCCACTAAAATGGGATAATCTCCCACCTCAACTATAATGCTTTCTAATGGTCTCCATTGTAAATCAGAGTGGTCATTTAATTGTGTTTTATCTAGGTTTTTTGTTTTTTTTTGCTTTGGCTAAATAGCCAACGTTGAAGAGCTCACCGGGATATTCAGACATTATTGCGTTTACAAGACAAGTGGTTGAAATATGTTGTCTGGCCAGTGCTACTTTTTCATCCGTGCTACCGTGCTCTCAGTATCGCAGAATGGTAGCACAAGTTTGTATGCCGACCCGAGTAGTGATGGAAATAGAAGATTTGAGATGTAACATTTTTGTTGATTTTGAGACAAACCAAGGATGGAAAGTTCCACCATTTCATCTCGGCTGGTAAGCCAACACTGGCAATGCTGCGGTAGCAATATTTTACCCAATTAACTTATTAATGCAGCGTGTAAAAACCTTCTCAATTTCTTGTGATTTTTGAATAAGTAGTCATCATTACAATATATATATATATATATATTTAAGCATCAGGGAGCGTGGACCTCACTCTGCCCCCCCCTGCGTGTATGTCATTACCTCATAGACAGGAAAGCGTTGGAGCCAATGTCAGGTCAGGCTCTACAAAGCTACGGCTGATGTAGGTGGTCTACGTAGCCTCATTAGCGACAACGTGAGCGGTGGTCTAATGAACTTAAGACAATGCTAATTAATGGAGGAAAACCTTCTCAATTTCTTGTGATTTTTTAATAGGTAGTCATCATTACAATATATATATATATATATTTAAGCATCAGGGAGCGTGGACCTCACTCTGCCCCCCCCTGCGTGTATGTCATTACCTCATAGACAGGAAAGCGTTGGAGCCAATGTCAGGTCAGGCTCTACAAAGCTACGGCTGATGTAGGTGGTCTACGTAGCCTCATTAGCGACAACGTGAGCGGTGGTCTAATGAACTTAAGACAATGCTAATTAATGGAGGAGAACAAAGGCTTAACATTTTTTAAGGCAAGTGTGAAGCAGTGAGTCGGGCGTGTAGGACAGCGTTTAAGCCACCTTAATCCGCTTGTGATGCAGAGCGCGGCGCCGGGGCCGCGCGGCGCCGGGGCCGCAGGTCAGAGGGGCCAGCTCCATACCCCGGCTGATAGAGTCACCTGTGACAATCCTTTATGGGCTGATAAAGTAAAAGGAAGTCTCTCAAGGAACCGTGCGCCCGACTTGGCGGAGGGTCTCCCCCGGGAGCAGGTGTCAGGGTTGTCTATCAGAAGGCTGAAAGGAGAAAAGGGACATGTTAGTGGGCTCCATTGTATCCCGGTTGTCATTGACTGATCGGGTCCATTTAGTCGGCTTTCACAGTGAATGAAACCACCTGAATAGATGAAAGCGAGACAGCCCACCCCGACAAACAAGGAGCCCTGGAATATTCATGGAGGATCTGGGAGGAGAAGATTAATGTATTAGAAATTAAAATGGGGACCCGGACGTATGATCTTGCTCTAACACTTGGCCAGACCTGTGTCACCCGCCGCTAGCGCCTGAAGTCGGCACATGCCGCTGCCAAGGTGGAGAGGAATCATTAAGCACCCTGCCATTGTGTGAGCAGAATAATCAAACTTCACCCCCCCCCCCCCCCCCCCCCCCCCCCCCCCCTGCGTGTATGTCATTACCTCATAGACAGGAAAGCGTTGGAGCCAATGTCAGGTCAGGCTCTACAAAGCTACGGCTGATGTAGGTGGTCTACGTAGCCTCATTAGCGACAACGTGAGCGGTGGTCTAATGAACTTAAGACAATGCTAATTAATGGAGGAGAACAAAGGCTTAACATTTTTTAAGGCAAGTGTGAAGCAGTGAGTCGGGCGTGTAGGACAGCGTTTAAGCCACCTTAATCCGCTTGTGATGCAGAGCGCGGCGCCGGGGCCGCGCGGCGCCGGGGCCGCAGGTCAGAGGGGCCAGCTCCATACCCCGGCTGATAGAGTCACCTGTGACAATCCTTTATGGGCTGATAAAGTAAAAGGAAGTCTCTCAAGGAACCGTGCGCCCGACTTGGCGGAGGGTCTCCCCCGGGAGCAGGTGTCAGGGTTGTCTATCAGAAGGCTGAAAGGAGAAAAGGGACATGTTAGTGGGCTCCATTGTATCCCGGTTGTCATTGACTGATCGGGTCCATTTAGTCGGCTTTCACAGTGAATGAAACCACCTGAATAGATGAAAGCGAGACAGCCCACCCCGACAAACAAGGAGCCCTGGAATATTCATGGAGGATCTGGGAGGAGAAGATTAATGTATTAGAAATTAAAATGGGGACCCGGACGTATGATCTTGCTCTAACACTTGGCCAGACCTGTGTCACCCGCCGCTAGCGCCTGAAGTCGGCACATGCCGCTGCCAAGGTGGAGAGGAATCATTAAGCACCCTGCCATTGTGTGAGCAGAATAATCAAACTTCCCCCCCCCCCCCCGCCCCCTCCCATTCTTTCCCGCAGCACTGACAATGAATAATTCCGGAGCCATTTGCAATGTTAACGGCACCTATCTGGGCCATCCATGCCTTTATGATAAGAGCTCCAAATATGCATTTCAACGGTCTGAACAGAAGCTGCTTCAGCGGCATTTCAAAGGACACCTGTCAGTCATCTGAAAGAGCTGTCAGTCTCTGTCACGCAACGGTGCCAGTGAAATGGCCCAAAAGATAATCTTTACTCTCTCCTCTTTCTCTCTCTCTCCCCACCTCCCTCTCTCTCTCTCTCTTTCAGATCACAGCAGTTACATTTGCAATAGAGTGACAAGTGATTTACACTGGAAAATGGATTGTGTTTAAACTGAAGAAAAAAAAATGGGGGGGGGGTTTATTCTTTTTAAGGCTGCGTTATTCTCTACCGCTGTACAGCTGTATCAAATATGCTATCATAAATGTGATCTGGGCTACACTGAATGTCATTATGTGTGATACCACGAGCACTAGACAGGCCACTGAGCTCTGAGGCGACTTTGATAATTCCTATCTCTCCCCACAGAGCCCCACGCGGCGGCGAGGAGGACGGTGCGCAGGATCAAACAGGTTTGTGTTTCCAAAAAAACTTTGACCTTCAGTTGTTTTTTTTCCGCTGGAATGTGTCTACAAACAACTTCACTATAGATGTTTTCCTTAAATAAATTCTCTCTCTCCCGAACGCTGCCTCGCAGAGTAGATGTGCGTGGATGAGTGTTTTTTCAACCTAATTGCATAAACCCATTTTTTTTTTTTTATATGGCCACTCGGTTGGCAGGGAGGCAAGAGAAGCCCAGTGCCCCCTCCACGCGAAGGGCCAGTCATTTGTTAAGCACGACTAACCAGCGTGCCACCAGCTGTTGGTGATATTTACAGCTGAGTGCGGAGGATGTGTTTGGACCGAGGCTTCCAGGGGCCAGGGCAGCACTGGGCCCGGTTCCACTGCCCTTATGGCCACTCCACGGGCGAGAACGGCCAGCACTCCGCAATACCATAAAAAGGCACAATGCAGGAGGTGCTCGGTACGGCACCAACCAAAATTTGACATACCCTGGACAGCTCGCTGGCTCAGCAGAGTCAGCACTACGCCATGTGCCTGCGAGTTTGAATCTGGAGAATGACCTTTTACGAGAAGCCATCCTCTCCAAAATCTCCCCTTTGACACTTGAAAACATACTACCCAATAAAGAGCCCCCCCCAAGTCTGCACGGCCCCCGTTGTTTTCCTACAGTACAAGCATAAAGAGGTCGCAGCTAATATCTTACATCACGCATACCACACATCAGTAGAGATTTTTTTATTTGATACTGCAACTGCCTGAAAACTGTCTTCAGTGTCCTCCTCTGCCAAAAGCCAGAGTCACTTTAGGTCACCCGCCACAAGCCAATACAAAGCTGAGTGGAAACCCTCATGCTTACCCAATCCCAAATTCTTTGTTGTTTTCCAGCAAGTCAGGCCATTTTGGTACAGAACAAACAGCAATTTGATGAGCAATTTGAATTTTGGGCACTCCTCTTTGCCACATAGTTTCCACACCATGTCCGCCGCGGCAACAATCTCCTCATTGTGGCCCAAGGAGGACACGGTTCACGAAGTGAGTCACTCCATGAATGTTCACTTTCATTTCAGAGCGCAGTAGGCTGGCATAATCCCTGATACTGAACCCTGACTCACCAGGTCTCCTTTTGATTGGGCCGTCTTTCCTTCTTCCATTGTGGGGGGAAAAAAAAGGCCTTGCGCTGGCACTTTTTGACGAGATGAAGTTCAACTACACGCCGACTGATTAAATGACATGTGTCAGAAAGACAACAAGGCCGTTGTGAACAAAAACATTACAAGGGAACCCCCGATGAAGACAAATGAGCGCACATTCGAATAATTCACCAGTGACTAAAATGTTACGAGTTAATCTAATGAAGTGAACAAGAGGAACAAAAGCGCCTTCCCCCCCATTTTGGAAATCCTCATCCGAATGTCAATAGATGTGCTTGTGCGACAGCCGTCTTACAAATTATTCAGTGACTACAATTTTGCAGTTGAAAAAGTCACACGCAGCAAGCCATTCACCTGAGTCACAAATGAGTATGTAATTGAGTCCCGAGGGAAAATAACTCAGCTTAACTACTGGAAATAATGTGTAAATTCAATACATTTCCTAATGAGCTCATTTGAGTTTGCCGCAATTATATTCGCTAGTCTCGGTGCAGATAGGATTCTGCAGCCGAGTTGAGGTGAATAAAACCGCGGCTCCCTTGTATTCATTAAAATTAGCATATGGACCTGTCAACACTTCTCAGAGGCGCGTTGTAACAATGCCATTTAGCCCGGCATCAAGCAATGCCAGTGGAATGAATGCATGCGGTGGGTAAATGCCTCCCCACCCCTAGCGACAGGGGTGGAACGGGACTGGCAGCGCAGGCTCTGACGCACAAAAGAAGGCTGCGTTTTAACAGCCAGGCCCTGGCCTCTGACCAGGGGCCGTCCACATCAACACTGCTTACACTCCACCGTACCTCGCAGCTACTGGCCCAGCCAACCGGCTCCGTACGCTCACACACACACACACACATGAGACGGACGAGACAGGGGGAAACGAAGAGTGCAACGTGTGTTGTTTGTGCGTGCGCGCGCGTGAGTGCGTGCGTGCGTGGAGGTGGGCAGATAACAGTGGGGGAAGTAGAAAAGAGGAGATGGAAATAAAGATAGGTAACTCCCTGCAAAGTGAGCATGCGTTGAACACTTGTCTACTGATCTTCCCCTGGACAAGGTTCGTTTGTTTATCAAAAATAAAAACGCTATAACTTAAATATATATAAATACATTATTTCCAATAAATACCCAGCGCATTATCTCTGGTAAACTTGAAAAATATTCTTATCAGAAGGTGCCAGGAAGGAGAGGCCCGTGGAAAAAAAAAAAAAAAGGAGCCCCTTTATTGTTGTTTGTCATCGTTACGCTGAAAGCTGCCAGTGAGAGAAGGTATTGTTGCTCAGTGGAGCACACAAGGCCCTAGTTGCATTGTTGTGCCAGGATTTTAAAATAGGCGCGAGTTATCAATAGACCACAGACTATTCCAGTCACTCATCTGTGCCTCTCGATACACTTCAGGACATTGCACGCCCAACAGCCAGCCGTGATCTCACACAATTGGGCCGCTCGACTGACAGACACTTTGTTTCCAGATGGATTCGGGTCTATGTCTAATGGATAGACGGTGCCATCGTTCCAAAGCTCTCCCCGCCTCTCCATTCAGTCCATATACGTTACCTGAAGACTGACAACACTATTTCAATTTATGAAATGTCATCATCCTCTTTTGGATATTTTTAGCCACACTGCATAAGTAGGGACGATAAATGCAAATATGCAGACATAAAAGTGGCACTTTTTTTAGTGTCATCTGTTAAAGAGGAAAGAAACTAAAATTATCAGTATATTGTTATATCATGCAGCATCATGATGGAGTGAATCATATCCTATTTGTCTCCTGTTGTTTATTGGCAGTAGGGGAATCAGTGTTTAGGTGTATTAACCAGGATATTTGGCCTTTGCCTATATTCCTGCCTTGTATCATATCATATAAGAAGTTGGTTCATGTGTTAACTTTGATGTTTCGAAGCATTGAGACGCCAATCAATCCTTAAGACATAATTCTAACCTGTGATTTGCTTTTGTCCGCAGCGGGTACGGGAGCAGGATAAGGAGAAGACAAGGCCTCAGCTGTGATCTGCACACTGTGATTACCTGGAGCAGAAGACGGAATGTAAAAGCCTTGGGCCTGCTTTGATATTTCCATCGTTCGTTTGTCTGCTATGACCTGGACTACATCTAACAGACCTAGACTGGAGGTCAGTAGGAATCAAGGGAGGAGAGGAGGAGAAGGAGGCGAGAGGAGGAGAGGGTTTTCCTTTCTCTCCCTCTCTCTCTGTCTCTCTTTCTCCATCTCTCTCGTTCTCTCACACACACACACACACACACACACACCGTCTTTTCTCTCCCCTTCTAACCCACACACAGTCACACAGCAACACTCATTACGGTCACCTTTGTCCAGTATTGGATGCCATTACCACTCCCACCCCAGCACTAAAAGAACTGGGACCAACTTTACTCTGTCAGGGGCGCTTATTAAAAGATTACATATTCACACTTCTGTAGAACAGAGCCTTAATGAGGATGAAGGGAGAGACTCCTACAGTTTGTCCTCACTTTATGACAAACTATAGGGAAAAAGGTGTGGATGAATAGGATCCGCCGCTAGAGAAACAATGTACTCTTGGCTAATGGCAAACACAAATGAGAAGAAGAGTGGAGTAATGTATTTCAGCAGTGTCTTGCGTGCCTGTGCTATGCGTACCTTCTTTTGTCTTGGCTGGCGTTCCTATTTAAAGACACGTGAATGTTGAGGACGGTGCCTATGGACTGGAAGACTGAAGGTGTCCTCCAATTATCAAGGTGTCGCACTGTTAAATCCATCAGTGAGCCCTGCCCTGTGGTGGCCGTAGAGGAGACAACACTTCCTTAAGGACAAAGAAATAATCTAGAGTTAGATTGAAGTTGAGCAATAACTAAAGTTAGCTTTAAAATTGACAGTTAATTCTGATCAATAATAGAAGTGGTTTACGTATAACATTTGATTTAAAGTTTTTTTTGTTATTTTTTCAAAAAAAATCGAATTTTTCAATCTCAAATGTTCACTGGCTTCAGTTTTGAAATTCCGATGCATTACTGTGAACGTTCAGAGATTAGAATGGTCACTGAGCTGAAAGTTAAAATATATGGATCTCATCAACATATTTTCAAATTAGTGACTTATTTGGTTATTTTTTTAGAACCGAACCGATGCAGATAATAAATTCCAAGGAAATAACTTTTCCAAAGATATTTAGAGTCTATACATTTTGAGAAAAAAAAAAAAAGTTTGTTGATAGATGAAGTCCAGCGACTGCATGGGAATTTAACCACATTTTAAATCTGCCATAGCTTTCGATGACAGCGACCAACCGTTTCTCAAAACATGTTTTCGTGTGAAGAGTAATACAGCCCAGCTCAAATTTCTCTCGCCCCTTCAAGCGCAAAATACAAAAGGCCTAGGCTGCCACTACCTGATTCAATCAAGTGTGTTACAATGTATACCCATGGGCAACAAGGCGACTTGTATTTTAATTAATAATGTAATACCCTGGTCTCAAAGGCTTGGCCCTTGGCATTTTTTTTTATTTTTTTTTCTGTAGATACTCGCTAGATTCCCAGCAAAGATGCTGGGAGCGTTTTTCTACACTCAGACCCATGCAACTGGATTTAATACATAATGTTTGAATCTAAGACAATTCAGTATGTGCGCAGGCCTTGTGTGTCTGTAGTAACTCGTGTTAAAAACCAGGAACCGAGGAAAGTGGAGTGGTGCATGTCCACATTTCGGTAAAGACAGATTAGAAAAGGAAGCAGCAGGAGGATGAAATATAGTGCCAAATTAATTTAAGAGTGAGGCGGGATAAAAAATGATGTATCCTATGAAAGCAGAGTAGACGGTGTGAATGAAAGTTAATGTTAAGGGCCGTGAAGACAGAGACATGGCCGTGGGTGCCGTGTTGTGAGGAATAACAGGCACAGTGAAGGGTAAACGCACGCTTCTTTGGAGATCCTGGACCGGAAAGAGGCCTGAGGGAGCTCAAGGACTTATGGGATATGGGCTGTGTTCAACCTTTCTCTGCCTCCCCACACACACACACACACAACAGAACAACAGGGAATGATGGCCCCTTTACAGTATGCCATAAGAAGTACTGACTCATTTGTTCACACATAACGGAAATGTTAACTAAACATATAAAAGTAAAACGATGCCCGACTGAGATTAGATCCGGAAAATTCTGATATTACAGGTATAATTACAAACCTTGCAGCTATTTTTGTCTATGCGAAGAACAATCAATTATTCGCCAATAAATGTAATCAATAACTCAATAGCCGTTACAATACATAGGAAAGAAACATTTTTCTTAGGTCGCAAATTACATTTCTAATAGAACAAACATTTTAATTAGCTAAGAGGTCCACAGCCACAAGTAAATCTAAAGTGATTATTCCTGCCCTCGGAGAACGGCTGTCTCCCTGCGCTCTGTCAAAAGGTCAATTATGGCCCCAAACCGGCATGCAGTGACAGTGACCTGGAAGCGCTACTGATGACCCCACATCCAGGGGCCCCAAAGAGTTGATCATCTAACATGCGAGCTGCCCGGAGCCATGGAAATCTGACATTTGTCCTTATTCAAATGAACACAAACAATATGCATCTCATGCCTCTCCCTAACCTGTGCCAAAGCTAAGGCATAGGGACCCGCAGTCTTAACGCGTTGTCCTCCAATCCAAGTTCATGCCCTTCCTTGGGAATATAGCCGCAAATCAGTCACACGGAGCCCGCAGTGCGAGCGGGCTGCGGGAAAGGTGCCATCTTCACCAGCATATGCACCAACACAGGTCATTAGCGTTCCAGTCTCCATTGCTGGGCTCACACACCGAGCGGCTGCTATACAAGAAATGTTAAGTGTTATAAAAATGTCAGTTAATTGAACTTTGCATTGAGATATGACAGATTTCTTTCTTTGTTAACATCTTTCACTTTGATGTTGCCGCCCTCGAACGATCTAAAATCGAAATCTTTCCATTGGCTTGAAGCAATATTTGCACAAAAACAATGGATCAAATGTTTGATGGAATTGTGCACGGTGATGGAAATAGGCGATTGAGTTTCTTCTTCTGCAGCAAACGCCAGTATAGCATTTAGCAGCTCCACAATTTAGTTGGATGTGTGAATGGTCAGCTGTTCCCTTTTATTTTTCAGGGTTTTGTATTCTGCAGCCTATATTTTTTAATAAGCACATTAAAAAAAAAAATAAGGCTTTCTGTCTGTAAAAAAAAAAATAAAAATAGGGCTGGTGTTTATTTTTTTTGTCTGCCCAAAATCCCATGAAAAGAACAATGCTTGTGCCAGTCCATATCTAAGTTCTGCGGACCTGCCTTTTCCGCCCAGGGCCCATTCACTCTTAGTGGGGGATGTACAACTTAAAAAAGAAAAAAAAAATCCATTTGCAAAGCAACTGTTTTCAGCTGCGGATTTAATGTAAGTGAGTATTTACGGCAGCGGTATAGATCCACTCAAAATATCAGTTCAGTATACTATATACACACACACACACACACACGCACACATTCATATGTAGCCTTTCATGCTGAGCCCAACATGAGCCCATTTACTACACTGGAGTAAAAAGCTTTGCAAACGCACCCCTCTATAAGAAGGTTATTGCCGTAACACCGGTATACACAGTAAATTCCCCCTGAACAGCTCTTGCCCGAAGCAACACCTACCACAGTAAATGTTTATCCATGTGGACTTCCCATCTCATGCTGTTTTGTCTGTGTGTGCAGAAGGTAGCGGCCTGGCCTGGAACTGTGTGACACAGAGCAAGGGCTCTCATGTCTTCGGGGCGTTCCGCGGAGCATGATCATGAAAAGCAGAAACATGAAGGAAACTGCAAAAGGTTGAGCCATGGAAACGTCCCTCTTCTGCACGTCAGTTAATTTCCTCTTTTTCCCTTTGGTTCCACATCACTTTTCTATTATGTTTTGAACAGAGTGAAAACATAATACAAATCATGCTGCTGGAAAAAAACAAAACAAAACAAAAAAAAAAAATCTAATCATTATACCCTCAAATGAAAAAATGGATACCAATGAAAAATGTAAGGGAATTGTTATTTTTCACATTCTATTGTTTGGTGCCTTTTGCCCCGAGCCATGCAGCGCACACTGATATTAGTTTTAAATACAGATTGCTGGCAATAATAGAACAGAAGAGCCCCTGCCTGCCACACAGGCCCGGGTCTGGAGCGCCTCGCGCTTGCCGGCTCGCCAAGACAGCTTCAATCATAAAGCTCAAATAAATGTGGTTCTTTGGGCTCTGTCAACTGTAAACGGTTATTGATCCCAACAAATGAAATTTGTTCACGTTGATCGATCAAACACATTATCTGTGTTTTCCAGTCTATTACCGGCAAGTGGAAACTCAGGAGGCATCAATAAATAGAGTTGGGTCACCCCGGGTAGATTCCTTTCAAGCTAGAAGGGCTGTAAAAACAGGCGACCAAACATAAGTACTTGTGCTTAAAGGCAATGGACCTGCATCATGACTAAACGCTAAGTGCCTGGGGTGTCTAGATGCGGAAAGCACTTCTGTCACACCTTCAAGGTCTGCGCACACTCGTGTATGTACTGTATGCTGGCCCTCGTCTCTTCGGGCCCCGCTAATACCCCCCACCCGCGCGCCCCGACGTATGAAAGCCTTCCAGCTGGCACCCGACGCCTGTACTTGGCAGGTCGGGGGCAACGCGAGAGTTAAACCTATATCGCCCCAGCTACCGGTTCTCAAATATCAGCGGAGCTCAGCGCTTCGCGAGGGACCGGTGAGAGGAAAGCATGTCAATGGAACAAAAAGCTCCTCCTGGCGCTCCTCCACTCTGCTGCTCTGCTCATTGCTATTGCGGGACTCAAGTTTTCATGAGGAAGCGTGGGTGCAAATGATCGTGTTATCCGTCGTAGTGCGGTTCCGCGGACAAAATCAAAGTGAGAGGGATGCAAAAATAATCACCAGGACCACAAACGTAATGCGTTTGAGCCCGTTGTTGTGGCTTCGAGGTTTCCTGCTTGTATCTATGATTATGACCAGGGCAAATGCGGAGAGCTGCCTCCTTCCCTGCTACGTACTGTTTAATTGTTCCCCTAATAGGTTCATCGAACTGAATTTCATTTCGTCTCATGCAACAGGCATGAGGTGCCTGCTGCCATGAACGTTTTCGTGGGATTTCCGTCGGGGTTTGTGTGAGACTGCGGTTTGGTCATTGCCCGGAGTTAAATCTTGTATTTTATATTTGGAAAATCCAGAATGTTACAAGCCAACATGTCTTAATATCTAAATATCAAATATTTTAAGTAGGTAAAATAACTGGCACCCACTAAGTGGTACGGAACTTGACCGAAACTATCTCCCTCCATTCCTTCACATCGCTTCAGACTAACAGGAAATTGACAGCTTGTCCCCACACCAGGGCCTGTCTTCCTAGAAATAGGTGTATCTGCCCCTCTACAACGATAGAGCAGCTCCGATAGCTCCTTTATTATGGAAAATTATTTTAAATGGCGCACAACGGCAGAGGCTCATTTTTTCCCATGTTTCTGCCACTATCACTCCAGCTATTGATAAGATGTCTAAATTTATTGCAGAATAATTCTGCAGGAAAAGAGATAAAAGGTTGCTGAATAAAATATGAGGCGAAGGCTGTAAATTGTCGCAATGCATATCATTTCATTCAAATGTAGGACGCAATTACCATCTGCTACACTCATCAGTCCCCTCCTTTATGACTTAATTATATGTTTAATGCTATCAGATCAAGGAAAGGGCAAAACAGATGAATGAGAGAGAAAGAGAAAAGATTCCGCAACAAGACAAAAGGCAGATGAAAAGTAACATAAAGGGATGGAATTGATTTCACTCGCCAGGAAATAGAAAAAGTTAATTTAGATACAATGTTCCCTCATCTCCTGCGCCTTTGTAAGATAAAAAAGGCCCGCGTGTTGCCAATAGGTCTCGTAGCAGTCAAACAAAAGAAGTCAACTTCCTCAAGACTGAAAGTCTTCCTGTGTTCATCCTGAGAATACAGCAGGTTGGTGATTCATTCAAAGTGTCTAACGATCGTCGGAGTCATTTCAGGCCGTGTCATCAATGCGTTACTGTTCCGACGCAAAACACAAAGTCGAACACCGGTGAGTCACAACAGGTAGCCATGTCGATCATTTCCGCGTATTTTCCTCCAATTTATTGCATTTAAAAATGGATCTCGCTTCCGCGCCATTTGAGCGGAGGACATGGGTGGGTTTTTGTATTTTTTCCTTTCTCTTGCATTTTGCAACATCCTACTCTTTATTTCTGCACTTTAGAACGAAAAAAAGAGCCCGTGGTCCTCTATTGCCAGGGTGAAATGAAACTTCACAACGCTCAAACTTTTTGTTCGGATGCAAATCGTGTACAGCAGTGCTCACAAAGAAAAACTGGGGTTGTCCAAATGGCTGTGGGGTAAAAAGCTCGCCACCGGGCATCCCAGGTGCCAGCGGGCACTGTCCTAACTGTGTACCTTTGGCCAGAACTCATTATAGGGTGACATTTAGGACTGCTGCTGTCCATGCCAAGTCAGCCCTCTGGATTGAGACAAATTATGTAGTTATTTTTTATGTCAGACATTAAGTCATGTCCAGTGGGAGCCAAATCAGTATCACCTTCATGTCTCTTGGAAAAGAAAAATGACAAAGGCTGTGGACTTCTTAAACAGGGGTGTTATTCAACTTCTTTGTTGGAATTTTCTGATGATGCAAAACAAGCCTCAGTTGAACCGGGGCCTGGCCAACGTTGCCGAGGTCGCAATAGAAACAGTAAAAATTGA
Source organism: Colistium nudipinnis (assembly GCA_016785305.1). Taxonomy (NCBI): domain Eukaryota; kingdom Metazoa; phylum Chordata; class Actinopteri; order Pleuronectiformes; family Rhombosoleidae; genus Colistium; species Colistium nudipinnis. The sequence continues at coordinate 199,860 of JAFBJU010000403.1, forward strand.
GATATTATGATATTATAAAATATTTTGGAGCTAAATTATTTCTGAAAGCAAAAAAATAAAGTAAAAAGTTTGATTACATTTTTGCATGAATCTTCACGGAACAGCCAGAATAGAACAACCAGGAAAAAAAACACAGACCTGCTTATTCGTATTTATTGCCTCTGTTTTCCTGTAAATCCTGGAAAAGCAGAAATGTTCTTCCTATAAACCCGGAGAATGAGCAGCTGTGTCTATGCTCTGTGGCGGTAATTTCTCCTCAGCCAAATACAAGAAACAGACAAAGTCACTAAACAGCCTAGAATTTGCCACCTAAACCTGAATCATATCCCTGATAATATTCCTCACGATTATTATTGATTTTCACAATTTGTCAAACATATTTTACAATGCTTTCAGCAAAAAAAATATATAAAAATACATTTATCAAATGGAATATAGCATCAAAGAATCTTTGTTCCAGTTATTCCAGTAATGTGTGCGCACAACATGAGCAGAACTAAAGCTCCATCTTGTGGTCTAAAGCACATACGACCAAGTGGTACTTTGCAGGTTTTTCCACTTATAGGTCTGGCTGGAAACATGCTCCCATTAATCCCTTGGAATGATAAAATAAAAATAAAAAGATAATATGTCAATGGATGAAAACAAGGCCTTTATTGAATTATTTAAAGTATAATTAGACATTATACTGCAGAATAAAATGTGTTGTAAAGCAATAAATAACCATTTAATGTCTTTCTTATTCAGTGGGAGAAACATTTATGATTTGAGGAACCCGAAAAAACACCAAACAAAGGAGGTAAGAAGCTAAACACATCAATTAATCATTGTTGTAACAGCCTTTAAGTGTTTGGTCCAGACTGGCTTGCAGGTATCTCACAAAGCATGAAATGAATCAAAGTTGTGTATGTGCTTTGTATTATTGGGCAAATTGTAGATAATTGCTCATTTGGTGTATTCAGACAAAAACATTTATTTGATGCATATGTTGTGGATATTTTTCTTCAAGATGTAACAAACGGAAGAAAAAAAATATGGGTTGCAATTGATTATAAGTTAATTGTGCAAAGGTCTCCCTGATGGGAACCATCTGTCAAAACAAGCTGTACATTCACTAATTCTAATCATAATTAATTAAATGGCTAACAAATTATATATATCATAGTTAGCACAGGGGGGAAGCTACCGCAGGAACTGTTATGAAACAAATTAGCTTTAACAATGAAAGAAAATTACATCACATAACTAAATATTATACTCGTTTCCGCGAGCCATATTTCTTAATGAATTCTCTAATTAATTTAATTCAAACAATGTGCATAATTTGGAGCTGGAAATGTCAGTGGGTCAGACTTAACCATATTGTTGCTGGCTGTCTATTTCAACGAGTGCCATATTAGCACAACATGACCTCTATGTAAATTACACAGACCAACTGTTGTCATTTTAATTCCAGGGTCTAATTAGCATGTTCTAAAGATATCATACAAGTACATTTAACTAATTTTACATATGCCAGTGTCAGTGCCAGATTTCCATTTGCCTTAATTTTTATGTAATCCCTTTGATGGGAGCCATGACGTTTTATGTTATATATGTCAATTACAACAAAAAGGCTATTATTGTTCATGCTTGTTAAATTAAGTGTTGAACTTTTTGTCAGTGTGACTCCCACCACTCTAAAAACTCTTGACTACTGGAAATGTGAGCATTAAACACTAGGACTGAGCTCAATCAGAAAGCCTGTGTGTGTACATTATAGTAGGCCTTCTGAGAAAGAGGGCATTTCAGAAACCTATTAGAACTTCCTACACTCAATATTAATTGTAAGTATAGTGCTGAGTTCAACAGGCACAACTTAATAGTGGATAAAGTGCCTCATGGTTCAATATGACACAATTAATGACCTTTTAGCACTGAAGAACTGTTATTATTTTCTATTTTTCTTCACTTACTATGTGTCTAGTAAATAATCATTTCACCTCAGATGACCTCTGAAGGACCATGAGGTGCAGGCACAGTATTAGATGATGACGGATATAAGACAGGAAATAGTGGAGGAGTAAAACCAGAAGGGGACAGTATTGCATATTAAAGGATCCCAACAGCTGTAAAATCCAAGGGAAGAGAAATAGCTCTGTCTGACATACAAGGTAAAATAGGATAAAATAAAGAAAGGCCTTTTCTGGAAATAATTGTAACGATTGATGCAACAATTGCTGCTGACTAATAAAAATCAACTAATAATTTCATCTCTGCTGTGCACAGTCGAAAGAGAGAAAATATAAATTAACCCAACAACGGCCTCACGGTGAGTGAATGGGGAAATGGATGGATACATTCATAAACGGTCCAATGGATGGAACATATAAGTTAACACATGCATTGCAGGGCCCGGGGGCTGTCCTGAGGCCAATCATTTAGCTAACACACTAATGAAAGCGTGTGTAGTGTGGCTAAGGGCAGCCGCCATGGGAGCTACCGCTCCCCACCCTGCTCATGTTGGGGACTGTTAATAGGCTGGATGGATCCAATGGGCCTCCCAGGAGAGGCATTTTGATGAAGAGGAAAACCTGTCGCCGTCTCCACTAATCACTGCCTAATGGCCAGAGTAACACAGGTTTTACAAATGTGAATGTGTGTCTGCGTGTGTTGTGTGTGTGCATATGTGTGTGTGTTTTAGATTCTTGGCAATCTAAAATGTTCTTTGGTGGGCTCTGCTGTGTTTCTATTCATATTGGCGTGCATAAAGATGTTTGGTCAAATTTGAATATACAAAACAATTGCATGAAGTGTCACCATGTAGGAAATTGTTATTGTCCTTCTCCCTTTGCTCCTGGATTCACTAGCACCAAACCACAAAATGTTTACATTTATGTTTCTGTTTTCTTGGTTTGTTTATTTTTTAAGGTACAATCCATTATCCAGGAGTAAACATGACAGGAATCAGCGCTACAGAACTAATGTAAATATCTATTTTTTACAGCACAGGATTATAAATCAAATTGGATACCTTGGGTGAATTTCCTTGCTCCTTAATGCATTTAGATATTATGAAGATATGGGGTCTCATAACTTCAACTATAGTTAAGCACTGTTTACTGTCTGCTTAGGCTGTGTTATTAGATAAAACCAGATAAAGCCTTACACTCATTTAAAAATTATACTTACTCCAGATTACCACTCTGGTTAATCAAGTTATGCTTCTTTTCTTGTTTTACTTCCCAAATACCTGAGGTCTAATTAAAATGTGTCTTCTTTTAAATCAGTATCACTATTGTTTGCTGATGCTTTCTAATAAATCACATGTATAACCTCTTTCAACTACTTTTACAGGCTTTGTTTTAAAGTTTTAAATGCAAACTTACTGTGTTCTTATTGTTAACTTTAATTATATTTTATTATTCAATGTCACTTGAAGTCACTTTCTATTGTCCTGTTCATTTCATTTTAATTTCTTACTCGTGTCTAATTTTACGTATTTAACATCTTATTCTCATTAATGTGTGGCTTTGTAAAGTCTATAAATGACCTTATGTTTGTAAAAACGTTCCTATCATTGACAGTTTGACTGACAGTTGAAGGTGTATGTTTGCTTATGACCAAGAATGAACGTGCACGGGTTGGCTGTACAGTGTGACGTCAGCTTAACTTCCAGTCTGCAAGTTGTTATCGATCCTAATCAATGGATGCATTGTTTTTAACCAAGTAAATGAGAAGCTGCAAAACAGCTGGGAAAAGAGGTGGCTTCCGGTTTTGACCTACAACATAAAGTTCTCATTCAAGTACACGTGTGAGCTGATAGACTGAATACTCTACTAAATATAGAACACACAACTCAAAGAACTCAAAGGACAGATCATGTATATTATTATTTATTTTTTGAAGCTCAAGGCAAACGGTAGCACATACAAGTTTCTATTTCAATGTTCACGTCTTGTCCATGTTTGTAATCTTTGACAAGCAGATGCGAATAACATGTATTGTCTAAGTCCTAGGGTTGCATGTAGTTAAACATATAAAGTTAAACATTTGAAAAATGTCTAATTTCATTCACCTGAGAAAATAATTTGACACGTTTGGGTCGCTTTTTTTGGTGTGTTTTATTTTGAAGGCGAAGCGCAACGCTTCCTGTGTTCGGGTCGCTCACTCCTGTCGATTTGATTGGCTGACTCCGTGCGGGCTTCCGCCTTCTTGCCTATGTGGACCAATGGGAGCTGACTGACTATGTGGAACGAGGTCGCTACGTCTTCGAGTGGATCTCGGACAGAAGTTGTGGAGGAACTTAAATAAGTTTATAAGAGTTCTGGCGAAGTCGGTGAAGCGCAAGCGATGTCTCCGGATGGTTGGACGTGACCGGAGCGGCACGGCACCGGAACAGATAAGTGCACATTGTACCTGTGTGTGTGGGGCATGTGTGTCAGAGTAGTGCGGACTCATAGCACTGGACCCTGTGTGATTGCGTTAGCATGCCACGCACGCAGCTAACACTTCCAAAACCACGAAAACCACAAAGCTAAAGTTTCCCTTGCTGCTTAAATCCTGCGACGCTCCACTCCTCGCACCGTGGGTCGAGTTTTATACAGAGCCGGAGACATGATAAAGTTGAGGAGATACTTGAGGGGCAGTGGAAGGGTGCTGGCGTTTGTGTTTGTCGCCTCTATCATCTGGCTGCTGTTTGACATGGCTGCACTTCGCCTGTCAATCAACGACTCGAACAGTCAGCTGCTGAAAGAGCAGGTGGTCCGAGAGAGGGAGGTCATCAAACAGCAGTCCAGGGGGACACAGGGGCTGAAGAGGAGGTTTAAAAGCCCCGTGCAGAGGGTGGACCTGGCTGCCACGCGCGCGGGAAAATTAACGCAGATTTCGCACATCGATCTGGCCCAGGTGTACAGGCATGGGGCCAGGAAGCAGGAGCAAGTGCCGAAGGACACCAAGATCAAAAACTCATTGGAACAACAGGGAAATCATCCTACCAAGGCCGGCAGCTCTAAAATTGGAGAGGGAGCTGCCCTGCAAAACAACGTGTCAAATCACGGTGCTCCTGCAGAGAAAAAAACGGTTCACTTGGATCTGAATTCTGCAAAGTTGGAGAAAAGCAGTGCAGTAGATGTTTTTGATAAAAAACCATTGCGTGCAATAGTGTCTGATGTAGCTCGGGCTAAACCAGGTGCTGAGAAACCTGAGCACATCGTAACTGGGGGTGAGCAGAGCGTTGTGGAGAAATCGGATTCAAACAGAGAAAAAGTCAAAGACGGGGTTGCCGAGACGGGAGCAAAGGTCAGCCAACTGCAGGACGAGGAGGCACACCCCGTTAAAACGTCATCCAAACCCAACAACCCAGATGTCAAAGAAAAAGAGGCGGACACGAACGGAGAGCAGAAACGGGCGCAGACAATTAACACGAGTCATCCGAGCACGACAAAAGAAGAAGCCCCCAAACCTTCAAAGGGTAACTCCACTACAGCCAGGAAACCTGGCGTCCACCGAGTGATTTCTCTGGATGCCACTCTCACTCCCAGAGATGCCAACGCCGTGGGCCAGTTTGGCCAGGCCGCGCCGGTCGCCGGCAACGAGGATGCCGAGGTGCGGAGGAGATGGGACGAAGGCTATTTCAACGTCTACCTGAGCGACCAGATCCCAGTGGACCGAGCCATCCCCGATACCAGGCCCGAGACGTGAGTCCTCCGGTGTGCACGTTCCTCCTCCTCTCGCGCAGCTCTGATCGTAAAGCTGAATTGTCCTTACCTGTTCCTGTTTTTTTTGTTTTTTTTGCATATTTTTCTCAGGTGCGCGCGGAATGTGGTCCACGACGACCTGCCCTCCACCAGTGTGATTTTCTGCTTCGTTGATGAGGTGTGGTCCACGCTCCTGCGCTCGGTGCACAGTGTGCTCAACAGATCTCCAATGCACCTCCTCAAAGAGATAATTCTGGTGGATGATTTCAGCACCAAAGGTAAGTGTCTCGCTTATTTTTGGCTCATTTTTAGAACCACACAAATTTACTGGCATGTTTAAAAATTGCACACATTTTTAAAAATCGTTGTTTATCGCCTAAAATGACTAGGTCAACTATTATGTTAATGATGATGCATTTCTAATGGTAACCGGTGCAGTAAAATGGTTTGTCTATGATTTAGTCATTAATAATGAGCAATTATATATATTTTGCTGATTATGACCTAAAAGAAATTACAAACATTTTGTTGAACAGTTGGGTCCGGGCTTTATGCACTAAGCACTAATTTTACAACAGTGCAAATTGTCATATTGGAGGCTGTTTGGCTTCTTTTTTTTTTTTTTAATACTGAAGTTGAACGATCCCTGGCTTCATCATTAAAAAGTTTGCATTAAAAACGGTCTATAGATATTATCATTGATCCATCCATTATTTGATACCTTGTAGTTTCATTTGCTATTTTAATTTAATGTTATAACTCTAATCTACTATCAGGATGGTTCCAATGTCGTAGCTCGCTTGTGTGTTGAAGTTTTTTCTCCTCATCTGTGCTGAATAGATTTTCTGAAGGAGCCACTGGACAAGTACATGTCCAAGTTTCCCAAAGTTCGGATCATTCGTTTGAAGGAGCGCCAGGGTCTGATCCGGGCCCGGCTGGCTGGAGCTGCAGCTGCCAAAGGTACGTGCAGCCAGCAGTAACTATTTTTGTAATATACGTACAGTATCTGTATGGTTTATATATATATACACACACACACACACACACACACACACACACACGCGAAGGTGATTGAGGATTAGCTTATCAGATCACACCACTCCAACTTGGTAACTGTGAATGTGCCACTGAAAACACTTGTGCCCTCTGTGACATCTCCTTGTGAGTGTTCTACTCGTGTAATGCAGATTACTCAATGCTGTGTTCGATCACCGTTTTGAGTTGTGCACATTGTCAACACTGAATGTTTGGATTGCCATTCATCACACGCTTAGAGATGCACTTGCCAATGACGGTAGTACAAATCAGTGTCACCGCGGGCGGCGAGTTGGCTTCCGCATGAGCTCATCATATAAGAATAATATTAATAGGGGGAGAAAAGGTATTTAAAAATGCTCTTTGAAAGGGAAAGCAATCGCCAACGTGAGACTTTTCTGTAAATTACAACATGCACTCATTTGTGTACATTTCAAGTTTTCAATCATAGTCACCGCTGTCTCTGAAGCACAAAATTGACACGGATAAATGCGTGTCGAGTACGGAAAGTATGTGAGTTTTATTGAAAGTTTGCACATTTAGAGAGATATTCATTATTACTGTTTCATTTATTGCGATTGTTCTTAGTTCTTACCCATGCACCTGCTCACACGTGGACTTCCTCTCGTATGTTCGTCCACATACGCCCTTCAAAAGCACCGTTTCACTGTCGAATGCAGTGGTGACTATTTGTTTAACTGCAGCAGGATGTTTGCTTTCCTGTTCCGTAGGTGAGGTCCTCACCTTTCTCGACTCCCACGTTGAGTGTAACGTGGGCTGGCTGGAGCCGCTTTTGGAGCGAGTCTATCTTGATCGCAAGAAGGTGCCATGCCCAGTGATTGAAGTCATCAGCGACAAGGACATGAGGTGAGAGAATGAACGGGTGTTCTGGGTAACGCCGGCTGTGATCATTTTCCCCTGTGGTAATGTTGAGCACAAGAGGTAATCTCGTTTCGTCTCCGGCTCTTTCTCCTCAGCTACATGCTAGTGGACAACTACCAGCGGGGTATTTTCAAATGGCCTTTGGTGTTTGGCTGGAACGCATTATCGGAGGAGTACATCAAGAAGAAGAACATGACCATCTCCGATCCCATCAGGTGCCGCCCCACTGCTCTGCTCATCGTTTGGACCTTTCCGTGTTTTATTATCATTTTACATCTATTTTTCTTCTACGTAAACTAACGTCATTCATCTTCCAGGTGTCCCGTTATGGCTGGCGGCCTTTTCTCCATCGACAAAAAATACTTCTACGAGCTGGGTTCCTACGACCCAGGCCTGGACGTATGGGGTGGGGAGAATATGGAGATCTCTTTCAAGGTGCGCGGCTCCACTGATTCACACGTGAATGCACGCACGGCTGTCGAGAAAGTCCACCGAGCTTTCGCTGACGTGACCTATTTGAACAGATCTGGATGTGTGGAGGGGAGATCGAGATCATCCCCTGCTCCCGGGTGGGTCACATCTTCCGAGGGCAGAACCCCTACAAATTCCCCAAAGACAGGCAGAAGACGGTGGAGCGCAACCTGGCCAGGGTGGCCGAGGTGTGGCTGGACGAGTACAAGGACCTCTTCTACGGCCACGGCTACCACCACCTGCTGGACAAGAAGGTCGCCGCCATCGGCAACCTCACCGAGCAGATCGGGCTGAGGAAGAGGCTCCAGTGCAAGAGTTTCAAGTGGTACCTGGACAACGTGTATCCAGACATGGACGCTCCTTTGGTCAAAGCTGAAGGCATGGTATGTGAACTATATATATATATGGCAATTGTTTATGTTTTCACATATCTCTCAATCCCCGTGCTCTGTGTCGCCTCGATTCAAATTTCCCAGAGTTTCCACCATGAAGCTAACGTTTACCATTCCTGGGCACCCCTTAACAAAACCGAACTTAACTAAGACTGCGATGCACAATTGGGATCGATGGAAGTAATAAAAAGGGCACCAAGGCAACAAATGTTTGTTAAATAACCGTCAAAAATTTCTATCATTTCATCTTTCCCTGTAGGTCTTCAATCGTGGCCTCAGAAAGTGCCTCACCTTGCAGAGCGGCTCTCTGTCTTTTGAGATATGTGACCTCAGTAAGGAGGTAAGTTACCTTGTGTTTTTTTTTGTTTTTTTTTAACATCTTATTTGACAGCATATAAACAGTCTTCCTTTTAAGTCATTGAGTGAATGTTGTATTCACTTTTATAATACTGCTAAATTGTTTTTAGGTAGATTTAGATTCTTAGTGCCTCAGAGGAATGTTGGCACATACGTTGGAATTTTGCTCTCATGACTGTGGTAATTATGGAGGGTTTAACAGAAAACCAGGACAAACGCAGTCGGAGTCCAAGACAGGGCCCGGGCCACGATAAACAAGGGTGGAGTTCAAGACAAGAATTGTTTCTAAATGTGGTTCACTTGGACTCGACGCAGCCCCACAGAAATATCTTTCAACATATCTCGGTTTGAACATAATTACATCCTTGGCATTGCCTTCTGCCCCCCTCCCCGCCCCGTCTGCCTTTTTAGAGTCAGCGCTTTAATTACACCTGGATAAGGCACGTTCGCCAGCGGGACCTGTGTGTCGCCCCCCAAGGCGAGGGCAACGGCTTCCTTCTACAACCGTGTGACAACGCCAAGCCTGAACAACGCTGGTTCCACAAATCCACCAACTCGGCTCTGGTAGGTTGACTCCTAAGTGTGCCGTTTTGTCGTAGCTTTGTTTACATTTCTCTACTCTCACAGCTTGTTTTTAGACGTTCTTCTGTCATCAAACAATGGGATTGGCTTGCTTTATGTCCATTAGAGGCTACATTTTGCCTTCCGCTGAAACTGAGTGAAGTATGATCCAAGATTATTTATACGGAGCTTTGGTCATTAATTGTGCTTCCTGTTTTGTCTCTGTGCAGGCGGAGCACCTCATATCAGAGTTTGTTTCCCACCACATGTGCCTGGAGGCGGGACCTCAGGGTGACGCTGTCCACCTCAACCCCTGTTTACCCAGCAACAGCTTCCAAAAGTGGCAGTTCACACACTACCATGTTCAGTGATGAGATTCCGGGTTGAATGTGCTGAATGTGCTCTATGGAGAACTTCAGTGGAGATCGCGTCGCGATTGATCTGTGGCCCAACCTCAAAACACTCAACTGTCCAGAGTAAGTTGGAAACAATTTACTGGCAGTAAAGTGGTGCTCAAAGCAGACTTTGTGGGTATGTGCAATCTTTCTTCTGTACGTTTTTAATTATTTGAGTGTTGCTCCACAGAAAAGAGACTGTTCTCTGATTCTGACTTTTAGGGTATATACTTTGCAACGGTATTTGGGATAAGGTTGCCTAAGATGTTTTTCTGTTTTTTTTTTTTTTTTACTGGGCTACAGGTGAATGGTCACTCCTTTTTTTTAATAACTTTAGTACAGCATTCTGCATTTTTTCAATACCAAAGAAACAAAATGATTCAACAGTGCCTCATACTTTGCAACTTAGAGTTGAATTGAATCAATTGGTTGATTGATTCATTGTATGAAATGTCAAAAACTTTATTTTTTAAAGGCTGACTTGGGTGAAATGTCTGCATCTGTGTTTTTGTGCTGTGCTATTAGCGCACTCACACTATTGTTTTCCTATATTCTTTCTTATTAGTGTGAATGCTAACCCTCACCTTTTACAACGGTTGTGTATTTGGTGACATCCACCCATGACCTAAGGGTTGGCAGTTTGAATCCTTCCTCTCCCAGCATTACACCATCAACCCATTTCAAGCAGTGATTCTTCCCCGAAACCTTAAATCAGTTTCAAGCACGAGACCTTCAGCACTTTCAAAGCTTCAGTTGATGCACTCATTCACACTCGTCACGCTCTGTCCATGTGTATGTATGTGCATCATTGTGGATGTTTACTAATGTTCCTAATATGTTATAATAAAATGGACTGTGTTCAAACGAAAAAAAAAAACATCGCTTTTTTTGACTGATTTAAAAGTAACTTATTTAGGAGCTGTATTCACAATACTGTGCCATAGCGTTGTTGTTCTTCAAGATTATTAGACTGTAAAAATCTCACTTTCTTTTTTGACCGCATGCTTTACTATGAAGTTTTCACTTTTTTCACTTAATTTTTGCATCTACCCTATTTTTAGGCCCTGCCGATGTTACTGTGTAAGTTTGGAGTGTTTTGAAATGTTTTACTTTTTGGCCGACATAAGGCTAAAGTAAGGCGTGTTTTTGGTCAAAGTTTTGAATTTTTGACGACATGCTTTACTATGACATTTTCACTTTTTTCACTTAATTTTCGCATCTACCCTATTTTTAGGCCCTGCTGATGTTACTGTGCGAG
>JAFBJU010000404.1:0-99321 GCA_016785305.1 Colistium nudipinnis
GGGGGGGGGGGGGGTGGAGGCAGGGCCAAATGGCCTCGCAGGATAACAAGCATCGCTGCCCATTGTCAAGGCCAGACCCTCACTGCAATCACCTCCTGTAATCTCCCAGATTGTCCCCAATACACAACCCAATCTGCCAGGAAGGGACCCGTTTGTCTGCGCCCCCCACCTCCCCCCTCCCTCCCCACACAGACGCTTTGATATTCTGCTCACCGTCCTCCGGCTTGGACTGCAAGAGGAGCCTGGGGATGAAATCTCTGCCTGTCTGGCCTGCAGTGCAAAACTGCTCCGTTCAGAGGCCTCTGCCAACAATGACCAGGGAAAAGGAGAATGCAGAACGCAGCCAGGATGGACAGACGTTCAGAAGATGTAATTTAATGTTTGAGTGTGCTCAACCAACACTCAAATCTCTCGAAGGGATTTCCCCCCCCCCACAGTCGGTTCCGAAAAAGTCCGCACCCAACATGCAAGTGAGTCTATTTCTAATCCCTCAGTAATTGTAAAAAAAAAAAAAAAAAAAAAAAAAAATTCAACCTGACCCCCCCCCCCCCCCCCCCCCCCCCCCTCGGTCTGCTGGGACCTGAACCTCCCTGCCCCCTGCTCACAAGACCCCGCCTCCTCTGTCATAACCAATCAAGTTCAAGGTTCAGACATTTCAAAGATAGAGACCCCTGTGTATGTGAGTGACCTCAGAGGTGGAAGATCTAAAAGCGGCACCACAGTTCAGAACTCCCAAGAGTCCTCCAAGTTTCCTGTTGGTTGGTGGGAACAGAAGGACATGCAACACTCCTCTGGTAAGTTTGGTCTCATTATTACTCATTCCTGTGTAAAATGATCATGCATGCTATATTTTATGTTGTGTTCAAAAAAGGTAACCATATGCTGTAGTGACTTCGTTTTTGGAGGCTTGTCGATAATCTTGCATTTGACTAGACAATAACAATTTGCTGTTTTAAAATGGATTTTTTTTTACAACAAAAGAGTCACTGTGTAAGGAAACTTGGTATCAAATCAGTCATGTGTTCCATGTTTTTGGTTTTCCTGTTCCACAGACAAGTCTAACCCGAGCATGCCGCACTCTCCGGCAGCCGAGTCCTACCAGCAGGGCTGCACCAGGATGACCCTGGAGAACGCTGATCTCTGGAAGTCCTTTCACAGTATCGGGACAGAGATGATAATAACAAAGCATGGAAGGTAAGACTGGCTGGCTACTGAAATACAAATTAAGGGCATTTTTTTTATTTGTTAGGAATAGTTTTTTTTTTAATAGACAACAGAATTTGGCTAATATTTGCTGACTTGGTGCGTTTGTTTCAGGAGAATGTTTCCACACTGCAGCATCAGTCTCTCTGGACTCCAGCCTTTTGCCAATTATGTCGTCATGATGGATATGGTTCCTGTAGACAATTTCAAATACAAGGTAAGTGCCTATGCCCCCCACACACACACTAAAACATGGCTGGATTTCAGAGATGGAGAGCAAGAGACTGTAGTCTGCAGTCAGACATGGTCCCCGCCCACTCTGGGCCACAGCGCTGCATATCAAAGCCTTTCATTGCTTCCTGTTTGTGCAATCTCAGCTGGAGGCCCAATCAATTAGCATCCCATCCCCATTCACAATCGGTGAATGAGGAGCATCCATACCTCCAACGACACTCACACCAACTGCTCTGGGCCCATTTGGTCCCAAATGCTGCTTTTTAACACACACCCTTGAAAACAATGAAGTAGCAAGATAGAAGTAGTGTAAGGAGGGAGGTGGCTGTAGAAAAATTATATTTAACGGAAAAAAAGTGCAGAGTCAAAGAAAACCCTCCACACTGTAAAAAAAAACAACAACACACAATCTATGTTTAAATTCATCTTTGCAGAAAGAAAACATTTCATGCAATTGAATGTCCTTGGTAACTTCCCCCCCGTGTCTCTGCAGTGGAAGAAGGAGCAGTGGGAGGTGGCGGGGAAGGCCGAGCCCCAGCCCCCGTGTCGGACATACATGCACCCGGACTCCCCGGCCACAGGAAGTCACTGGATGAAGCAGGCGATGTCCTTCCTCAAGGTGAAGCTCACCAACAACACTCTGGACCAGCACGGCCACGTAAGACCCCCCCCCCCCCCCCCCCCCCCCCCCCTCCCCCCCCCCCCCATCTCTAAATACTCACACAATGCCGTGTGGAATATTTCGATTTAACCGAGCGTTCACTTAACCGCTACATTTTTTTAAATCTCATCAGATCATCCTCCACTCTATGCACAAATACTACCCCAGGTTCCATGTCATCCAAGCAGACAGTCCTTACACTGTCCGCTGGGGCCCCTTCCAGACGTTCTCCTTCCCAGAGACCACCTTCACTGCAGTGACAGCTTACCAAAACCCAAAGGTACAAGCTCCTCACAAGGCAACCCCGTTTCACTCAAATCCAAAACAGCAACAAACACAACTTTTTTTTCTCTTTTTAAAGATCACCAAACTGAAGATTGACCACAACCCTTTTGCTAAGGGATTCAGGGAAGGAGGCACCCATTCTCACAGTAAAAGGTAAGAACTGAAAAAGCAATAAGAAAGTGTAAATAATGTAATTAATAACACAAACTATATTATAGGAATTTTGCATTTCCCCCTTAATGAAAGGAGGCACTGAACTTCATTTTTGACTTGCATCCAAAACATGATCTAGTTTAGAAAAAGAACGGCTTCTGATTTATGCAAAAAAAAAATTATAATAAAATAAATCTGAATTTCAAATGTAAAAAACGATTTAAATTGCTTCCATAGGTGCCGGTCAAATAGAAGCCCCCCTGCAAAAAGAGCCACGCTAGACAGAGAGGATCTTTGTAGCACCCCACCTGGTAAGTTTTTACCCACCCAATCACATTGTGCCAACAGATAAGAAGCAGCGTGAGGCCTAAAAATATTACCTACTTCCTAATAACCAGTGTATTTCCCCATCAGACCTGCAGAGGATGCCCTCCACCCCTCAGACAGAGCCGACCAAGAACCAGTCACCCAAGGGCGCTCAGCTCAGCTCAGCCTGGGCCGCGGAGCAGGACCCGTCGGAGAGTCTGCACGCCGAGGCCCTGGAGCTGCACGAGTACGACTACAGCTGCGAGGAACAGATGGTGCCGGCGTCCGTGGCGCACCAGCCCTACAGGTCAGATTCAAGATGCCTCAGGATGACGCACCAATCTCAGTGCAGGAAAATAAATCTCATACTGCTTAGAGACTGGGCTGTAAGACAATTAACCGAGATCCCACCGTCCTCTCTACAGGTCTGTGGAGTACGCCAGATTTCCGTTCCCCACCAACGACGTGGATGCAGCGCATCCCCTGGTCCACCCGCCACCTCACCCGCTTGCCACAGCGGAACATAACGTCCAACAACTCGCCTTCCACCACCACCACCACCACCACCAGCAGCAGCAGCATCAACATCACCACGGCAACGCATCGGACTGGAGTCAGTACCCGCTCTTCTCGTACTCCTGTTGGTGAACTATGACCCTTGGGCAATCATGACACGTCACTCGTGGAGGATTGAAGGTCACTGGAGCCTTGGAAGAATTAAAGTTATTATGAGCAAACCAACAACATGTAAACCACTACTATGGTTTGTGTTTAAATTGTATAAATGTGTACAGCCTGTGACCTGGACAACGATCCTATCAATGTAAAGTAGAAAATTCACCAACAGCCTATTGTCATGTAATAAGTGATATTAAACTGAAGTTTGATTTAAAAAAAAAAAGGAAGTCCATCTTTGCTACAACAGAGCTTCAGTAAATCCATGTAAATGAGTAAGTTAGAATTTCTAAAAATAACAATATTAAAAGATCAACCAATCAAAATTGAATGTATCCATCACACGGTTCTATTTAAGTAGCGAAATTCTGTTAGCAATGTATTCTGTGTGTGGTTAGGTGCCAGCTGCAGGAGACAGGCAACCACACAGGTGACCCCAATCAGGTCATCAATGAAGTCAATTGAAAGCAGGTGGTGATCACCACAGTCCTTCCACCACCTGCCTTCAATTGACTTCATTGATGACCTGATTGGGGTCACCTGTGTGGTCTGGGGCTGCCACTCCCCTCTCTCCACCATTCACCTGCAGCCGGCGTACTTAACCCCGCCCCACTGCCACACAAAAAAAATAATTAAAACAGCACATTAAAGCAAGACAATCAACTGTGGGTCTGAGGGGTATTTTTTGGGGCATTATAACGAGATTCAAGGGCACACCGCTAATCTGATCCAGGGGATGCGCTGAATACACTTAAATGGAAATGTCAACATTTGAACAGCCCACAGCAGCAGGGACTCGGATTGAATGCTAACTTCTGGAAGTAGGCCGGACGAACGCTCATCAATGAAGCTGACCATACATTAAATCAAAATCCAATCCGACTCGGAATTACCGTCACAGCTTGGCACAGTTGGTACAGCAGAAGGCAACAGCGTCTGTGCTGTCAATGTTTTACGAGGGAGAAAGGGAAGCCATATCTGGGACAAAGCTACGGCGAGCGCACACACACAAGGAGTGCATTTCTAGAGCACAATCGAGCGACACTTAAGTAATATACAAAAATGTGTATAGACGCCTGCCAACGTATAGACCCGCATGTCTGCCTGAGGAAGCTCAGGTCAAGTGGGTCACCCACATACAGCAGCTCACCCTGGATTCATCTCACCTCCGTATGAAATGAATCGCAGAGAACAGATGGGGTCAATTAGCGTGCTCCACTTGCAACTCGCCGCACACCACCGAAGGCCATGTGAGCCTTTAGAGTCGAGGCTTAAACCGACCATTCCTACAATCAGTTCTGTGCCTACACAACCAGCCAGGATAATGCCAACCACGCCACAGAAAGAGGACCAACTCATCGTCAAACTAGGTCAATAAAAAAATACAACTTAAACCAATACAACAGACAGCTCTGTAGGTTTGGAAAAAGGCTTCAGATTCTGGGGCCTGTATTAATAATTAATCCTCACTATGGGAATAAAAAGTCTATAATAAACTCACATTTTTCCACTTGCCACACTGAGATTTATACCCACGACAAAGGCAAGCACAAATAAGGTCCGATTGGACAACTAAAAATAAAACATTCATTAAAGGTTCATTTGTTTAATAATTAACCATCGTGGATTCACTGTTAAGAAGCATGGCAGCTGCCATCAATAAGCTGGAGGGGGCGGGGACGCTAATGGACTGTAGGACGGCCTCCATCGACCGTGCCACTCAACCGTTTACACACAGTGACTGGCATATACACTGCGGCCTGAGGAAAGGTCAGACTCAGCCACCTTAAATTCACTTCAGTCAGTTTCACTGCGACCCGACAAAGCCCAGAGCAACACCTCCGTTCAATCCCATGAAAATTTAAACCTGGCACAGCTTAAGACTACAAGGAACCACGACAAACGTATTTCACGGAAAAGCCAAATACTTGGAAATGGCAAAGTTAAAAGGAGCAGAAACACCTAGACCACGGAACACAAGTCCTCGCGCTTGGATCCGATCCTTCCCCTTATCCTGATGCTGGGAATTAGCGACATCAGTGATGTCGTGCAAAATACGCTGGGCCGAAAAAGACCAAACCGTAAAACTTGAACACACCACGATAATCAAAAAAAAAAATTAAAAACTATGGCGGAAATTTAAAAAGCAAATGCAACCGCAGCAAATTGAGGAAGTGCTAGAAACTCAGGTCTCTATTTGAAGTATCACATCAGTAAATCATTGGATGCATTTCTAGTACACAAGTCAATCAGAATCTACATCTGTACCTCAAATCTCACATAAGCAGGTATGTGTGTGTGTGTGTGTGTGTGTGTGCGTGTGTATCACTCACCAGAAGCCGGAGCGTGGCTCTGGAGTCTTCAGTAAGCCAGCAGATAACTGAAATTCAGAAAGAAACAATTGTAAGTCAACATGTCCTTTACATTGTTGGAAAGTGTTCGCTTTCTTACTTGTACCTGTTTGTGAAAAGCTGACGATGTCCATCTGAAGCGCCGTCCTTGAAAAGTTTTCCGCTCGCCATTTCTGGGTCGGCCGGTTTTCTTTTAATAGCACTTCATTAAAATTCATTAATTGCTTCCTTTCTCCAGGGCGCAGCCAGGACCTAAACTGGGACTGTCAAAAATGAGAGCGCCGGTGTCCGTCCATGTGCTCCAGATACACAACCAGCCGCACACAAACACCCCCACAACAAGCACATGGAGGACACGAGAGCGACTTAAAGAAGTAGACGTAAATTTTATTTACTTGTTCTGTACATAAAGGGTCAATACCAGCACAGGTGTTAACCGTGGGAAATATTAACACATGTAAATGGCATAAGAAAATAAAAGGCACAATTTTTTTTTCAATTCTTAAGTAAATGACAGGCTTTCCTAGAATATGGGAAGATAGCACAGTAATACTGTTAACGCAGCTACAAAACAACTCAGAAGCAGGAGAAAAGCGAGTTCACCTCAAGAAAGGAACTAATCAGGGTGTATTGCTTAATTAGTAGATTTCGTTGCGTTTTGACGAGAGAGAGAGAGAGAGAGAAAAAAAAGCCCACCGCGGTTTGTTTGCACAGACCAGAGGGCATAAAAATAAGAGAAACCTCTATTTAATAAGGAAATAAATGACATGAAGCAGCGTTTGGCTGGGACAGAACCGTCTCCCCAGCCAAGAGGTCATGCGCAGAGGCAACCAGCAGGCATTTTCCCTTTTTGTAAATGTCACCTTAGGTACTTTTTGTTTAATATCACTCGTTTGAACAAAATAAATGCTTGATTTAATAGCCGACTATAGACCGACGACATTAAAAGAATGGATTACAACTAAAGGCTCCTCAAAATGACTGTCAACGGCTGAGGGGAAACACGTGAGTAATGTTTTTTTTTTTTTTTTATACAGCAGACTTGTCCTAAAATCCTCGGCTCCTGCTGATCAAACCGATGGAGTTTGCAGCAGAGTAAGAGCAAAGATACCTTCCGCTACTCTGAAGGAGTCAGTTTGCATAAAACCAGTCAAAAATTGTGCACAGACCAAACGTTGGGAGGAATGAAGCAGGTCCAAGGCCAAGAGGTTTCGAGGGAGGGGGTGGCATGCACTTAAAGATGCATTTCTTATCTCACTATGTGAAAAGGCATGAATGGGGTTGGCTTGCTGAGGCCTGTCCTTTCCTGATCTACACCAGCGCCTCTCACCTCAGTAAAGCCTGGCTTTCAAGTGCCCATGCTGCGTTTTTTTTTTTTTTTTTTTCAACCGAGCTGCTCAAAGTCTGGCACCACGATGCAAAAACCTTGAAATATATTTCCTCTCGTGCTGCTGGCACTGAAAACCTGCCGAGTTCTGAACAGCCTCCTCAAATCAAAAAGAATGAGCAGGAAAATCAAGAGGTACCAAGTGTGGACATGCACAATCACCCCCCCCCCCCCCCCCCCCCCCCCCCCCCCCCCCCACAATACATCTTCTCAATGTCTAAAAATAATAATAAAAAAAAAAATTGATCATGTGGCACAAATGAAGAAAAACTATGAAATCACAAATGGACATGTCGTGTATTATTAACAAAAAGATAAATAAGTCTCGTCAGTCGGATTTTTGTGCCAGGAGGAATGGGTTTCTGGGATCTATAATGTTACAGTTACACAACCATCTCTTCTGCTCCCACATCACACACACGTCACACAACTGGCAACACACAACGGGCAACCTGAAATCATGGTGGCCAAAACGCGCTATGCTTGTCTGATTGGTTAAGGTACAAAAGTGACTTGATTGTTTGGAGAAATAACTTTCCACTGGCTGGTTAACTCCACAAAAGCCTCAGTGCTCTTCTCCCTACGTCGTACAAATATCCTCACATCAAAATAATAATAAAAAATAAAAAAAATCGCACAAGTCCCCGAG
Source organism: Colistium nudipinnis (assembly GCA_016785305.1). Classification (NCBI taxonomy): domain Eukaryota; kingdom Metazoa; phylum Chordata; class Actinopteri; order Pleuronectiformes; family Rhombosoleidae; genus Colistium; species Colistium nudipinnis. The sequence continues at coordinate 7,905 of JAFBJU010000404.1, forward strand.
ACCTCAGACATCCCAGAGAACTTAAGAAAAACCAAATGCGTTGTGATGTAACATGGGTAAATACCTATTGTGAGCACACACCTACACACATGCACTTATACATACATACACGCACGCGCACACACATTTACACTGATGCCCAGTGATCTGGAAATGAAAAGGACACTAGGGGAGGGGCTGGTTGGGGGTTGGGGGGGTCAGAGGGGCCAGGTTTTGGGTTTGGATCCTATGTCCAAAGCTGTAAACAGTCAGAAAGCCTTGCAACACTTGGCAACGAGAGGGCTCGCTATGGTGGTACAGCCCCAAGCAGGCAAGCACGTAACCGTGGTGACACTGGCGGGTGAAAGGTGACGACGGCCAGCGGGTTTGGCTACACGTTGATACTGGCCAGAGGCTCCGGGCGAAGGTCAGTCACTCTCATCTGGATTCAGGGGGTCTATGATTTTGACATGGGTGAACGGGAAGAGACCCCGCCGTCCGTTCACCTCTCCCTCCCACTGACCGCTGATGTTCATCCGCGTCACCTTCACCAGGTCGCCGACCTGAGTAGGAGAGGCCAGAGTTAGAGAGGAGCAGGAAATCAGCTTTTGAACACATATTCAACATCAATGTGCAAAATAAAATGGTGTGCAGTTTGAATAAAAAAAAAAAACACAATAAAAATATGATAAAATGAAGTATACAAGTAGTTTAAAGTTGTCTTACTCAACGCATAACAAAATCCATGTTAAATCAATTATTTATAGTATCAAGAATGACATATATATATATATATATATATATATAATATTTTCTACCCAACGGACAATATAGATGGCAAAGAAAACGTGGAGAAAATCAAAGTTTTCAAAAGAGTCGACCCTAACAATGCAAATGTGCCACTACACCTTCTAAACAATGACGACAACTGATTTATTGAAACACACTATTTTTTTAAATGAGATTTCTCCCCACGCTGCTTAAAATAGTAGACACAGACGAGCACAGAGCTGTCGCTCACACATGACCCCAATCTGTCAAAGCCACAATCTTCATCAGGATTAAAGAGGGAGAAAGTCACCATCATGATTGAAACATGTGTGTGTGTGTGTGGGGGGGCACTATTTGTAGCTTTAACTTCAAAATGAGGTTTCAAGGACATCCCGTCCTAGACGTCATCACTCACAATAATCCTTTACGCAACTCCGGAATGACAACAATGTTGCTTGGTCATAAAAGCTTATGTCTAATCCGCCTGTCAAGGTATTATTCAAAACAACAAAAAAACGTCCACTTAATCAACCTGAAAAATGTAAACATTGGGTAAAAAAAAAAAAATCCTATCCTAGAAAGGTTTTTGCTGTTCAATTTTCAGAAAGAAAATAGTCATCATTTTATAGATATAATAATATTTGTAGCTAAAAATACAGACTTTGATCTAAATTATCCAGTGTGTCCTTGCTTACCAATTCATTCGAGGGATTACAATATATTTCAATTTATTTTGTGCAGGATCTGCACACAATCATGGAAAGGTAGACTTAACAACACTAACAGCCAAAGAAAGGAACTCTAAGAGCGACAGAGGAGGACATAACCCACATTTCCTTTGTCTCTAAAGTAAATAATGAATGACTCAGAGCTTCTGCTTCTTGAACCCCAGAGGCCGCACAATAGACACGGTACAAAACTAAAAGGGCTCCTGCCGAAAGCCACGTTCTATTGTGAGCCAAAAACAGACGCGCATGGACGAGACAAGACGGGACGTGGTTAAGTATGCGTCTTCGCTGCAGAGCGAGTTTTCAACCAGTGAATTTAAAATACCACAGGAAATACTTGGTTACACGATGGATTTCTCCCCAGTGATGGCTCTCTAGGTTTAATGGTGGCTTACTTCTCGCAGGAAATAACCACGTTGATAATTCAATAGGACACAATGTAACACAAAAACAATCTTGCTCGTCTCGAAACAAACTACAATCTGTTCCAGTGACAGATGTGCACTTGTACTTGTACATGTGTTGACCTGTAAGGTTGTCCCGCAGTACTCCCTTTATTAGACACGGTGATGTCACAACACCAGAAATCTGGCACATCAATACCATTAAACCTCCACGATGGCCATTATCGGTTTCATTTGTCTCAATTAGGGTTTTACAGCAGTTTTTTGTTCTGCTGGACACAGATATTACAAAAAAAATGGTCTTGTGTACCCAGGGAGGAAAATCTAACAAACACAAATACAAGCTCAGAGAGGATTTGTAAGCACACCGCTGTCATATTAAGTGTCTATTGCGCAAAAGAAAAATCCAAACAACAAGCGTGCGCACACTTTTCACAACTGCAGCAACTTGGTGCAGGTGAATAAAAAAATACAGCTGAACGAAAAAGAGACGGCGTGATTCATGATCTCAAAGCAGCTCCTCTGCAGCTGCGCATCTTCATTTCCATTCTGCACGATGCTCACGTTGAGGAGCGGGATTAAGCATCCTGGCACGGAGCAGAACAATGTCGCTAAATGGGGCCGTCCATAAGGACTCTACCAGGGCTGGGCGGGATGAAAGCTCAGGGCATCTCTTGCTGCAGCAATATGGGATCAAATCATCCATGTCAAAAATGATATGCTACATTCTTTTGAGAATCAATGGAGCATCAGAATGGAGCTTTTTTAACACGCGCATGATGTAGGTCATCTCAATACACATTAAACATTTGTTCTGTTCGTGCAGTAAAAAGACCAAAGCACAAAACAACAAAAAAATGGAACCTTACTTAAAAAAAAAAAAGGCTTTGGTGACGGGCAGGAAGGTGCAGACACTGGTTCGCACGCTTTTTTTTACCCAATTTACTCACTTCACCGTGGCTGAATGAAGCATTACACAGCTCCAGGGTTAATTGTTGTTATCGGGTGTTGTTTTTTTTGAAACAGGACAGTGGAGACATTACTCATTTTGTAAGCGGGAGCGGTCTGATAACGTTTAGCAAGAACACCATTCACCAAGTTTGCTCATGGGGCAAATTTACACTTATTACTGCCCTAGACTCACAGGGACAAGTGTATCACCCACTGACGCATTCTGACGTGAGCACAATGGCTAAACTCAGGGAGGGGTGCAGGAACTCAAGTTTGGCATTACGGCCATTAATACCATATAACAGCGCCTGGGGATACACAGATCCGACATTAATTATAGTGCCGAGTGTCTCTGCTGCAGGTTAAAATAACAAAAAAACAGCAACTCCAACAGATCCAGAATGACACATCTTAGCAGTTCACCTGCAGGAGTTCATTGATATATCAACAGATAAAACATATTTGAACCATGACACTCGGTATTTGGAACAAGAAGCTCGCGAATAACAAGACATGTGGCATTCACTAGTCTACAGTGTTGAATCGACATTAAATGAACAGATAATTAATTGATAGATTGGACAGGAGGAGATGTAGATCAGGACAAGGGACAAAAAACGTTAACATTACATAAGTGAGAAATAAGAAACGTATAGTTTCACTTTCAGGTCACTCAGCAGGGTCAGATACTATGTCACAGTAAGAACATCCTGTTGCAGAAAGCTTTATTTTTCCTATTAAAACCAAAACTGAAAGAACGTATAAAAGTCCTGGATCAATAGGGATTATCTGTAGTAGAATTTAAAAAATCTTAACTTTACCCATTCCAAGCCAAAAAATACCTTTCATTCTCATCCGGCCCCAGAGGGCATCACTGCAGCTCAGTCTGCCATTGCAGCTTTGAGGAGTCCCACTATACATGTGCACACTGAGCATCAGATCACATGTTTCAACACGTTAGGACAGCCAGGGCGGATTTGTATAAAGCAAGAGTGCGCGGCTGAGAAATGCGGCAGCGCTGCCGGCCGCCCAGCCAGCTCGCTGACAAACAGGAAGAAAGAGGTTGAACTGGGGATCAGCGTTATAGTTGATCGTGCCACCTAGTTCACTGAATTAACAGCTGCCAAAGGGTATTCTGAACTGGATTTATCAGTCCAAAACCAAAAAAATAATATATATATAAATATAGAAACACCACCAATGTCCACTTTGTCTTCCCTCCACCCACCATACACTTAAATGCATTCGGTGCATTTGCAAGTTGAAGATTATGCTAAAACAATGTGTGGATGCAGGTCAGACTATGTTAAGGAACCCACCTGATAACAAAAGGCAGCGATTGACCAGAACTGCTGCAGTAGCATGAACACAAGGTTCAGAGTGAAGTACCAGTATTTGCACAATAGTTTCAATATGAAACCACATCTGCAGTTGTTGATCTGCAGGCCCCGCTGGTGTATTCCCCCGGACTCATAAACTAAACTGACTACTGCCCACCCACAACATAGCTCAACGTGCAGTGCAACAAAGGTGTGAAATGATATGCAATACATGCGGTTAACCTTAACTACAACGATGCATGTGAAATCATTTGCCCCATTATCTTTTGCGATTGGTTAGCTGGGACCATGCTTAAGCATATTGATTAACGAGTCAAAGTGATGACACCTGGGGATTTACAGACACCCACCCACATACGAGTCTGATGAAAAAACGGAAAAAATGTCAAGAATTGTTCACCAAAAATAAACTAGTCCCATTTGGTTTGAATGTTAAATGAAATCATCTTTAAAATGAGCCACATTTCATCAAAGCATACGAATAAAGTGCAAGTAAAAAAATCAAATAAAATTTCACATTACCTCAAGAGCAAGGGCTGTTTTGTCGTAGGCGCAGGGCACTCGTCTCTGGATGGCCTTTGCCATGACAGGGCCGTTCTGCATGGATGGCAGAGGGGTGATGACGGCTCCGGGAGTGCCGGGGGGCAGCGGGGACGGCGTCTGGGGCTGGGCGTAGGCGTGGACCAGGGCGTGCGAGGGCTCCGGGATCCCGTAGCTGTTGGAGTTGCGAGATCCATGGGTGGGCTGGCCGGTATGGGGCGAGGGTCGTACCACTTTCTCCACGTAGGGCACGGGGATCATGCCCACGCGCCCCTCTTTACTCTTGGCGCTCCACCACTGCTCCTCGGGCTTCTCCAGGATGATGAGGATCTCGCCCTTCTTGAAGGGGAGGTCCTCTGCGTCGCTGCCGATGAAGTCGTACAGAGTCCGCACATACTCCGCGTTCTCGTCCGGGCCACCCATGGGCTGGATGGGACCGCTCACTGTGCTTGGGTACCTTGGGAGACGACAATGAGGCACACAAGGGATAAATAATGAGGTTCTTTTCAAGTGTATAATCAGAAAATAAATGTTAAGTTTGCAATTGATCACCAATTTCCTTTCGACACCACACATTTACGGTTGAATGATGATTAATACTTTATGTTGCATTTTACATTTGTACAAATGGCGGGGACAAAAATTCAGTTAGCAATGTAGTGTATTCAAGTGGGTGAATATATGAAATAAAAGGAGGAGATACATATAGGGTTTCACACTTGCATGGTATCTGTTCACATTGTGTGGTTGCCCTTATGTGTTGTCAAAGCATGTTGTCTTTACAAAGGTGACCTATAAATAAAGTTGCTGGCTTTATTTGAAGGTTGTGCAGCTTGTTATTGTTGTTTTATTGGATCTGTTGTCAAAGCAGCACACAACTAGAATATTTGTCTATTTTTCCTGGGACGCCACAAGTCCTGAATGAAAACCGTAAACTGGATCAGATGTGCTTTTAGGAAACACTGGATCACGCAAACGCATGTTCAGAGGCAGTTCATCATCGTGGCGTGTCCACATGTCCTACCTGGGTGCTGGCTCTATCAGGGTGGTGGTGTCCAGGTAGTGGATTTTGTAGAACTCCAGCAGAGCAGGTAGGTGCTCAAACTCTTGGTCCCCGATCTTGAACCTCTTGCTGGGCAGAGAGTTGATGATATAGTGGGACACTTTGGAGTTTTCGGACACCGATAGCACGTAGTCCCCGGGGCAGGTGGACGAGTCCCGGACCAGGAACATGCCATGTCTCTGTCCTTGTAACCGGTTCTGTGCCTCCTGTCGGGACACGGGTCCAAAATACCAGGCGGACCTATCGGCCGAGTCGAACCGAGCAGACATGTCTGTCCAAAACAATAAGTTAGTTTCAGTCCACACAAAAAAACGGACTGGACAATAAGTTCAAGGCCAGGTGTGCTAATCACGGCTAATTAGCAAGGTGTGGAGGATGCAGGAGGCATCTGTGAGGACTTTATACACAAAAAACAAACGCCACAACAACCTGACGTGTTCAGAGACAGGCTGCGACTGGCTCCATCCAACTTTGGAGCATAATGGGTGTCCCAGTGTTGAAGAATCAGACGGGGAGAGAAAAAAAAAGTCGACGGAGGCCGAAGCAAACGAACCGATCAATGGAGCTTCTTCCCCTTTTCGTTCCGCCTTCCGAGAAAACACCAGACCAGGCGTCTCTTCTCTTCCGACCGTGTGTGTCCACCTCCCCGAGCGGCGGCCTCACTTCCCCATCCCCCGGCTCCTCATGTCGGCCAAACGCTGCCACGGACGCCGCGCCTCGGAGGCCTCCGGATCTCACGTCGAGGCGGAAACGCGTCTTTTGAATCTCGAGTCGGAGCTGAGTTTGGAGGCAGCGGCAGTTATTTATTTATTTAAAAAAAAAAGAAAAAGAAAAAAAAAGATGGCGGCCCGCAACACGTCTTCTTCCACACCGGAGATTGATTACGCGAGTGCTCAGTCTGCGCGCGTGCATTTCTCAGGAGCCGCGGCGTGGTGGTGCGTGCATTTCTTAACAGCCGTGCGAGGGATCCAGATCAAGCAAATCTTGGTTATTTTACTTTCCCCCCGTTAAAATCGTTCGCGCGTGCCCCCTCCTCACACGGGACACCAGGAGCGCGAGGAGAGCGAGGCGGAAAAATGGCGCCGGGAGGGCGTGTCCCGAGTTTTAGCCGCGCGTCACTGAACCGCCCTGAGGGGGCGGGGTCCGGTGACGACAACACCTACTGTCCGGCCCATTGAGACAGCCTGGTGTCAGTCATGTTTCCATAACAACATTTTGTATATATGACAAAGGAAATCCGTCACATCACAATGCATTTTTTTATTCTATTTATAGAATATAAATATAGTATAAAAAAAACCTGGTTGCAATATTTGCATTGGCATTATAATAAAGCAGTTGCCACTTATCACTACATTTTTTAGGGCCGATCAGAAATGAGAAATGAATTAGCAGTTTGAAGATAAATGGCCTTATATACAGAGACAACTGCTATATAATGCCACCATTAAAAATCGTTAAAAAAGTTATTTTACATATTTCTCTATTTTCATTTCCCATTGCAATCCAACTTCCCCTCCGTTCAATCTCATAATAGGTATTCTCTGGCACAGAACCGTGACACATCAGTTTGGAGTTGTCCAGCTTACCCAAACCACAACACAATATGCTTAAAGAGAGAGAGTTCATTCAAATGCAGGGGACAGTGTCTCCAAAGGCACCTAGAATAATGCAAATAAAATAACCAAAAAAACATTGTCTGCCATGACAGGCTGTCCAATGAGGCGAGACAATGTTTGCTCATTGATGACAGTAGAATATATAAAGAAGCAGCTCTGTTGGTAATGCAAGATTTTCTGTGACCCTTTCTCATGAAGCAGCAGCTGGCACCGCGCTGCCCTGATCACTGCAACACTGTCTGAATCTTAATAGATCTGCTCCCACTGGGTCTCGCTGGCAAATGCCGGCCAATTCCCACATTTCCACAAAGACACAGTGATGCAACAAATTGGGGTGAAAAAAACAAACAGGGCTTCCTCTTTAAAAGCATCAGTAAAAAAAAAAAAACATATTTACGGACATATTCTTTCACACTGAATGTTTACACAAAAGGCTTTTAAATCATCCAACTGGTTTCATCCTTTGTATTCTGATTTAGCGACCACAAAGTGATGACATCCATTCATTAAATTGGATTTTTGGGGAGGGCATTGTCTCCACATGGGTCATTTTGTTTTGTCAGTTTACCAAACACACACATTCCATGCAGAGCAGGAACTAATTAGAAAGAAAATCCCATTACTGTGTGAGGTTTTGAAAATGAGGCTGTGGCAAGTTGTGGCATAACTGTGTGCGACCTGCTGAGGGACATTTTGAGGCTTTGATTTAATGAAGGTTTCTTCAGAAACACCTCCATCTAGTGGGTGCGTGCAAAAGGTAATCGACTGCCTTTTTAAAACATTTTAAACTGTTTGGATTGAGAGATTAATAATAATATTTGCCACAAATATCAAGCACAACAGCCACTTACATCAGAACCCTCTTACAAGTCCTAGAGGTGTAGGATACTAAGCCAGGTTCATTCCAGTAATAATCTGCCCCACCTGGCTGCATGCAGATCTAAACCTGCCCTATGCTGTTGCACAACTACACATACTGTTTTGACTCATGTTACAAAGGCCAGGTGCCTGCAGGTCTGTTTTACGCCATCTCTCTCATAAATATAAAGTGTTGGTTATTTGTTTTACTGCTGAGGGGATTGAATTCACCACTGCACATAGAATGAACAGTAATTTATTATATTTATTTGTATTATATATATTTATTTAAGTATTGTATGATAAATTGAATATTTTGACATGACGAAAAGAAATTCCTGAAAACCTATGGAATATCATTATATTAACTACACACATTGTGGACCGACACAGACATGCCTGAGAAACACGCCTGGCAGTTTCTTCTTTCATTATTATATATATTATATTATTTCATATATTATAAATTAAGACATTTCCACAGAGTGCATTCAATTATTGTGTCTGAGAATACCTAAGTCCTGAGGTGGATGTAGCTGTCGACGTGGTAGTATTGCTTTGGTCAATGCACGGTCCTTTTAAATCGGTCTCTCTGCACAGCACGGGTCCTCCTCTGTCTCTCTGCAATGGTGGACCTGAGGCTCGGCTTGAGGGCTGGGAGAACCACGCCGGACTGAGGCGGTGCAGACCTGGTAGGAAATATACTGTATGTGAGTTTATCTGACATACAAGGCAAAGATGGACATGAATGACATCTTGAAAAGCCAATTTCAGAACTGTTAATAGAAGCAATATTATGTAGGAAACTTACGTCTTTTCTGGATATGTTTGTAGACCAAGTTTGGGTAGTTTCTTTTCTTCCAAAGATTTACTGAGAAGCACAAAAACACACAAATCTTAAACACAACTGTGAAGATGTTTCAAGCTATACTATACTGGTGATGATGAAATGATAATGCTTTATCACATTACCGAGTGCCATCAAGGTAGGCCTTGGTCAAAATGAAGTTTTCTGGAGTGATTTTCTTGCTCAAAACAATGTCTCTCAGCAGGGCCTTCACACGAATAATCTACATGGAACACAGATTATTCTCAGATTAAATGCTGTGTTGTTAAATTGCACAACACTGACCCAACACACAACGATGGAGACTTACTTCCTGAGACTGTATGCAATTAGCATTGTAGAGCTGCCGGATGATAACCTCACACTCCTGTAGTGTGGGAGCGCGTGGTGGATGGGAGGGACCGCTCAGAATACGAAGTGGCTTCAATGAAGTGATGAGGCCTCCCTTCACCTCTGGGACGTGGTCCTGCACGGTGGATCCCAGAATTTCGGTACCTTTTCTATTTCTTCTCCCCGGTACAGTGGAATAATCATTTACAATTAGATGTGGAGGGACATTCTGTAATCACAACATTCTTTTCGATGCGACTGGATGGACATGTACCTCAGTGTCTGTTCCTGTGATGGTCGGGTACCCTGGAGTGGCTCCTCCAGTTCCGTTTTAGGTTCCCTTCCCTGAGTGGGTGGTCTCACGCCTCGTTGACTCTGTGTTGGTCCTGGAAGAAAAGACAAATCAAAATGAAGACAGTGCTGTGGTGTTGGTAGTATTTGTCACAATACTGAATTTAATCGTTTTTTCTTAAGTATGGAGGGGCGACATTGATGATACACCGTGTGTGACAACTTAATCAATTCGGGTAACCTTACAATCTGATAACCTCAACCGTTTTGTGAATATATTAAATTTAGAGGATTAGAGGCTTAGCATATATCACACATTCCCTTAGGGCAATCTTATCTATAAAGGGCTTTGACAATTGAATTCCAAGAAAACTTATTCTATCTATGTCACAAAATTAATTTGCATTTATATTTAAAGATTGAATCCATACCAGCTATGCAAAAACATGCATAGCAGAGTGCAAGAACAAAACAACAGTCAATCAGGATTATGTCTTACCTTTTCTACCTGGCTTGGGAGGATCCATTATCATCTTATACTGCAGCTCTGCAACATTCATAATAAGAATCAGTGTATGATATACTGCATGCAACAACGTAAAAGAGACACAATCTGATAACACATTGGGAGTTAACAGTCCATGTGTCCACGGGTGACCTGTCTCCTGTAAGAGAGCGAGGACAGGTGAGCGAGGAGTCTCCCGGTGGGTGATGATGTGAAGTTTTATGGAGCAGCATGAAGCCTGTTCAGTGATGTGACACCGGATCTGTGTTAACCTCCCGCTGAGAAACCCTGAGAACCCCGGAGTTGCTATGTGACCACCGTACCTGGATTGAATGACTCTCCTCTCAGCACCTGATTAGAGGGTCAGCGTGAATTGAATATGTAAAGGGCCTAGAAACCACCAGGTTACTGGGTTCATCCCATGTAAATATGGAAAATAATGATATGGAGTTTTTTTTTGTATCAGCTTTGGCTCCATTGTTTATAAAGCCACTCCCTTTACAATGTAACTTTCCTTTGGAAATGTACAAATATGTGCGAGTCTATTTCTGAAACGACAAAAATCTAATCCCAGCACATTCTTGAGATGCATTTTAAACCTCAACTTAAGTAATAAATCAGATTCACCATGGTTATTCCTCCCTCCTTTGTTTTTTTTACTACTGTATAATTATACTTTAATTATAAACATATGAAACATGCAAGATAGCTATTCCAAATTGTGTAGGATGCATATATATATAAAAACAACTATAATGAGAAGGTTCCTTTACCTTTGTTCTCCCGTCTGAGATACTCGACCTCCGCATGCAGTCTCTCCAGAGTGTCGGTGTGTTGCTGCTGGAGGAACTGGATGTTCCTACGCAGGGAAGCGACGCGGGGCTCAGTCTCGCTGGGCCAGGGAAGCTCGGTCGCTCTGCCCGCTCCTCCGCCCACAGGCTGCGGGACCACCGGCGGCGGGGGTTTCACCGGGAACCGGCTGGTAGGAAACGGCTTCCCGAGCCGCCCGACCCGGGTCCAGTGCGGGAGGTGGCTCACCGGAGGGAGGCTGTTACTGGACATGGCTTCGTTTCACTCTCTGGATCATTCTATGATCTTTCTATATTCTGCTTTAAACTATGCTAGCGTTCACACTAGCATCATTAGCTAACTGTGTTTTAATGTGCATTTAAACCGAAGTGATAACATGACAACTTACATACTTCTCGTACTACACAAACTTAAGCTATTAACTTAAGTTTGATGAATATACACATTATAATTATTTAAATAAATTGCGTTCACTCACACGACGTTGCCCTGACAACCACACAACCACATATGACGACCTGAGCAGGCGCTCTCACACTAACCGCGGCCAGGTCCCGCCTCCTCGCTTTGGATTGGTAGATTCAACCTCCAACCATACGTGGAGGAGTGTTTAACCACGACCGTTTGATTGGTGGATTCTGTTGTAGGCTGTACACACCTGTTAATGGCACACATCATTAGTTATGATTTTTGACTATTAAAGTGCCTGTAAATTAATTTAAAAATAATATAATGTTAGACACAAGCAACAGGTATTTAAAGGCCACAAAAATATTACTTATCAAAGACTATTTTATAATGTGCATTTAATGATAATTTAAGAATTTAAGAGTGCTAACAAATACAACATTACAGGTACTATAATTAATTGTTTTAGCCATGCCCAACACTGGCATGTACCTCGAAGTTGGCTATTTCAAGTTATCTACTTAAAGTGGCAATGGGTTAAATGGGTAAGCAAGAGGATAGAGATCTTAAACTACTTACCCAGCACTCATGTTCTTATTAATATCGCACAGCTACAGGAAATAATGGAGACAACAAGAACTGTCAGTTGTTAAATAGTAATCTGAATTATTTTCAATATAAGTATATTTAATATAAGCACGGTGAGTACCTGTAACTCTTGTAAAGGATCATTTGACCTGTAACTGAAGAGGTTAAAGATATCCTGTAAGACAAGGTGAAGCTTCAGGTCAAATTAAACAGATATTATTCTATGGCAGAGGAACCTGTCCTTTGACTTTATTTATGTTGCAACTCTCAAACAGCAAAGGTTACATCACACACAGGTACGCTGAGATAAAATCTGTCAGAGACGTGACAGCATTAAATCTGCTTTAGTGACAGAAAGAGGCCATGTGGAAGAAAAGCAGAAGGCGTACTCTTTGGAAATGTGCAGGTGCTATGGTTCTGCTCTCTCTATGCCTGCAGCGTATGTATATATATATATATATACACACACAATAACAACAATAACTTAATTTACAATATGTACAGGTAATACAGACTTAGGGAAGTGAAAACACAAAAGGGGGAACATTCAGGTATGTCCTTATACATAGAGAGAGAATAATCCAAATCACGGGTCTACTGAGGGAGTGCGCAAAGGCTAAATCTTCCTGACAGTAACATTTTCTTTCACCTTTATATATTTTGGAATTAGAAACCCCTAGAGCTGGTAGGGAGTCCGTTACTTTCTCAAGGACACTTGAGCAGAGGGCTGAGCTTCCTACAACAACCTTTCATTTTCCATCTGCTGCACACATTGTCTTCACGGTGCTCTGGACTCCTACCCATGATAATCATCATTAGGATGTCAGATAGCGGTGATTGTAGGGGACAATAAAAAAAGTGACACATGCATCAATTTTACAAAAGCTAAGAGGCCATTACTTTCTGCTACCTGTGAGACTGAACAGAACAACATGTGCAGAGACAAACGTCGGTAGATGAGCTGATATAAGGAATGTACACCAGAACAAACAAAACGCACACAAAAAACTTCTCAGTACAATAATGTTGAATGTCAAAGTTCTCTGCCAAAAGATAAAAGGCCACAAATCAAATACACATCACGTATATTTAGAGAAATCTTGACTAACAAAATACTTTTCTTATTCTACTCTGCTGACAGAGATGCTATACTGGCTCCAGGGTCTCAGCATTAACTATCTTCAGTCCTGACCACACAAATTAGAAAATATCATTCACCAACTTAACCATCTTTAAGAAAAATACACCTCAGGGGAAGAAAAGTAGTTCTGGGTCAGATAGTGGGTCACACAACAGAAGCCCTTGATTTTTCAATGGATTATGCTTCATTGGTATAAGTGGGATCCTGCAGAATCAACCACATCCACGCAGTCAGATGAAGTCGAAATCAAATCATTCACATCTCGTTAAAGAGCAACGCCGTTGGTTCTGTAATTTACAAACCCCACTGTAATACCAGAAAGACAACTTCACACATGCATGCATGCATGCACACACCAACTTCTCTTTTAAAGGCAACGCAACTAGAAGCTGAACTTCCCCAGTGACCCACAATTCGGGATGTATGGCTAAGGTCAATATCAACAATATGCAAATATTTGATGAAAAAATTACACACTTTCAACCAGCACTCCAAATCAACACGTCACTTTTCAAAAAGCAAACACAATCACACAACCCACTGACTACTCTAGAATAAAACAACACAATTGAAGCTAATCTAGATTTTTTTTTTCAGTGTAAAAGAATTTGTCTTTTTTTTTCCCCCCATCAAAGCGGAAAAGCTTCCGACGGTTTCATAGCTTATACCATCTCTTGGTCAACATTCACAGATTGAACACACGATACCGTTGGACAGTAAATATAGTTCCAAACTAAAACTGCACTGGGAGAAGACATTTTTAAATAAGCAAATCTGTCCAGGTATCTTCACAAGCTTTCTAGCATGTTCCGCTTGAGATCTTTCTACAGTACGTAAAACAGTGCAAAAACATTCAGACCTTTGCTTCAGGGTCAGTCCAAAGCTGTTAACTATCTAACATTTGGATGATTGACTGTCTCTTTCTCCTCCACATTCAAATCTGATTATACTTGCTACACTCCACCAATATTGAAAAATACAACAACAACAAAAAAAAATGAATATGGAATTACAACCAAAAGCAAGACCCAAACCTTTTAATACCTGACAAATACATCTCAGGTTATTGCAGCATCTTATATATGATTGTGATCAGGGATAATAAAAGACCAGTTTTAGTCCCTGTTGAATTAAAAAGCATTATCTTTCGTGATGCAGTTATTTTTGGGCCCATTTACTACCTGTTGCTTTAAAACCTGCAACTTTAAATAAAATAAAATCCTTACTGCGTCATTGGTTCATTAAGGGGACTTGGTCTTTGACATTGAGCAAGTATAGAATTGTTAAAGTGTCAAACACAAAGGATTTATCCACAGTAAATCTAAAAATAAAAATATTGCAAAAACATTTTTTTTTTTTTTCATTTTGGCAAATGTTTGGCAATAGTGCCTGTACGCGCTTCCTGTCACAAAGTGTAACACATATACATCCCTTCAGGAAGCTAGTAAACATGAGATAAAAAGAAGAAGAAGAAAAAAAAACCCAGCAAAAGAACATATTGGGCATAACATGAACACGTGAGGAGCACAGTTGCCATCTCCAGAACTTCATCAGCAAATGTCCATATGCAGGTGAACAGACGATGGCTGCTCTTTCCTTCCAGCTACTGATCTGGGTAAAAGTTTTTTTTCTTTTTTATAGATTTGCCTATTGAAAAGTTAAAGCATGTTATATAATGCTTTATATTGAGATAAGTACTGAATGTGGGTACTTGGCTATAACTGCTCCTGCATGGGTCACGCTCTGTGAGGGGGGAATCCTTTTCCTAGCAAAAATGAGAAAAGTGTCCAGCACTGGCACGAGTTGAGTGTTGGGGGGGTCACGGCCACTCTCCCAAACTTGACAAGCCATCCAAAGAGCACTGACTGTGGAGGTTTAGCGAGGAGAGATTAAAAAAAAAAAAAAATGTTGTGGTTTTTCCTCATGAAAACCTTCCTAACTGCAAACCATGTAATGTGGGTGGACTAAGGTCCATGGGTAATGCGCAGAAGACTGGCGAGGGGGTGTTGTGGAACTCTCAAAGGCCGAGTCCCGACTGCAAAGCTGTGAGGCGGCGTTCAATGCACTCCTTACCTGCAGACACAACGATGAGCAGGAAAAACAAAAAAAATGGTTATGCCTGATTCATCATATTATCTGTAGATAAAATATATATATATATATATATATATAATAATAAGGTAAAAGGCAAAATAGCAAATTGTTTTAACCGATTACAACATGGAAGAACAAGGCAGGATTTGATATTGTGCGGTGAGAGGATGGCATCCCTGCTGTATGGGAGATGAGGTGACCAGACGTACATTTCCTGACGCTGAGGATGTCTTCGTGTTCAGTGAGCAGCTGAGATAAACCCTCCATCAGCAGCAGAGCTTTGTGGTAGCGCAGGACCGGTGCCTCCCCCTGGTGGAACATCTCATCCAGCGCAGCAGCCTGAACCTGACGCACGACAAGTAAAAATGAATCACTTTCGACTGAATAAACATATCCCTGTAAAGGAATCTGTGTGAGCCTCTCTTTTATCATGTTCTACACATATGCAGGATATTGCACATTAGCCATTTATTTCACAGCCTACATAGTAATCCATTACTTTAGAGGCTTAAAAATATATTCAGGCGACGATAGAGCATTAATGTGAGGCAAAATCCTTGGAGCTTATGTTCCAAAAGACAAATGAAGAGTTAGTTTTGCCATCTCCAGTTGGCAACAAAAAGGCATGATCAGCTGGAGGCCCACGGATAGTGTCCGAATGATTCACGCAGTGGAACCTTCGTTCCTCGGGCTCACCATCTGCACAGTGTGGCTGAACAGCAGCCGCTCTGCAGTGATGGAGGTGATCTGGTCCATCAGACGGTGCTTCCTGGAGAAGAAGCGCTCCAGACGAGTGCTGAGCGAGCGGCAGGCTGCCACACTGGCTTTGTACAGCTCGTTCATCCTCCTCACCACTGTATATGGACAGATTAATTTATTGTTTTATGACAATCGGTGATCTTTTTTTTTTTTTTTTTTTTTTCCCCATCGTCTCTCTCTCACAGGGTTGAAATTGGGTCATACCTTGTTTGACTGTAGTGGACGGGTAAAGAATGCCCTGTGTAACTCGCTCCATGGTTGAATGTAAGGCGGTGGACAAGAGCTCTGTGGTCTTGAGGTAGAGAACCAGCTGTTCTGCATGACTGAGGTCACCGTAACACAACACACAAGACACGCAACAAAAATACAAAGTATGTCAGTGTACACATATTTCTGCTCATTTGTCAAAAGGGATTTTAGTTTTACATGTCGCAAAGACCATGAAATAATTTTTTAAAGCGGGTAAATATTATCATTGCCTAACCTCCACTCTCGACTCTGTGAGCTGATCTGATCCGCTACCAGGCTCTGCTGCTGTCGGAGGAGCGGATGCGCGGCGTCCGCCAGCTCCTCGGCCACCGCAGCGCCGCGGGCTCCGGCCACCTCCATCAGACAGCGGGCGAAATCCAAGGTGAAGCGCAGGCTTAGCACGGTGTCTGTATGTTCCTGCTGCACTCCAAAAAAAAAACGACAAAAAAACATAAGATGCCTGACATTTTTTAATCCTTCATGTCCTCGTTGAAGACGGTAACATGAATCCTTATACAGAGCTGTGCGCTTCTCACCTCCATGAGCGTCTCCTCCGGCAGCTCAGGCGCCTCAAAGGTTACAGGGCCTCCCATGTTGGCTGTGATAGGATCGGTGAAGCTGTAACGAGGACTCGAAGGACCCTCAAAGCCATCCAGATAGGTGCCTGTCTGGGGGAACCGGCTGGTGAAGGAGCCCGCGGGGCTGACTGATATGAACGAGCCTGCGGGAGGTGGAGAAGGAGAAGGCAAAAGTTTCAGACAGAGGATTATTTATTCGATCACGTGCACATTATGGAAATCGCAGCTTCTTTTGCATAGCTGTGTCAGGGTGTGTCAGTGTGTGTGACCTGATTGTTTCCTCTGCCTGGAGTTATGACAAGGTGTGCTGCCTCTCGGAGGAGATCCCACGGTAAAAACCACCTTTGCAGGGCTGCTGGATCCGGGTGAGAGGCCTGAGGAGCAAAGGTAGTTTTCACTTATTATAGATTTCTCAACGCACCTATATGCACTCTGTATCGTTACAGTCTGGGCTTTTGCATTGAACAATCACATTCCGAACGAGAAACCCAACTGCATACAAAACCTCGGTAAATCTCAATCCGACGTGCCTACCTGTCATTTCTATGGCTTTCTCAGAGGTCAGGTTCTCGGTGCTGCCCCGTTCACACATAGGTCCGCCCGGTCCAAACGCAGCCATCAGCAGCATCTCGGAGAGGCGTCCGGCACTGTTAGACCTGGCACACAATAAAGTTAAACAAAGTTTTTTATGAATTACTGTATACTGAGAGGCAAACCCAAAGGTGCAGATTATTATGTTTAAATATAACGTCTCTAGGGTGAAAAATGCTCACAGAAGATGTTAGACGATGATAAACGTGAAAAGATTTAAAACACACATTTCAAGTATGTTGAAAACAACCTAAACAATTGCTTTAAACCATGGGATTTGAACTAATGACCCCTGTGTCTGTAGGTGACCATGACCCACACACAAAAAAAACAGCCAACCATCCAAACCTGTTATCATCGGTCAGTCTGTGCATGCAGTGCGCAGGCTGGGCGACCTGCCCCGCTGCCGCTTGTCCTGCAGGAGAGCCGAGGACCAGGCCCTGCTGTTTGAGGAAGGTCACGAGGTTGGTGGAGCTGGGAGGCTTCGGGAACTCAAAAGGAGGGATGGTCTGAGGAGAGAGATGACAGACGCAGTTGAAAATAACCCAGAGACAAGTAAGGATTGTTTTTTTGTGCCGTGTGCGTGTACTCACCCTGGAGGGGGAGCCCAGGATGGTGGGGAGGGGGCTCCGCTGCATCAGCTCACTCAATCTGGGCGACGAGTGTAGAGGGCGAACGGTCATCTGGCCCGACGACGGGGCGACCAGAGGGTCCGAGTGCTGCTTCCTGATCTTCTGCCGCCCGCCGCCTCCGACGCACTCCAACAAGCAGGGCGCACTGTGGAGCCGCGTGCCCAGACCTCTGGTCTGGGGCTGCTGCTGAGGGCTCGGTCGAGGCTCCGTGTGTTGAGGAGCTGCGGGGGGGAACGGTGGGACAGAATCTTTTTTTGCTTTTTAGATAAAATGTGTGTGTGTGAACGAGGCTGGAGAATTTTCTTTTTTTATTCAAAATTAACGAAATAAATGACATCTATAAATTGCTTGTCACGACAAACAAACACTTCCAAACCTAAAATCTGATTTACAAAAAAGTTTTTCTTGAAAAAAAAGGCATATTGTCTGGAAAACCAGAAAAAAAAAAAAAATCTTCTAAAATAATTGATGTCGTGAGTCCACTCACGCAATCACCTAATCAAGTAGTTCTCAAGTTGCTATTCAGGAGACCACGGCGCACACAAAATGTAAAGGATCAACAAAGGACTAAAGACAACTGGTTTGTTACCTTGAGGCCAGAGCTGAAAAGGCCTCGCGCCTCCCAGGGAGAGTCTGCGGTTGGCCGTGGTTACTGGAGCCTGCGCGTAGGGAGGAGAAGGTCCGGGCCGAGCGAAGCCCAACAGGCTCCCACTGCTGCACCGACGCACCGGAGTCGACAACCTAACGGCGTCACGTTTGTGAGTTCTCTGCGGTCCATTTTAAAGCGTGGCGCTCGTGTGTATTTGTGTGTGTGTGTGGGATGTGTGTTAGTGGATACAGACCGTGGTGAGACATCCGGTTTGGTATAGTTGAGGTTCTGCTCTATGCGCTGGTAGTTGTGGACCTGGGTGGGCACTGGGATGGGCAGAGAGTGACCGTGGTTCCCGTTTCCATAGTTACCACTATGGTTACTTCCAGAGAAGTCGCTGGGCCTACGACAACGACAGTGGGGAACACGAAAAGAAGTCAGAGAAAAAAGGACATAGCATGTGTGTGTGTGTATGTGTGTGTGTGTGTCTGGATACACTATCAAACATGGACTTCTTAATTATATATTGTCATGTGATACATGTACAGTGTTTGTGTTTATTCAGTAGAGACACAATTCACACATGCAACAACTATTAATATACATTTATACTTTCTTTTAATGATTTCCATGCAACATTGTGCCTTAAGTTACACAGCTCTAGTCAAATCTCATCTTCTCCATTCTACCATGAACCATTTTCTATATCTGACCCACACTGCACCCCATGCTTGGCCACAAACAAAACTTTCAGCCATGTGCAGTTACCTGACAGGACTTGGAGAGCCACTGTAGGAAGGTGAGTGTGGTGGTGTATTGGCTTGAATACACATACCAGCAGAAGTGAGCAGAGAGCTGATCGCAATGGAGAAAAATAAATATTTCAAAACTGGGCCATGGCGGCACGGAAAACCATTTTTTTTACACTATTAATGTAAATTGAATTATTAAGGTCACCCCTTGCCCTTTAGCTTCTGTTTTTCTGTCACACAAATTCAAGAAAATAGGTGATAGTCGAGCCTTGCTTCTTACCCACTGTTCATCAGGCTGTCCTGCAGCACTTTACTCTCACTTGTCAGCTCACCAGCTGGAAAATCAAATAAAAATGGCATTAATAAACATTAACAGTCAAAATTACAGGATAGATTTGGACGCAGAAAGGAGCTCACTTTTATGAAATCAAATCCAGTTCAACCAAAGACAGGAATATTCACGGCAGCACTGGACATGGAGATTAAAGAGATTAAAAGGAAAAAAAGGTTTCTTACTGGTGAAGTGAGCAGGAACCATAACAAAGTCATCCGTGTCACATGAGGAGGAGTTCTTGCTGCTGCCGCCTCCACCAGACGAGTCCTTGAGGAGGAGACCAGCGGCCTCCTGGGTAGGAGAGGCCAGAGGTTTGGCACGCAAATGCTGAACCTCAGCGAGAGACTGCTGCAGGGACACGAGAGACGGAGGGTAGCAGACACAAAGAGAAGACGCACAAAAGAGGGCGCAGTGATAAAATTGTAATAATAATAATACAAACCGGCGGTGAGGCGAGATGAGAGGTGGAGGAGCTGCTACAGGAGCTGGCTGATGCAGAGCTGGGGAAGCAGGTCATGGTCACAGTCGGAGTTGCTGTAACAAAAGGTTTTTGGAAACATATTTGATCGAAAATCCAAGGACACACAGTGTGAGAAAAAAGAAACAGGGTTTTAACAGAATATTTGCTACACAAAAAGTCTACAGGGAGCCTGACATACCATGAATATGTGCAATTTTTTTTTTCCATATTTATTTTGCTCTCAAATGTTCATTTTGGCAATTTTTTCACAGCATAACTATCCAAAACAGCGCTTAATTTATTTCCACTTACTCTTTTTCATTGAGGGGCTAGCTTCCAGGAACGGATGACCAAAAAACTCATCTAGCCAGACAAAAAAGTAAGAAATGTCATGACATTTCCTACATGGAGAATTTACTCAAACATAATCACGTACACACACACACACACACACACACACACACACATCTTATGTGGGTGTTATTTCATAATCTAACACTTCTTTGTTGAACGCAGACACCACATTCACAGGAAGATTTGACGCGGCCTCTGTTGCCGGGGTGATTCAATCATATTCATCCTAATGTAATGTTCACCCACCAAAGTCCATGCGGTCCTTGTGGTTGCGCTGCAGAAGACCCAGCAACAGGTGCCTCAAATGGCTGGAAGTCTCTCTGGGGATGCTGCAGATAAATAAAATAAGACTCAGTGTTTGATCATATGTAGAAAAAGACAATTTCATTTTCATCAGATTCCAAAGTCTCCAAATGGAAAAAAAAACGGTGTCTTTAAATATATCATCTTATATATAATAATATATCTGGCCTATTGGTGTGGCTGTCACCGCTCCTGACAGGCTTTCATTAGGCAGCTCTGATGGACTGAAAGATAAAAACCTCTCCAGACGCTGCGCAGTAAAAGAATGGCTTGCTGGTGATTTGCTGGCGGCTCATCGTCTCCGACAGTGCTGTAAACTAAGCTGGGGAGTTGTAACAGCCCAGCTGGCATGAGCATGATTGGAGGCATCTCTCTAGGAGGTGAGATTTATTCACTGTACGTGTGTGTGTGTGTGTGTGTGTGAAATATAAATATATAAATATCCGATTTTCATAGCACTGGAGTGAAATTCCTTACTTGGGGACGAGAGTCTTGTTTTTTTCGTAGAAGAGCCGCAGGTCTTGGGGGCTGCTGGCCTATGAGTGATAAAAGTATGAGTATTGAATAATACTGCTTATAAACGCCGCATTGTTTCAATTACAATTTTTTTTTTTTACAATGCCGTTAGAAAGTGCTTTACAAAAAAAACAATAAAACCTTTGAGTGAAATTGCAAACAAAAAAAAAATGACATATTAAAATGTCTAAATAATCTTCAACGAAAGCAGTGACAGTTCTGATCTGTGCTGGTAAAAAAAAAAACAACAAAGAAAAATGCTTCTCAAAGATATACAGCTGCTATGAGAGCTTCTGTAATGCCGCTGATCTGGTTCAGAAAAGATAAGTAAGGCGTTTTATCTTTCATTTTTGTTCCTCAGTCAAACCAGCTCTCGTCTCTCTCCCGGTCTGGAAAGACAGGACAGGACCTGTTTGCTTACCGTCAACAAACACGCTCAACAGTTAATAAATCAAATTATCGCCTACACTGCCCGTGACCTCAAAAAAAAATGGTGTGAGTTTATGCTTTATGTGGTAAGTGGGCCCTGCGGCAAAATCACCTGCGAAATCTGCAGTGATGCCAAGAGAAAAAAATAAGAAAATAAAATGAAAGTAGAGCGTTTACCTGAAAAGGAGCCTTTCCAGTCAGGCACTGAAACACGATGGTCCCAATGCTCCACAGGTCGGCCTTTGCGTCATAGGTCTGGGACATAATGACCTCCGGAGCCTGGTGAGGGGGAAAAAGATGGCCATTTTCACTGGGACACTTTTTTTGCTACTCTCCAGTGAACATTTCATTGGCACACAGAGTTGTCATTATTAATGCAAACAGCAGACAGCTCTATTATTGGACTGTGCTGTATTGTTTTAGAAATTGGTTTTACGGCAACACAGAAAAAGTGAAACGTCGAAAAAAATCTCAGACTGCGGGAGCATCATCTAGTCCACCGAGGGCTGGATTGATCTCCAGTTCTTTTAAATGCGAACATTTAAATATTAACTGTATGTATTTATGGTTAATTTATAAAAAAGGCATGATAGTCTATCCATTGTATTCCATTCTCGGATCAAAGAAAGCTTCAGAATTACACTTTAACTTTGCAAAATGGAAATCGAAGATCATCTCCATGCCCATAATGGACCTTGTTATTCTATTTTGTATTGGTGAATACACAGAGGCCATTACATCTGATTTTTCCAGCTGGTTTGGAGTGCCCGAGTATATAAACACCTTCAAAATGTGCTTACCATGTACATCGGGGACCCACAGAGTGTCGCTGCCATCATGTTGTTCTGCAGGTACCTGGCAAAGCCAAAGTCGGCTGCAGGGAGACAGAGAGGACCAAAGAAGGATGAGTTATCATTTAGTCCTAGAATTGAAAGTAGCTGTATCATCTTCCCAAGTGAATAATAATATTTTTTTGCGATACACTATAATACTCTTGCCGTAACGCATAAGACTGTCATGAGTATGATGACGAAGCCACATTCTCACACTTGGGTCCAATATCAAATACTTGGCAACCCGCAAATATTTTTGGGTTTTCTCTGCAGTGGAGGATCATTGCTGTGTAGATCAGTTTTATAAACACAGGAAATGCATTTTTCAGTCATAATCCGCTCCCACCGAGGGCCTGATTCTCTCCAGAGGAATAAAAAAGATTTAATCGGCTTAAGGATTAGCAGTTAACAGCTCAACAACACACACAAACAAACACTCACTCTATGTACTTGTTGTGACACTTTTATTTGTCGCCACGCAAACGTCCCATTTTTGGGCCAAATCTCTAATTTGATGTGACACTCATCTCTGTGCATATGTTTTCTATTTTTATTGTATAAACACAAAAGTATTTTTTTTATTTTTTTTTAATCTTTTTTTTTTCTCCCATTTTTTTATAAAGCTGTTAAGAGCTTTATTACATTGTATTCTTTAATTAAGTATTTATATTAATCAACATAAGCTACAGGTTTAGAGCTAGTGATGTACTTTAAAATCAGTTCCATTTTTCAGGAGTTATATTTTATATAATAATGTTACCGCACTTTTTCCACCCGTTTATTTTATCATATATCTCCATTAGTCAATATAATTTTTGACTC
Source organism: Colistium nudipinnis (assembly GCA_016785305.1). Lineage (NCBI taxonomy): Eukaryota > Metazoa > Chordata > Actinopteri > Pleuronectiformes > Rhombosoleidae > Colistium > Colistium nudipinnis. Next base: position 31,373 of record JAFBJU010000404.1, read on the forward strand.
AACCCCATTTTTTTTTAAATTAACCACTGAAATATATATATATATATATATATATATATATATATACATGGCCACATATTGGAGGTACCTACCGATCTTGATGCAGGTGTTGTTGGAGTGCGACTTGCGTCCCGGAGGGCTGGAGAGCAGAATGTTCTGGGGTTTCAGGTCCCGGTGGATTATGCCTTTCGCCTGCAGGACTCTCATGGCCCCGGCGATCTGCTGCAGGAAAACCCGAATGGTATCCTCACTCAGCGTGCCTTTGGCTGCAGAAAGACCGGGGGTAAATAGATTATACCAGGTATACAGTGTGATTCCCGAGCATCCATGTAGGTGGCCCATTTCTTCAATTCACAAATTCATGCATATGACAAAACCTGAGGTCACCATGTGGTTTTACTTTCACAATCTGTTAAAACGTGTGTCCTCTGACATCCCTCCACTGTCACCTTCTGCTCCTTGTCTCCTCGTCCCCACAGTTATCTCATTCCCTGTGAGAGTCACTCTCTTCAGGCAGACGGATAAAGCCTGAGAAAGGCTTGACTTGGGCCAAGAAAAGTGGGGAGTAAATCCAAAAACCACGTGGAACTTTTTTTTTTTTCCCCCACACAAGGAGAATGACTATTATTGGAGTCGGAGTTACATTTAGAGTCTGAGTGACCTGACAGACGACGTTAGTAGGTAGAGTGTAAATGACTCTCCCTCTTTAGTATTGGCCCGAAAGACCAATTTAAAAGAAGGAGTGTCCTCAATGAGATGTCAGCTTCACAAAGTCTGAGAAACACTTCAGGGAAGTTTCTGTGCTTTTATTACGCTGTACGTCAAAGTCAATTTTAAGCCTCGGGTACTCAAAAGGTCCTGCGTCTGATGCTGAAGCTCAAAATCGGTTTCTGTCTTCGAGACCCCAGATATACGGTTGTCTTACGGCGTATACTTTACTACTATATGGGCTCTTTAAACCTTCTTGGCAACCAAAGAGTGGAAACTTGTAGCTTGTCGCATTTCAAAGCTCTAAATTCAAAATAAAATACAGTTGAATTTTGGGAGTACATTGTTAAGGTTCATTTTCACCAATGTAAAGAAATGAAAAACTGCAGTGTTTTTTTTCCAATTTTCAAAGACCGTCACCATGCAACAGCCTCAATGGGTACCTTCCTAAAAATAACAATATAGAACTCCTCGTATGCGTGAAAAAAAACAAGGAAATCATGGCACTTACAGTGTAAGTAGTCTGCAAGGTCGCCCCCATTGCAGTACTGGGTTTGGAAAAAAAGAGAGAGAGAAAGAAGGGGATGAAAAGGAAATAAGATTAGCAAACACTGGTAACGTGGGGGGCACCGCTGGTACTGCGTTTTTGACATCACCCAGGCGCAGACGGGACGAATAACAAGAGAACCTGGGGTGTGATTTTCTGATGAGTGATGTGTTTCCAGATTTACACTCGTTACCGGCATTGATATGAAGGAGCCCCGGGAAAGGATGGATTGTGTTATGACAGGTGGGGCCCTGAAAGGCTGCCTCACAAGTCATTTCCTTTCTCCGAGACACACAGATAACCACAAAACAATGAAGAGAATACAAATAATACCAAAGGGGGCAAGTCGGAGAAACGCATCAGCAGTTCCATTCTAGCTTTATTTATATCCGTGTATTATTTATAAGCAGCAACTATTGTGCGTATCGAACGTAAAATATTATGACATTTATAGCGCTCTACTTTAAACTTACTTGGGATAAGTAAATGTCACTGTTATGTTAACGTAATGTGATGTTTATTTCCTGTTTTTTAACTTGTATTACTTTAAGTGGATCATAGAAAGGCTAACATCCATTACATGCAAACAAAAATATAAATATTTTCCCTGCATCAGTATTCATTGCCAATGCAGACATGAGTGAGAAGGAGTGAGAATTGTCTGCATTTGCATCTTTAACATGCAGTACCCAAACCAGATGGGAATAATCTTTGTAACACTTTTATTTTGTATAATTAAAAAAAAGACTAAAATAGATAAACTGTGTTTTAGTCCAAAGGTCAAAGGCCGTAAGTATACTAACAAATATCATTTCCCCTCTGGCTCTTCTTGAGGAATAAAATCACAGCATGTGGATGCTGCGGGATGGCCATTGAGCCCCGTTGATTGCCTGAGGACTCGGCTAATTATAGCCTGGGCCCTCGTCAGAGCCGAGACAAAACAGCGGCGAGCAAACAAAGCCAAATATCACAGCAAGCTTACCTCCATTACCAGGTAGACTGAGCTGGCAGTTTCCTAAAGGGAGAGGAGATAAGAGGGGGAATAAACAAACACATGTCACTGACAGACAAAGGAAGGAGCAGAATGTGCTCTCGCTTACCGACCCTGTCCGAGCAAACAGAACTGGCCATTTGCACGGAAGAAATAAACATTGGTCAGAGATCAGGGGAAAAAGAGAAGACACATAAAGTGAAAGGCAAATGCAAGATATTGTCAACATTTTGGTCAGTTGTGTGTTCATCTGAAATATGGTCCGTTTCTTTGCTCCTCGTACACGATTGCATAAAAGCAAATTAAAAAGCAAAGGCACGCCGGCCCTTTGGGGAGAAATGTGGAAAACAAAAAAAAAAGAAAAAAAAAGGGATTTAGAGCAGTCGGTGCAGCAGTCGGTGCAGCAGTCGGCAGCATTATCGGTACAAAGAGTAAATCAGAGGGAAACAATCAGTACTCAACTGTCATTAAAACACAAGATTCCCCCCCCAAAAAACCCACAAACAGTAAAAGACAATTATTTTAGAGTATTAACCAAATTGATCATTCAGTACTGCACATTTGAGATATCAGCAGCTCTTCGACCATCGGTCTTTACTATTTTTCTGTTATCCTCTCCCTCTGACAGGCCGGCCTGCCTCTTATCACACAGCCACACTCTGACCTCATCTCAGTATCTTGTTGAATCCACCAGACCAGCGTGTCTATAGTCCAGCTGAGTCAGGCCGTCATAAGTTGGTCGCGTGAATATGGAGAGCAACCAACAGGTCAGCCAGCCCAAAAATAAAACAATAAAAAAACATCTGGTTTTGGCAGACCAACGTCTCTGCACTGTGACCGGCGTTCAAACACAAATCCCAGTGCCAGGGGTGCGGGAGTGGCTATTTTCGCAAACCCCTACATGCACAACAGACGCACACCAGATACAGGGGGGAACACCCCGTCGCTTGCTGTATGTGCTGGCAACAATTTCCTGGTTCACAAGATGAAGTTTCTTAAATAAACAATGCATCATCACCTCTGCTCAGTGTATCCTCCATTTTATCGTTAAATGTACGGCATGACAAAAAATAAAAAAAATTATCTTTAACTCTCAGAGTAAGGTTGAGTCTCTGCAGGCATTTCTCTGGAGTCCTGTGCTTGGTTTTGTTTCACTTTCCCCCTGACCTAGTGAAACGGCTCAAAACATCTACACACTTTGCTGCTGTGCGACAGAAAAGCGGCGAACTCACAACGCAGCTCAGACCATCCTCTCTCGCCAAAGAGCTGTGACACTGCGAGCTGCTCACAAGATAAGGGAGCCGAGTATTTTGGGCACAGACAACTGGTTGGAGCTACACGTGAAAAGCTCTGGGGCGACACGGTTAAGTCTATTTGCCACCAACACGACAATGTGGTTTGACTTTTCGGTTTATTTGCATGATGACTAAGCCTTCGGGGGTAGAAATAAAAGGGTAGATGATGAATCATCAACTCGAATCAATGACACAAGGCTCTGAAACACAATATCTGCTCTCCAAATGTTCAGAAATGTGGGAATTAGGGAAACGGCCCAGCAATGGAAAGTTTAAGTATGACAAGAGGAATGTCATGCTGGGGAAAATAAAAGTAATGAGGTCATAATAATAATAATAATAATAAAAATAGACGTTTGTTCTCTCCCCTCCTGAACTGAGCTTTTCATTTTGCAATGTAGTCTCAAATGCGACAATGAGCGCAACCTGTGCACCGACGTGTTTTTGACCTGGGACTAAAAAAGACAAAAGAGCCAGCTGGTGAGTTAAGAACGGTGATTGTGTGGCTGCGTTATCTTTACCATCTGATGGGGGTTGCCACATTCAGCTTCACTGGTTGCTAAGCAACACACAGCTGTTCGTGTGGATTCCCCTATTTTTACTACTTTCATTCTACTATTCATTCATTATGATGGCTGGATTCTCCACCTTGCGAGGCATCACCATTATTGTGTTGTATTCAGCTGGTGCGTGGTATCTCGTCCTAAATGGTTAGGTGTGCATAACACCAAGTCTGAACCCAGTGCACTTGACTTGTTTTGACAAGAGGAGAAAATAAACACCTGCGCACAAAGGCCTGAGGCGGTTCAGAAGCAAAGGCAGTACACTACCCAGAGGGCCTTAGTCAAGGAGATAAGACAGGCCATGTGACGGTAGACAAAATGTAAACATGGGAGAGGACGACCGGACACAAAGCCCCAAGTATTACTGAAACCTTCCAAGGATTTTGTGTGCTCCATGGAAAGGCCGAGAATGAAGGTACTTGATGTGAAAGAAACGGAAAAGTAGCAAAGCCCCATGTGACAAGTGGGGCAAAAGAAAAAGTGGGACATAAGAGGGTCATGTGGAACATCTGCTCCCCTTAGTGAGTGCAAACTGTTGGGAAAACTGGGACAATTAAAAGGTGTGATAATCACATATGTAAACAGACGCCTGCTCCAGACACGATGTAGATTAGTGAGTGTGGTATCACGTACCTGAAAGTCCAGTAATGCCACAATGTTTTCATGTTTCAGTTCCTGCAGAAACGACCAAGGAAAATCATTGCTTGCCTTCTGCAGCCTTCATTCTTTACATGTTTGACTTAAAACACCTCATTAACTTTCAAAATAATGTTAGAGATAATGTTTTTTTGTAACCGCTGATTATAGTTGTCTGTAACATCTGGCAGCTCTCCAGTGCTCCGCGCTGAAACATTACATACAACTAATTATTGTAACGCTACCAGCCAAATGATGCAACACTATCTCAGACGCGTGGCATAAGTTCCTTACGACAATGCATTTAAATTTAAAAAAAGGAAACCGGGCCACTCTTGGAAAACAGTAACTTGTCAGAGGTTGTGACTTACCTTGAGTATTTTGATCTCTTTACCCAGTAGCGTCTGGGACTTGGCCAGGTTCTTCTTGTTTATGCATTTCACTGCCACCTCCCAGTCATGTTTCTAGAAGCACATGATACATGCAAAACCATTTGTTTGTTGAATACAACAAATGCAGTGCACTCTACGTTTTATACCATGCACGTTCCTTGACAAAAAAGAATATCGTATCCTTATACAGATACAAGTAGAAATGCCAATCTGTCATGACCCACACATTTTATTATATCAATATATTCAAGGGTGTCACAATAAAACATGTATGTTTTTTTTCTGCATATAAACCTCTCCACTCCAGGCAATCTAAGTTTAACAAAGTTATTTGCCACTTATCACCTGAATCAGTGAGATCTCCCAACAACAGGGCAACTTTGCAGACTATTTGCTTTAACTTTTACAACTCAGTGAAACGACATTACTTTACAATTTTTTCCTTAACACACATCATTGAATGTACTGTATTATGTGTGTATTGGGAAATGCATCTATATGCCAATTTAATAATGAACTACATTTCCCCTTTAACAGACAGATGACAAACGATTATGAAAGCAAAAATAACTAATATTGCCATTGCAAGTAGGTGACATGTCAATTTGATCAGATTTGTGTCCTTCACTGAAACGAAGGGGAAAACATCAAAGGCACTTGAGCAAAACTGCTTTTACATGATTACCTTTGGATCAAAGCTGGTGCCAAGACCAACACGTATAGTGGCCTAGTTCGACACCTGCCTTTATTATGAAAGTGCATCATTTGCATTATAAAGCTGGCGACAAGTTTCAGATACTGACAGAGGAAGATTATCGTGCATTCATCTGAAATGTTTATGAAAAAGAAAACACGACCTCAGCATATATAATCCATAGGACCGTTTGTTGTTTTAAGGCACATCCTGTTTGAGCTCCCAGGCCTCTTAAGGCCGTACAATGAAAACAAACACAACAGTTGGATAATAAAAGGCCTAAAAATCCCGTTAAAACACCATAACTACTTCGTTACGTCTTCATTTAGATTAAAGATTACAAATATTATACTTAGCAAAAAAGATTCGACGTCAATTAGGGACAGGGATTAAACTGACCTCTCGGTTCCTGCCTTTGAAGACGACAGCGAAGGCGCCATGTCCGATTAGGTCCTTGCGACTGAACTCAAATTTCCCCACCGTCTCCATGTTGTCACACGGTCCGACGTTGTCCCCCTAATAGCTGCACAGGTGGGCAGGAGTCTGCAGCACGGCTCCTGTCTCCGGTCTGGTGTGGGGGCAGCGGCGCGGATGTTGTCCCCGTCCCTCGCTTGCCATGGGCTGCCTTGTTGACGCCAAGCCGCCCTCCCCTCTCATGTTCGCTGGCTGTAGCCTGGGAGCTCTACTCCTCACCGAAGCCGTGCTTTGGATTCCATGTGTCCCAAGCTAGTCCAACACAGAATAAATAAAATAAATTTAAACGGTAAAAAAAAATGGGACTAGGACGAGGCTCAGTGCTGCCGCTGTCTCCGCCGTGCCACCTTAAAAAAACCCAGCTAGCTGCTGTTTTGTTTATATCCGCGAGCTCGAGACTTCACGGCCAAACAAAACTAAACGTGAAGCGTCGAACAAAGTCAACACACACTCACAACTACACACAAGCGGCGGAGACGGGTTGTCACCGCGTCTGAACAGCGACGGAGTCACCCGAAGAGTCCCAGCGTCGATGCTACCGACGACACACAGCGGCGTCCAGCTCCGGCCTCACTCTGCGCAGGCGCGGCACGCTCAACAGCTGTTGAACTGTGACGTCAACGTGACATCAAATAAAAAGTGTTTTGACGTGAAAATGAGCCGGAATTCTGCGGCCTGGAATTAACAGAAGAAGAAGGGGTTATGTTTTCTTCTGTTTATATTGAGATGATAACTTTCTTAAAAAAAAAAAAAAAAAACACTACGGGGAGAGGATGACAGCATGATCTCGTGGGCGTCTATCAGAACACGTGACCAAACACTTACCATAAGAAGTAATACGAGCATGAAATAGATTTTTTCTGCAACCATTAAATTCTTCTGTGAAGGAAATTTTCCATGGGCTCCTTTGCGGCTGCGCGAACATTGAATGGCATAAGATAAATGGAAAATCCTTCTAAGTGAGGAGAGGAGGGCTGCAGAGGAGACAGAAGAGGAGATTAAAAGAGGACCGAAATAATGGCCTCATTGTAATCTGCTAAAAACACAGCAAATGCATCAAAAGATATATTTCTGCATTTGTGCAACATGGGTCATGTTGGAAAAAAAGTTAATGTGAGGTCAAGGTTTTTTTTTCTATTTGGTTGGATGAGGCGGTGCATTTATGCTGACCACATGTTCTTAATGATTGTGTTTGACTAATTATTGCCTTTTCTATAGTCAGGTCAACTATGTAAATCCATAACACAGATGTTCAGTTGTTACATGCATGTAAGCCTGTGGCAGAGGGAACACATATTGCACTAATCCTTGCACTAAAACTGCAATATTTCTAAATATGGATCTCAATTGCAGGTTTGACAGATGTCACCAGTCACCAAGCAGTTGTTTGTCTGTGAATGTGTTAATTAATGAGTGTTTAGCACATATTCTGTATATTAAACTACCAGCGGAGGGAAGTAGAGGACTGCAAAAGACAACATGTCCGTTTCACTGGACATTTTTTGCCTTTTTCCTAAATTATTTCCCTTCTTGAAATAACATGACCAAGTTCAGTGTCAGTATCACGGAAAGAATTATACCTGGAAAATTCCTCTGAGGTCATAAAACCATCCCACTCTCAGCCTGATTTCTAATGGGCTACTGCAACTGCACCTTGGCAGATGGGAAGTTTGATGCCAGCCAGTTATTTTATGATACTGGTGCAGTATTTTCCAGGAGTACTGTTGCATTTTATCATAAATTGAGTCCGAGTGGTTTTCCTGAGCCAAGATCCGAGCTCCATCCATAGCGGGCCTGCACAGTGAGGAAGTGTCACCAAGCTGCGGCTGCTTGGTATTGCTTGAGTTCATGTGTAATAAAGCTGTAGTTTTCACTCTGCCTTTTTTTTTGGTGGGGTGTCAGAACGTTTGACTATACAGGACAGTTGGCCTATTTTGCTGTGAGCAGACCACCAGCCGCTGTCACAGGTGTCCACTCTGCAGGGGTTTGCACCGCTTTGGAATATTTTAGGCCCATGGCTTCCAGAATGATGGATTGGTTCCCCCCCGCCCCACATTAAGCTCTCTGCTGGTGATTGTTGGTGCGGAGGCCCTCCGGGTCACCACTCCGGTGTCCAGGTATACATGCAAACAACAAACACATGCTCCGTTACACATCTGCAGCTTTATCCGTGCGTGGAATGAAGACCAGGACAACTCTAGGACTTCTATGCATGTGGGAAAAGGGCGTGGCTTTAGTTACAGACAGAACATCAAATGACAACAATGCTCTTTCAGTTTTATGTATTCTCCATAATACGTGTTGTGTGATTTGTGGGGACACTTTGCCTCACACAACAACAATATGGAGAATTAAATAGGTTTTCACAAAGCACTTTCCCTCTAAGCCATCTATCTAGCTTTCTAATTAACTTTTATAGAATGCAATTTTCAGTTTATTTGATACATATTTGTGTCTCCAAAAGAGCCAAGCTGTATTTACTCAAGTTCCTCACTAACCATTTTATAAATGGTGTTTCATATGAGTCAGACATCTCCTTCAGGGTCAAGTATTGTGCCATTGTGCCCTGCAGCTCCTCAGCCCAATGTTAGGGCAGATACTATCCACTCTGCACAGCTGAACAGTAGCCGGCGTGTTCCTGTGGCTGAAGCGCCACAGATCTGAGCGTGAAGGTCACTGCTTCCTCCAACACCGAAATGAACTTTCAAAACTTGATCAGCATAATAGTTTTGTCTGCAAGCTGCATTGCTATGCTGGAGCGTGTGATTCCTGCCAGTAGGTCATGCCAGATAATTAAACTGAGAAGCAGAGGGAAATTCAATATACTCTTAATACAACTAAGGGAGTAGTAATAGAGTGGCCCCAGGGGAGACCTTCGTACTCACAGACGTAATCTATTGATGTAATCCTTTTCCCAATGCATCAAGTAGCTTTGAGTCCTTCTGGAAACATGACCTGTTCCATTTTAAGAAGCGCTGCCTTTACTTTACACAGCGCATCGGTAAAATATTGAGAGAGCGCTAACTGCTCATCAACCACGACCCTCATAGTCAGATTCTCAATAATAATAATAATCCACTAAGTGCTGAATGTACACACCTCTAAATGATTTACATATACCTTTTGAGTGCATTATTGAATCACGTTTGAGACGTTATGTTACCTGTTGGAAATGTAAATTCCTGCTGTGCTATCTCCACCGGATTAAGGGCCCCGTCTCCTGATAAAACGTGTTTGTTCCCCCGAGAGTCTCTCCTGTCAATAACAACACCAGGCCGGGTAATCTATCTCTCCACTATCCTCTTCAGTCCTATCTGTGGAAAGACATTATTAAATGAGTAGGCATGCCCAAAAACAAGCAAGTCAATGATTCATTTATGAACATTCACTCACTGTCTTTAGGATTTCAGGCATAAAAAAAAAAAAGGAAAATGACGTTCCATCAAGGCGAAGACTCTCATGTCCTGGGTCGTCACTCTGTCAGACCTGTTCATTAGTAGTGGAGACTTTGCTCAAACTTCAGAGGGTGCAGGATTGACCCGGCGCACGGCTCCTTCCCGCCCCGTCCTCTGACTTGCGTGGGCCAGAGTTGAATTCAATATGACCTTTTTGTGGAATGTGATGGCGGAGAGCTGCCAGAGTCCGGTCTGACAAGCCTGTCAAAGGGTCCTTGCACCACACCAGCTGGAGACGAGCTCCTTCTGCCGACTCGCCACACATCAACTCCTGACAGCCTCCCTTTTTCCACACTGCAGTGACTGCGGGAAGAGTTGTACCTGGGTGCGCGGACACACAATTAAATATACAATCCGGAAGACGAGGTTTCATGGGTCAGTTACTGGCCACAGGCTACTCATTCATTCTCACTCTATCTCACGGTGGTTTTGTCTGATGGCTCAAACTTTTCCACCGATGGCACTGAAGCCTGATGGGGAAATTCAAGCAGTTATTTACTTTTCCACCGATGTTAACCATAGCAGCCCATATGTCTTGACATCCGTCTAAATGCTATTTGTGCTTCATTTGTTTTTCTTGTTTTTATTTATCTTTCACATTTCTGCATGCTCACCTCATCGTCAAAGCAGTTTCAGTGGTTCCTTCGAGGGGTTTTGGTCCAGATGTCCACAGCACAATACGATGATCATTATGCCTAACTTCTTGAGGAAATAGCCAGGGTAGAAGTAAGACCAATTTGTGTCTTGAAATGTCTGAAGTTGGGACAATACTTGGGACAGGACTTTAAACATGGCTGAGTAGGAATACTACAGACAGCAGCCCCAATCAACACCACACCAGCTTGTGGCACTCATATATATATATATATATATAGCAACAGTGAAAATGTAACAACTGAAAAAATAAATAATGGAAGTCATTGCCGTATTTACATTTTATATTTTGATTCTAACAATTTTTGTATCATTTAAAGCATCAGTTTGACAAAAAGTGTACCGTGTGCCCCCCCTCTCCGGGGAGCAGGTGCTCTCCCGGTGGCCCTGGGACCACACCAGTTAATTAACACCACTCAAGTGTGTCAAGAGGAGGGAAGAAAAATTGCTGCTCTTAGTGGTGTCACACCTCGACCTACTGTGCCAGACAAAAGCGCAGACGCCCGGGGAATAACAATGAATGCGTCTCACACTAACATGATAGCAAATCATAAGAATTTGAGGAGGGTGGAAAAAATGGAACAACAACAACCTATTACGCCAGAACACAATGGCTGACATTTGGTTGGGCATCATTTGGCACAGGTCATCATCTAATGGGGGTTTTTGTGCCAGGATCCCAACAAATTAGGTAGATGGTTTACAAAGCCACCTGAGGTGCGACACAAAGTCGTGCGACCACACTTTGCCGATAGTCATCCACATACTTTTATTTAAAAAAATATTTTACATAAAAAAAAAAACACAGCTTGAAATATACACAGGCCCACCTGTTTTTTTTTTTTTTCCCCCGCACGTACTGTGGAACATCTCAACTCAAATATATCTGTGTCTATATTTAAACTGTAGGTAAATATATCCGAGAGAATACTGTAAATCTGGTTGCTATCCCGTGAGGACTGACGCTCGGTGAACCAGAAACTGATCAAAGCAATATGGAATCACAATCTATATCCATATTGATTACAAAAATACAACAAAACAAAAAATGCCCCTGACAGCGGCAAAGAATGTTTCTGTGCCAGGTCTGAAAATTATGAATTCATGGAGATAGCGTCCTAAAAGGCCAGAGAGGGATAAAAGGGATTTACGCGAGGTTGATAATATTAAGCAATGTAAAAAAAAAAAAATATCTGGGACCTTTAAACAGGAAATAATTCATGTGTCGCATTCCTACATCCCAGCATGCACTTTTCTCTGTGTGTCTGCGTTGGGAGGGTACTCACCCATCCAAACGGGTTGCAGCTCTGGTTGCCATTCATCTACCTGTCCACATTCCCAGCATGCCTTTCACCTATCTACCTGTCCACATCCCAGCATGCCATTCACCTGTCCTCCTGTCCACATGTCATAGAAAGCGTTCATCTGTGAGCCTGTCCACCTACCGTACGCCACATCCCATGGTGCATCTCACCTGACCTGATCCACGCCTGGGACCCGGTCACCCTTGGAACTACAGTATCTATAAATCTGAATGTCATCCTTTGCCCTGGTTCGAGTCTTTCAGGCAGCTTGAAGTAAAGTCCCATTTGTCTAAAGATTGATGAAGCCAAACCACATCCATGACAGTAACCTTGTCTTGTAGCCAATGTCGCGCGGCGTGGATGCTGGCAGGGCGCAAGCAGCTTGGCAGGAGGTTCTGCTCGTCAGGTGCTAAATAAAGCAATAGGGTGACATTATTGGGAATAAGCTTATTTACGTTCTTGCTGAATATCATGGGAAACAAAATGCAGAGAAAAAAATCTCACACCCAGGATCTGCGGAGCTTGGCTTGACACAAAGCCTGAAAACAGGAGGAAAATTGGCCTATACCTGCACGGACCTGCCTATAAAACCACAATGTGCCGTTTAACAGTACATTTTTGTGGGGCTCAAACAAAATGGATAAAGTCAACTGAACTGTTTTTCCGTTGTTATCGCTCTTAGGCTGAGCTCCTGTTTGTCACTTTGTATTTCGCGTAGTTACACAACTTCCATGACTCTACGCAAAATGCTTTTCCTCCCCCCAAACCGTGGAACTTTTGTTTTAATCTTACCACCATACCTTTGACCGAAGGCTATCTGCTTACATCCCACAATGCCATTCATTATTGCTGTAAACTTGTTGTACATGAGAGTAAATGTCATTGGAGCTGATTACTGTTGTTTTTAAGCAAAGCCTCGTTTCCTCCAGTCATTCACAAAGCGAAAAAATAAATAAATAAAACAATTGTGTGATTCTGTGCAACACAATTAGTTGAGTATGGTGCGAGCACAGCTGTGTGATGGCCACCAGGGGTAAAAGTGGTATTAAGATGATAACTGTCCCTACCACCCATACTGCAAGGCGCTTTAGAATGACCTCTGAAAATGCATGTGAAATAAATAACAGCAAAAATCAAAGTGGAAAACAACAAAAAAACAAAAAAAACAATTGATATTTATATGCACAAAATGTTTAAAGTTTGTAGTGTCTATATTGCACCCAGCTAACGTGAGAACGTTTGTCCCGTGCTTTGGTATCATAGCGGCTCAGAGCGGAGGGACAGCCAGAGCGTCCACAGGGGCGGCAGCAGCCACATGGGGGGCAGGGCCGGGCGGGCGCCCAGGGGCGAGGCGCCGTCCGAGGTGCAGGAGCAGACCTCGTACCCGTTCTCCGCGTGGTCCGGGTGCACGTTGACCCGGCTCTCCGTGCTTTTGGGCTCCGCCTCGGGAGAGTCCGACTGCATCTCGGTGCACAGCAGCCAGTCCTTGGCGATGAGACGCGGGAATCCCGCCTCCACCTCCATGGCGCTGCCCGGCACTCGCCAGTACTCCTTCCCCTTGAAGAAATAGGACGAGCCTGGCAGGAAGAGGAAGAAGAGAAGAGAAGAAGGGGTTGTTGAAGTGTCTCGGAGACTCTGAGAGAAAGAGAGCTACACGAATATGACTAAAACAATATAACACAAAAGCTCGTCCTTTGGGTGGACAGAATAATGCGAATCAAGTCTTAATATACAGTATGTCCCCGATGATGGTTTGTCTGTGTCTCTACACCACGCAGACCTAACGGGGGAAAAAGGAGCCTTCACACACCCAGCATGGAGGAGGATGTTGTTTACTCCCGAGGAGAGTGACCTGAAATCACCGCGGCGCGCCTCCTGCTAATTAGGTGTCCGCTTTTCAACAGCCACGAGTGCTTTATCGAAGCCTGAGATTTCCTGGGAGAGAGGTTTCTGGGTAAAAGCTGGCCAAACAATGCGAGGGGAAATAAACAATATATCAATCCCGTCGGGGGGGAAAAGCACGTCCTCTGCATTTGACCGGTTGATCATAATTGCGTAGGAACAGCGGGAACGCTTTCTGCAACCTCTGTGGGCCAACTCCAGAAGCTCTTATATAATATATACCAAATGATCACAACTTACGGTAATATAAGCCCAAACCGCATCTCTGACCCATGAGATGTAACAGGATCAGGAGTTAACGCATTGACTTCAAGGAGATAAAAGATGATTTAGATATGCAAATATTCAGTTTAAACAGACTTCAGTTCAAAGAAATGTATTTCCCCTTGTAAAATAAGCCAAAAATAAAATGGACTTAAAAAAAAAAAAAGGTCCTTCCTCGGTTTTCATATTATTTCAGACTTTCACAGACCCTGAAAAACAGCTCATAACAGTCACATTGAATGATTTTATATTTTGGGACTCATTAACTCTATTGTTATGCTATGGTGCACAGTGATTAATTTGAGTTCTCAAACAGGCTCTGGGCTTCATCCTTTTTAGTGAGGGATTCTAATTAATTAACTTTTTCTTAAAGTTCTAGCTGTGAGAGAAGATGATAGGCATCAAACTGTGTTAATTGGCACACGTTTCCTGAATATCCGCTGAAACCAAGCACCAAAAACATTTAACATCCATCCAACTTTGTTCATACAATATGTTTCTAAGTGGCACATTTTGATGCATTTTCTCATTACTGTAATTTATTGTCCAGTACACACTTATAATGAACCCTCATAATGGGTAATGCCATGCTAATGCCATACATAATTAAACAGGCCCAGTTGTGATCGCTCGCTCCAACACGCACACACTCACACACACGCACACACGCAGGCGCACACACACATTTTCACACTTGTATGTGTCACGAGACATTTTCGAGGAGTGTTTTACAGGCACAGATGCACATACACTGTATTGTAAGATTAGCGACACGGCAGATTCAGGCCTGACTCCACGCTCCACTAACGATCACATTAACTCACCTCCAACTATAACGCAAAAAACGCACAAGATTAGGAGGAGGGGGAGAGGAGGCGGAGAGAGATAGGAAAAGGAGGAAAACATCCCAACGCACACAGATACACAAAATAATGGAACAATTAAAGATAAATATGCATTCCAACTAAGCATTACGTCGCTCCATTAATCGTTCATTAAAATGAGTAAATATTGCCTCGGGCCTTCTGAAATGAAAAGTCATTTATTTTGACTTGAATTATTTCAGTCCGTCGGACACTGCGGTAAATGTCCTAGATCTGTAAAAGCACTGAAAAAAATCTCAATCACGTCTTCCCATGTGTAAAAAATCAACATCTTCTTTGAGAGGTTTGTGTTTGCCGAAACTTGACGTTTCACATTGCCGTTTGAAGATGATAATTGCCGGAATTATATTTGGCAAAAAAGGTCATGGCTGACCGTCGTTGACTTTTTTTTTTTTCCCCAGTCAATGTCAATTGGTCTTTCGTGGTCGCTCCATATGTCATCCGGCTAGGAGCCAATTTGAGGCCATTAGCGGTGAAGAAGACGCGTGACGTCCATCTGGCACTGACACTTCTTCCCTGATTTGTTTCAGAAATTACACAGACTATAATTATATTCTGGAAGTGGTTAAATTATATGTGAACAGACGGCGATGCCCATGCTGCCCCAGTGAAACGCCACTAAGGCCTGCGATTTCAAGCTGAAATGTTTTCCAGTGCTGACACTTCAGCATATTCTTTCTTACGGAACTTCCATGCCAACTTTTATAGTGAAACCAAGCAAAAAAATCCAGATGTATAGTTATCTGATGTTGGCCATTGAAGCAACTAAAGCAGCTATGAAAGGGACATCAACATCTCATCTGATAAACCAGAACAATGAGGAGAGAGATGTTGAAATGCTCCGAGGAGCTAAGGGAAACCACTGTTTAGAAAAAACACTGGGAGAACCACATCGTTCACATGATCAATTATTATTGTATCCATTGTTTATGTAAAAATATATATATATATTGATTGGCTCCATGGAAGAGGAGTAAATATGAAAGGCTCATATCTCAAATAGGTAAAAAAAAATGTACGATCTGCCTAGTTACAGACTAATAAACATAAGTTTTAAATTGTACATTCCACTTCAGACAATAGGTCTAAACCTGTACAGAGGTCATAAATACGACGTGGTTCTCCCAGTGTTTTTTAATGTCATAAATGAATACATCATCGAAAAAAAAAACATGTGATCAAAAACCTTGCATATGTTGGCTGACAGACGCAAAGAAAGAAAACCGATGCCGACTCTCCTTTTATCCTTCCCTTTTTTTTTTTTTTTTTTACGGTAAAACTTGAGTCCCGTGGCGCACTGAGGCAGAGCTGCATCAGAAGATGGATAGGCAGCGTCGGATCACGATCGACTGCGTGGGGGAGGACTGGGGGGGGTCAACGCCGGGTGTTGAACCTCCTTAATTAGATTAGTGGTCACGTCATGCCATCTTAATGTTTTTCTAATGGCGGGGTGGGGCGTCACGGATGAATACGCCGAGGCCGGCCGGTGTATTTATCACACCCCGGCACGGCTCTCCGCTGTGTTTCGCAGAGTAAAGGTCGAGGCTCACGTTGGCAGGCTGAGAGGAGTCTTACCGGCTCCTACTGGTACACTGACATACTGTGTGTAATGTAAAAAAAAAAAAAAAAAAAAAAAGTTTGTTGTTTGCGAACTTGTGCGAAAAAAAGTTTGTTGTTTGCGAACTTGTGCGGCTCGCATCCAAAAGACCAAAGCAGTGCTCTACGTTTCATTTCCCATCACCAAAACACACCTTTTCACCTTTTGTGTACGTATACGTCCCATTTGCCAGATTGAATGTGTGGTTACATGAGTGAGCGCGAAATGGCAACCCTAAACTGATGCAGTTACTTGTTCAACACAACCATAAAAGTGTTTTTTTTTTCATATAAAAGTTTATGTTACTTGTTTGACGCAGTTTTTCCTGACATTCAATAGTTCCCAATAGAGTCGCATAGGACTTTTTTTTTTTTAATCTGTTTTCACATTTTTATTACATTTCCAGTGATTAGGGAAAATTCTGTTTACGGCTCCGTTTCACATTTGGCTATTTTTTTTATTTATTTTATCAGTCAAGATGGAATAAAAAAGGAAAACTAACGCTGAACAAAAAGTTTATTTTAAAGCTTCTCACCATCAGACCACCTCATGGCGTCGTCCAGTTGCATGGGCAGCCCCTTCCACAGCGTGCTGTCTTTAGGGTAGCCCAGGTCCATTCGTCTGAGGTGGTCGTCGTAGCGCCAGTAGTTGTCGTTCTTGAAGAAGTAGGTTTTTTCGTTGTGTAGCCAAACGAAAGCGGCGTCCACGCTGTCCAGGGGCAGGCCGAAGTCAGTGATGGGTCGGGGGTAGCCCTCCTCCACGTTATTATCTTTAAATACCCAGTACTTTAAACCTGAAAAGGTGAAAAAAAAGACATATATAAATATATGTCAAACATACATTTGTAGTTTGGAGTAGCTCACGCTAAATGAGTGGCATGATGATAAATAGCACAAAAGATGCTGAATCCTATTCACTCAAATACCCGGGAAAGAAATAGAATACGAAAGAGATGATATTTACCTTTAAAAAATACAATTTTGTGGTCTCCTGGTCTCTCGTACACAGCGTCCACACTGTCCAGGTTGGGCGGGAGGCCTCTCCAGAAACGATGGATCTGTGCCGGACGCAGAGACACCAGGTGCTTCTCCCGAGTTAGTCTCCAGAAGTACTTTCCTGTGACGGACAGAAACCGATCAGTGAAATCCTCTAGGCCTCTATTACACACACACACACACACACACACACACACACACACACAGAAAACGATATATATATATATATTTAACTATATATATATATAGTTATATATATATAGTTATATATAGTTATATATATATATATAGTTTTCTATCGACCTTGACCTTTTTTTTACTTCATCTCCTCTCCATTCACTTCCCTTTTCTCCTGTTACTCTCTATCAGTCTCTCTCTCTCTCTCTCTTTTCTTCATTTTAGGCCCGAGTACCTTTGAAAAAGAAAGCCTCCCCTCGTATTTGTGCCACGGCATCAAAGTGAGTGGTGCATCTGTCCGGAGCATCTCGTGCCAACCTGAGCGAGGAAAGTTAGAGGAAGGAGCCACATAGAGAAAGAGGATGCGCTAGTTACAGACATTTGCATAAAAAACAAACCAAAACAAAAAACAACTTGGTGATAATTGCACTCACCCGCAGAGTGCACACGCATGTCTGTGCATGCGCTCCCTGCTATTAAAAGGGGCTGAACAGGAGGTGAAATCACGTGGACGCAGCGAGGTGCCCCGGTGCATCTATCCCCGGGCCTGATCAGTGATTTAAAGCACCGACGTGGTCGGCCTGCCAATGACGGCGCCATTAGCTCCACAGGGTGGCCCACTGTGGGTGGGATGCCGCCAGCCCTTGTATCATCAACAAAGATCGCCATTCAGAGCCCTATTAAAAACAACGCCGCTGCCTAGCGGGCAGCACTGGTGACCTTTTTGCCGCATAATCCAGCTTTTCGGCGCATCACGCCCCCACCCATGAAAAAAACAGTAATGAGGGCAGGGAAAAGATACTGGGTTAAGTGGGGTTTTATAGGCCTGATTAGTTTGGAACCCGGCCCACTGATTTTTGGTGCGGGTGCCCGCGTAGAGGTCGGCTATGGTGGGCCATGTAATTAGAGGCACAGTTTGATCACTCCCCGTGTGAGCTGCCCTCTGTCGATCCCTCTGATTGCAGAGACCATCAGTTAACTGGCTGGAAGTTAAGTCTGCAAGATTAGTCCGATGGTAGATGAAGAAAAAAATAAAAATAAATCGGACGCAAAAGGGAACATATTGATTCATGGCGCAGGGCTCGGCATTTGGGCTGGACCTGTTGTCCCGTTCCAGGGTGAGATATCTTTATATATCTACTAAAACCATTATAATTCAAATTCGTATTATTAGTCTTCATGATTTTATTTTGCATTATTATCCTTCTTGTCCACAGGATTATTTTTTTATAGTTCACAGAGCAGGAGCCCTGGGCTCTCCCATCCGCAGCCAAAATATTCACTTATACATGTCCCACCATCCTTTTTATCATCATTTTGACTAATTCATTCTCTCTAATCTAATGCCCACCTGGCTGAATGATAAAGGAAGGCCCATATGATCATGCAATATTTTAGCCACGGTGGCCAGAAGATACTCTAGAATTATTGCCTTGACTCTTTTGCTTTTAGCACCGGCATATTGCACATTCGTGCTCCTGAGGCGAACAAACTATATCTAATATTTAGATTTGAGATGTTATATTCAATTTTTTTTTTGTTCTTCAAGAGCAGTGAATCCTCACTGGGGGGTTTCTTATATCACAAAGGGTACTTCCGCAGGAGCTGTAAGGTAAACTTTTTGCAAAACTAATTTGATAAAACTGAAAAATATGATATGTATAAAAAAAAGAAATAAAAGAAAAACATTTAATTATGAAAGATATTTTTTGCGTCTACTCACAGGAGAGTGGATCTGTTGTCAGGGAGGTCGAGCAGGACGGGAGGCTCAGCCGTCTGGGACGGGTTAGCTGGTCGATTGGTGTGGGACACCGAGTCTCTGACTCCTGGGGAGGATAAAAAAAAAATGGAATGATGAACATTTAAAGACAACTGATGGTCTAATTGAATATTGTGCGATGTATAACATTAAAAATGAAAGCATATTGAGCAGTGGATGGATGTCTCCTCGTACCGTAGAGCTGCCAGACGCGGACCTTGTCCTCGTAGGGCAGGTCGTATTTCAGGGGGTCTCCCACAGGACCCTGGTAGTATGGTCTCATGATGGACTCCATGGCGGAGGTGTGGACCAGGCCGATGGCGTGGCCGAACTCGTGGACGGCAACGGCAAACAGGTCCATGCCGTGGGTGTCTGAAGGAGAAGGACCATAAATGTAAACTTCAGATTTGGGACCGGAATCATTGACACAGCGCGTCTTCTCTCCGCTCAACAATTCAAAAATCAACGCACAACCTTTGGGTGCAGGATGACTTTTTTTTTTTTTTTTTTTATGGCGTGGCCGAACTCGTGGACGGCAACGGCAAACAGGTCCATGCCATGGGTGTCTGAAGGAGAAGGACCATAAATGTAAACTTCAGATTTGGGACCGGAATCATTGACACAGCGCGTCTTCTCTCCGCTCAACAATTCAAAAATCAACGCACAACCTTTGGGTGCAGGATGACTTTTTTTTTTTTTTTTTTTTTTACATACAAGAGCAAACACTCTGGGTATAACCGCGTCGGAGCTTCGGTGAAGGACGGATCGCCTCGCTGCTTAACGTTCGTGACTTGCGTAGAACCAACAGAAGCCCCTGTTTGCATGTTTATCCCTTTTCATGAGAGAAACTCTAGTTGTAAGCTAAGAGGCATGACAGACCGGAGGCTGCGAGCGCGGTGGGGCGGGTGGTGCGGTGAGATAACCACGGTAATACCGTCTGAGTCCCCGGGTTGCCAATCAAAACCTGAGTGCAGAAAAAAAAAAAAAACACCTCGGAGGCTATTAAAGCACATTCCCCTCGACGTTCAGCAGAGGAAAGAAAAGGCAAAGCCTCCCCTGAAAAAAAAAAAAATCCTTGTCTGACTGTGGAGCAAAACAAAACCTAGGACCTTGGAGATTTAGAATTTTGCAAAAAAAAAAAAAAAAAGAAAGAAAAGAAAATGTGAGCGTCGGCGTGTTTCGAGCCAAGCTGGCTTAGAGTTCCTGGGTGGCCAGGACGGAGCGTGCCTTCTGTTAACCTGATGTCGGCCTCGGCTCGGGGACGTCTCGGTGCTGCGCTCCGTCGAAAAAGACAAAGCACAGATGGAGAGGAGCGCCTATTCCCGGGGACACAAAGACGCACAAAATGCCAGCTCTAATCTACTGGAGCACCCGGTGCAGAGAGAAGGGAGAGGTGGATCAAAGGGAGGGATGCTGGGTCGAGAGGCCGGAGGATCCAGAACAAAGTGGGTACCGTGTCATCGTATTTACAGTCCATCTGAGGTTGGGAGAGAGAGAGAGAGAGAGAAAAAAAAAAGAAAAATCCCAACGCCTGCGGACAGAGTCGGAGCTGAGAGATTCGGGTCGATGGATGAGGCTGATTGAGTCGGACACCCGTGGAAGAAAGATAGCGAGTTGGACAAAGGCGGAGAGAGAGAGAGAGCGAGAGAGAGAAAGACTGTAGTGTAAAAAGACAGAAGCAATAGGAAATCCCTGCAATGTAGTGGCCATGGTCAGTAACACACACACAGGTACACAAACACATGCGTACACACACGCGCACAGACTGACACCCGCGGGCGCACGCACGCACGCAGAAAACTACAAACACCCGCCTGCAGCATGCGGTTAAAAGTTTCATAGGGACCGAGAAGCATACGTTTGGTTGGAGAGAAGCAGGCCGCACGTCTCCTATTGATGCGAGTCCCCGTAGCAGTAGTGCGACCTGGCTTTACTTTGCGTTCTAACGACACTTTGATGAACACCCGGTCATTTATCCTCATATTTGAGCTGCAAAATTGATTCTATGATGTTTTAAAAAGCAAGTAAGCCCACGACAGGGGCGCCGGGGGAAAGAAGGGACACCTTCACTTCATTTGCTCACCAAAGCATGTGGGGGAGGAATGACACAGCAGCTCCAGCTGGCCCCCACCCCCGTCCAAGTTGGATTATATCACAACTCCCTAAATGTTGGATTTCATCAAGATGAATTAAGGCTCAGTGGGATTAAAGCTACTTTCAAACAGTGATATGGCCAAGAAACCCAAAAAAAAAAAATCACTCTGGAATTTATGAAGTCTATGACGACCATATTTTTGGAATTGATCAAATGGGAAGGGTTACACATAAGGGTCTGGAACAGCTCATGTACTGATTGTGAGTTTTCTGAAATAAAGGCTAAAATAAAAATCCATCTATAACCTCGTACGGATTTCAGGAAAGTTCAGTCAAGTGCTATCTGGCTAAAACTTCTCATAGAATGGGAAGTGGCTCATGACGTCAATGTTCCTGGAGAGGATTGGGCTTTGTTTACACCAAATAAGCTTGGAAAAAAGATGCTGAGATCAATGAAAACGATATAAAATATAAATTTGCTTCAGTATTGACCTCCATCCAGGATCCAACTAGTGAAACTGTCAGATCCTAGAACTCTATATTACAGAGTCATACATCTAAATCAAAGCATTGCAATAACAAAAAAGAAATCAATAAATATAGAAATAAATATAGAAATATAACATTACATTACATTTTGATGATGAGCAACATCTGGCTCAAACGGAGGAAAAGTGAAGAATGCAGCCTGCTGTCTGGAAACATGCCTGTAAGGTAGAGTGCGTTCTCATAAGGAGAAACACTTCAGCCCACATACAAGGAAGACAAAATATATATATATATATTTTTTTTTAAGCAGTATGCAATGGCTGTTCTTCGTGGCCCCGTATGATAAAAGTCACCACCACACCCCCAAAACAACTGTAATACGACATTTCATCTCTAAAATCTCGTTTTTAAGATGCTCTCATTCATATTTTAAAAATATACCTGTAAAAGCAGGTTCAAGAGGCAGAAGAAAAAAAAAAGGCATATTAGAGGATTATTGTCAGAATACAAAAGGCTACGCAAATCTCTTCAAGCTGCATTGACAGGGCCGTGAAATGGACCAAATATCAGGCCGAGACATTGGGACATCACATTGTTTTAGATTTGCACAGTTAATGGCTATTATCCCCGGCAATTATCCTTTCTAGTGCACGGGAGGAAAAAAAAAAAAGAGGCAAGATTTGAACATTTTTGTAATTAGTAAGATCTTTTATTGGCTCACAGCTGAGTCCCAAATGACAGGAAGCCTCGGAGCAGACGGTGAGAAACTAGAAGAGAACGAGGAAGAGAGTGCAGGCTCAGGAAAAACACACATCTCTAAAATCTTGTTTTTAAGATGCTCTCATTCATATTTTAAAAATATACCTGTAAAAGCAGGTTCAAGAGGCAGAAGAAAAAAAAAAGGCATATTAGAGGATTATTGTCAGAATACAAAAGGCTACGCAAATCAAGCTCTTCAAGCTGCATTGACAGGGCCGTGAAATGGACCAAATATCAGGCCGAGACATTGGGACATCACATTGTTTTAGATTTGCACAGTTAATGGCTATTATCCCCGGCAATTATCCTTTCTAGTGCACGGGAGGAAAAAAAAAAAAGAGGCAAGATTTGAACATTTTTGTAATTAGTAAGATCTTTTATTGGCTCACAGCTGAGTCCCAAATGACAGGAAGCCTCGGAGCAGACGGTGAGAAACTAGAAGAGAACGAGGAAGAGAGTGCAGGCTCAGGAAAAACACATTTTCAGGAGGCGGATCAATATCTTGTCATGGACCGAGTGTGGTCTTCTTCTGTTGTTTACTGGTTCTCGGGCTTAAAGAAAACGTGTAAACAATGCAGGTTTCTTCATTTTATTTCTGCACTGATTAGACTTGGTCAAAAGGTGGACGTGTAATATTTGCTTCTACATTTCAGCCTTCATACCGCGAAATTGAACAAAAAAATAACAAGGTAAAGTTTCTCTGGTCATATTTTCTCTGTGTGTTTTAAAATCAACGTTTGCCCTAGATTAAAACGAAACTAAATATGACCAGAGGAATAGACTGGCCTCACACAGAGCATGCCTCCCTCACCTCCCTCCTTCCGTCCATAAAGTTAACGCTAGAGACTCCAGCGTGGTGCTGAGCGCTCGAATTAAAGCAGATGGAGCTGCAGTAGCGCATGGTTACGACTTCACCGGAGCAAAAAGCAGCAGAATGGAAACGTCGCTGACGCGCACACAAGACGAGCCTGAGGTGGCGGACGCCATCGTGTGATCGGAACAGCAGGAAAAAAACAAATGTGAAATATGTTAAATCATATGATGTGCAGGAATGTTTTATTATATATTATTTTTATTGATATATATGATTTATTTATTATTTCTCTCTAAATGTCCCAGGACGTAATAGATATCGAGTCCATCGGAACCCGGAACTCACTCCACAACAAGACTTTGCATCGCCGTCTTTGCACAACCGCGTGTCCACAGCCCCCCCCTCGTGAATCTCATCACAGAGTCATCGGGTCCAAATCACTCTTTTATCGATCGCCACGGAAGCAGCTGTTCACCGACGTCGCAGATTAGTGCTGCTTTGGAGGTCTGGTAGAGACATATTCCTTTCAACGCTCGGGTGCCAAGTAAGAATACTAAACTCTCTCCACAGGTTGTATATATATATATTTTTTTAACTCTTTATGTCTGTTCGTCCCAATTATTCATCCGGTTAAGAAATGAGTGGAAAAGACTGATTGTTGTAAAACCCTGTGGAACAAATGAAAGAATTAAAATGCCATTTTATTTTTGTTAATTGCTGAAAAAAAAAGAGAAAAAAAAGAGGCCTATTAGAATTGATTTGTTTGTTTCACGGTAGTTAGATGGTGATGAAAGGACACCTTTTTTAACGCCTCAGAATAATCCGCTTATGATATCAATTATCCTGCTGTATGCCGTGGCGGCCTGTATCTGAAGCCATGTGGTATGGATTGCTCTAACACACTAAATATTGATTAGAGAGCCTGGAACAAGAACAAACAAAAGTACAGTTCCAGTTTCGGATATAGAAACCTCGGCAGGCACGGAGGTTCAAAGATTGTGGGGGCACTTTAGATCTAGCTTTAGTTTTCTTCTTCTAGAACTGGGAGAATATGAGCAGTGCTTGGGTTTATGAGCAAGATCTCCCTCATCCAGCTTCAAACGTTCCATCTTTTCTCGATAACGAATATAATACATAGGGCATGTGGGTCAACGTATTCACCTGGGGATCTGAAGGTCCAGGCCTCGTCGTCGTCAAAGTGCGTATCCCCGGCCGTGAACCTCTCTCCGGGGAAGAAGGCGTGCGCCACCGTGCCCCCCGGCCCGTCGAAGGGATAGCCGTCGTCGTGGTCGGCCTTGGTGAAGTCGATCTGAATGTCGGCGTCGCTGCCGGCCACCTCGTGGAAGTTCAGAGGCGCGATGTCGCTCCACACCTTCAGCGCGTAGTACATCAGGGCTCGGACCGTGTCCCGGCCCAGCACGGCCGAATCCTTGGGGAAGGTCCTCACTCTGGGGGGAATAAAGGGGGGAGAATTAGCATTATACTATTATTTCCTTTTTAGAAACTCTTATCATATTAAATAATACATTCCACAGAAAATACAAAATTAAAGTAAATATAATAATTGTTTTGGTCTAAAACTGCCTGGGAAAAATATTCCTGCGTCAACTACTTTTCACACACTAATTAGCGTTCTATCCCATAATCAGTCCTTGGACCGCCTGTTGTCATAGGTACAGATGTATCTGGTGATAATGATAATGTGATTATTATACAAATGAATGTAGATTGTTTGTGTTATATACAATATAACACATGATTATATAATCTTAATATAATCATTTAATATCAAAATTTAGGCCAGTCACTTTTTAAATGTACATACATTCCAACACTTTGATTTTTTTCAGTTAGATTCTGTTACGACAACCCGGAAAGCCACTTAACTTAAAAGATAAATGTGAAATTTGACAATAGCACTTTTGCAAAGAGACTTTTGGTCCAAGGCCTGCAGTTTGTCAACTTGCACCTGAACTACACATAGAGAAGATAACACCAAATGCCCAGTGACAAGATAAATAAATAGACCCGACTGCTCTAATACCCTTTAAGTTGTGTTTAAAGCTCAAAAGGAGGTTATCCAGATGACCCGCTGTTGTTTTTTATTTTCAGAAAAAAAGTGTATTTTTTTTTCCTGATAACTTCTGAGTCACAACATCTCGAAAAACCTTTCATCCCCACACGAGCCGGAGACGCAGCTGTTCCAGCGACCCGGGTCGTATCGGAGGCTGAGGGGACCTTTACTGTGGAACCTCTGAGCTCCTGCCAGAGGAGCTCAGACACGGCTTTAATCTTAATAATCACTTACCCCGATTTATTCTTGTTTTTATCTCCACTCGCCACTTTCACCTTTTTTTTTTTTTTTTTTTTTACAAAAAGATGAAACAGATTTAAGTCAGAGATGCATGAGATTCTATGCATCAGCAGCTTTGACATTTTCTCAGAATATCTTTTTATTTCCTTTACCTTCAGCCTCCATCTCCTCTCCTACAAATGTACACCTAATTGCTTCTACCTGAGGTTTTCTTGAGTGATACAGTCGTGACTGCTATTATATATATAAAGACCCCATTTGCTCAAAACTCCAGCAGCCTTTCATTCTGCTTTTACCATAATACTAATAATACTACTACTACTACTACTACTACTACTACTACTACTACTACTACTACTACTACTACTACTAATAATAATAATAATAATAATAATGTTATTCTCATCCAGTAATGCAAAACACATTCATATTAAACCAGCAAACACCTTTATATAGACATAAAACACAAACAACCTCAGCGGAAAACAATAAAGTGACTTTTAAGTGATTTTAAATCTTCTTAATTTATAATGGTGACATGACTGCTGCTTGTCACTGCGAAATGTAATCAGGTCCCACATGCTAAGAGGAGAGCGGTAGAGGTGTAGAATATGAATATTTTACGTGTTGATATGCTAAGTAAAAAGTGCGACTACACAGTCAATTTATTCCCTCTGACTGAATGCATGACCCTCACTGCTAACCAGACTTAGCCAAGGTCACTGGCAATAGCTCGAAACCTCCACAGACAATCCACCTGCTTATTAGGCCTAATTCTGACGGACGAGGGAGGGCGGCTGTGTGTGTCTGTGTGTGTGTGTGTGTGCAAATGTTGATGAGAAAAAAAAGAGGGAGCGGCAAAGTGCCCGGTTTTGTCACGCCGTAAGTACGTTTGTGCATCTAAATGGATGTGCTGGCTCGCGGGAGTGTGTTTGTAGGTAAGTGCGCCAAGGTCAGAGCGTTGCTGCCTTGCATCTCATTTGAAGTGAAGGGTCCCAGGGACCCGCCGGTGTTTACAGGAGAAAAGGAGAGAATAGGTGCATGAAGAATGAGGCAGGTGTCATTTCAGTGTGACACCTCCTGTAAAATTGGATTAACTTTACTGCCATCTTGTCAGTTTGTCAATCTCGCGCCTTGATTTTAACAACCTTATCGATTTTATTTTAATCCAGCCACTGACTGCGGTCAGATCTAATGTTTATTAAAGAGCTGGTCCTCATCAAGTCCACACTGGTGTTTTTAATCTACTTTGTTGCGCTGGGATTTCTTTTTTTTTACATATTTGTTTTCATAGACTGTGATAATGTTTTGAAATAGATATACATGTATTCCTTTCTACCATGCAGCAACTAATGTTCATCTAAATTCTATTCACACAAGAAACATTTTCATGTTAATATATATCGACAATTCAGTAAATGTCAAGTTTTATTTAAAGAACTGCTGCCAACTCTGGGGGACTAATAAGTGAAAAAAAGAAATAATCTTGGTGTGCAATTTTGTTTTTCTAATTTACGCCCGAATAGGAATAAACTTGTGGATTACGAAGCTGGTGGCTGTGTGATCACAGCGTGAAATGTTTATTTTTCCCAAATGTCATGACTGCGACTGATGAGCAGTTAGAGAGTGATTATCACGAGAGCCAGCAGAGATTGGAGAGAGAGAGAGAGAGAGAGAGAGAGAGAGAGAGAAAAAAGTGCCGACGTAAGCGTTTCTGGCTGCAGCGGGCAGCGGGAGTCATCAGCTGTTCAGCAGCTAAGGGGTTGTTTAGCAGTAACACAGCTCCCGAGCGTGCATCACTGACTCACAAATAAATATCTGAGAACAGAGTGCACTGTCAGACCTTTCCACATCAATCAAATATAATACCCACATAAAGAACTGCTGACATCTAAGAACCCCCCCAACGGCGCTGAGAGTCTTCCTCCGTGGTGTTTAACTGACGAACAGACTGAGGATGCAAGATTTAGAGATACCACGGGTAAGAAGAAGAAGAAGAAAAAAAAAAGGGGGGGCATCGTTACTGAATGATGCGAACAAGACGGTAATCAATGAAAGGTGGGTGATACGGTGAAATATGGTGTCACAATAAAACAAATTCAAATCGAATTTCAGTCTACACAGAATCTTATCAAAAGAAATATCAAATCAACACATTTAAAGAAAAAATGTAAAGACCAATTTGCTACTTAATGCAAGTTAAAGAGACCAGACTAACATAAAAATATGCATAGTTATTAATTATATTCATAAACCCTTATTCATGGGCCGAACATGACAAAAACAACAAGATATTTCCCACATCTAAGGTGTCTCTTTGAAATCCTCCATGCAAGCCACACTTAGTTAGAATTACGTAGGGGGGGGGGGGGGGGGGGGGGGGGGGGGATCCTCTCAAAATGTGACCGCATGTGAAATCAATAAATCACCCACAAGTGTCTATAATAAAAGCACATAAATGCACCATCTGTTTCGGGTGCAGGAGTTCCAGGCTGGGAACCATATATCTGGGTTTCCAGCGGACTCTGTGAGCTGAGAGGTGGCTCCGCTGGACTGAAGAGACAGGCTGCCGGGTTTTATGAAAAAAAACGCTGAGTGGGGCCAAGCTGAGAGCGGCGTGCGGCGTAATGATTGGCAGCAGTAGGTTGGCAGTGGCAAGACCAGCGACGGAATAATGAGAAAAATGTTCCCGGTCGTAAAACAGCGAGAGTCCCCTGAAGCAGATGTTGACTCCCCGCATCGTGATGCCGGACCACTGCCACCTGCTCAGCTGACGCGTAAAAAAAAAAAAAAAAAAACTCAGAGCAGAGCCTCCAGAAGCCAAAACCTGCGCTTTATTTCACCAGGTGATCTGTTATCAATCAGAGTTAACTGACCTGCCCTGTGACACTGTGATTCAACCCCCCTGAACTATGGAACACTAACTATCAGATTAAAATTTTAAGTCCAGCTGCCAACTGGTGTGGTGCATAAAAAAAAAAAAAAGAAGATAAAAATAAATAAAGCATTGCGATCTTTTTTGAGTTACGTTGGTTTTAATGCTCACTTTCTCATGGAATATTAAGATTTTGGCTGGTATTGTGTGGTACGGTCCTCACGCACACACATTTGAGTCTAGACTGAGCTGCTCTTGTTGGATCAGGATTTTTTATTTTTTTTTTTAAGTCTGGATTCTACTTTCTCTGCTTCTCAGACGGCACTGCGGCCCTCCCGCTCCTCCCGAATCCACCTCTTCATCAGCCCAGACTTCCTGCGTATTGACCCGTTTCCATTCAATCTTCCTGTGCCCCGTTGCTCTGCCCTCCCCTGGCTCCTGGCTTCTTCTTGCTCTCCTCCTGCCGACCTGGGCTCTGTCACGTAGCTCCTTAACTGGCTCTGGCCGGAAAAAAAGAGCCTCTCCTCTCTTCGGTAAACACCGGTTTATCATGTAACTTGACGATTTGTGCTGGCGTGCATGCTGCCGCTTCTGTATTCCGGAGCCTAGTGAGAGATTTTTTTTTTCCGTTTCATCGTGTTCCTGCTGCCAGGCACGCGCCGCAGCCTGTGGAGCCTCATCACGCTCTGGGCCGAGACGGCGCGCTGACCTGTCAGCAGTAAACCTCCCAACCAAAGCAATTTAACCACTCACACTGGCGGGAAACGTGGCTCGACACTCACACTATGAGAAGAAAATGAAACACAACCAGAGAGAGGGGTGTGCGGTCCTGCTGTGCGGAGTAGCATCACACGCTGCTGTCAAATGACACAGGCCCTGTTTTTTCGGCTGTTTTTGCTCAGAACATCTAAATACAGCACGTTATTTATGCAAAACCGATACATTTTGACGTGCAGCGTTTTTTTAAATGCATGCTCTCAGAAATGCTCTCAGCGCCACTCGCAAAATGCGGATGAGACATCTGCACAGAACAGGAATGCAACTCAAAGGGCCAGAGTCCGCACACCAGCAGTAAATATAATAAAATCATTTTAATTTGGTGGTGTGATGATGATGATGATGATGATGATGATGATTGATGAGTGACGCACGTCTGACGCATCTCATCATCGGCAGCAATAAGGCCTGATGAAATTAGGGAGAGGTCACATCACACACAGATAGAATCAGAGGTCGTGTGATGTCATCACGTGTGTGTGTGTGTGGTGGAGATGAAATTAATCCATCACAGGCAGAGAGAATGAGAGGCCATGGAAGGACACACAAACCATCATGTGCGGCTTTTTTTTTTGTATTGTATGGTGTTTATGTATATTTAGCATATGCTGGAATGTGCCTATATTTCAACGTTCATCTGCAGCATGTCAAAAGTAGCCACCGGAGCAGCACACATCCTCTCTGTGTGGGATTGGCCCTGATGACTCGTGTGAATCAGCTCAGGCCGAGCATATGTTTCACCGCCGCGTCCACGGCCGTTCACCCCTAAGCCGTGTCCCTGACAGATGTTCCAGCTGCACTTTACACGGAGGCATTATTCCATCGTGTTCTGTGAAAAGTGCAGAAGGACTCGGACTCTTCAGGAACCGCACAGATGTAGCCATTTACCGGTAAAAAAAAAAACATGCCACCATCCATTACTCCATCTGAATTTTCAAGTGTTTTTTTAACCCTAACCCGCTGCACAGCATTTGTACAAAATAAAACTTCTGACACAGATAATGAAGTTGATATTTGTGAGCTTATGTTCTACTAGTGTCTTCATGGTATATTATGTTTTATATGAGAAAAACCTCTGCTGTGAAAGTAGAAAAACAAATCCTGGATATTCTGCTGAGGGACGTGTCCTTAAATATTCCCTACCTCCAAGACAGATGCCTCTTATTCCATTTGTTCAGGGGGTTCAAGCTTCGTTTCCTGCGGCCCGTTGTCACCTCCGCCTCAGACACATCTGGCAGAGAACATCTGGGTGTCTTCATCAGACCCACCGTCGCTGGGTCTAAAGAGGAACGGAGAATAGAGAAGAAAGTGGACCTAAGTAATTACAAATGTATTTTATTTTGAAAATAAAGAGAATAGGGGCTAAGGTTAGGGGATTGAGATAGGGTTGGGTTAGGTATCGGGTGAGGAAAACCAATCCGGGACGACACCTTTTTGGAATATCAGGAAGGTCCTAGAGACCTGGAAGTTGGCGACGCCCCCCCTTATTCTGACCCTTCCGCATCCAAGGGTACCATCCGTGAGTCTCTACGGCGTCTGGAAGTTGGCAAAATAGCTTCTTGGGAATAACTTTTGATAGGAAGGTCTCATCGACTTTCTGTTTTGCTCCACCACCCCATTTATGGCCATTCCGCATCCAACGATACCATATGGTTTAGGGTTAGGGGTAACCCCCACACACTGCCAAGCACCCCCCCCCCAAAGCAGCAAACATTGGGGATACACTGCTCTCACCCACTGATGTTCGGGCTGTGAAGTATTTTAAAATCAATCACACACAGCGTCATGCTTTCTATATTCTACTGTCATGTATGTGACAAAGAGTGATCCGGTTTGTAGAGGAGGATCTGAGTGTGTATGTGTGAGCGAGGCACACAATAGCTATTTGCGGGGGGAAAAAACGACGAGTACACTATATGTGAGTAAAATAGTAGATGGTGCACAAAATCAATATACTCTCATTCAGTATATACCACTATTACAACACACATACTGCGCAGTACCATCACCCTACCCTGTGTGTGTGTGTGTGTGTGTGACAGCCACTGAGATTAATGTGAACAAGGTGGCTCATGGCATGCAGGCAATCTAATGCAATCCAATAGAAAAGAAGAGAAATACATTTGACTAACGTTCACAGGCTGTGTCAGGACTTTTTGATTCACCTCGGCACTTTTAAATCCGTACTTTGTGCTTTTGTTGGCTGGATTGCGTGATATTGCATTATATGGCGGGGTACGTAATTTTTTATAAACAAAAAAAAAAATTATCCCAGGGTACAATTTACATCAACATACTATTCATTTCCGCACTCCAACGTATTCTAACGAGACATCGTCTCCGGCAGATACGCAGCCACAACCTACCTAAGACTCCGGTCTCCTTCAGGCCTCCAAACCTCTGCATGGCCTTGATGGCCTTGGTCAGGGCCTCCTTGGTCTGGAGCTGACCGGTCACTTGGTCCGGAGGAGGGAGGTATCCAAACCTGCTCAGCCAGTCCTGCAGGAGAAACGGGAGACGCTCAGGTCAAAGGTCATCCCAAACATTTAAAACATCTCATACCTCTAGGTATCCCAAAGCTGCGGAGAAGCTCCGACACCTGTTGGTGTTCACGGCGTGTCGACATGTTCCTGTTTGTACACGTATGTCACCTTTGTCACAGCAGATAATCTTGACATTTTATGGCAGCACTGACATGGAGCAGAGCTATAAATAACATTATTAGTCACAGGCTTTTTCTTTCTCTCTACGAGGTAAACAAGTTGAAATGTGAAAATGTCATCCCTATTCTGAAGCGCCAAAATAGACCGATAGCAATTTCTTGCACTTTGATTATTTGTATACCCAAGCTTTTGCTACTATGACTATAACAATGTATATACAGATATATATGCAACACATCAACTTGTCAGTGATATTTGATATTCAATGAAAATCTTCCATATGTGATCGCAGAGCAAATTCAATTTGAATTCAGAAAATCGTCCAAGATTATTTCCTTTGGTTGCTTCGATTGAAATGAGGGATATTTATTCATGGAAGCTCTGTCAGTTTCATATTGAAAACGATTAGTTTCCCAAAAGATTCATTTTCATCTCCAGTCAATTATCAACTGTTCCAATTATGGCCACATTCACTGCCTTTCTTCTTTAAATGGATTCTGGCTGCTTCTCTTTGTACCGCTCTCTCTCTCTCTCTCTCTCTCTCTCTCTCAGTCTCTGGGCTCCACCTCTGCCTGATCTGATAGCCACTCTGACAAAGTGTGTTTTTTTTTCAATGGCTGTCTGATCACACACTCACCGGGAGATGAGTGGCACAGATCAATGCGATTGACTTTAGTTTTCTTTTTACAATATCCTTGCCTTTCTTTAAAAAGCAGGGGGAGGTTCACTTAACACAAATCACCCCACATATCCAGTGGGATGCTGACAAATTACATCATTGATTAAGTTTAGTTTATTATCTTCTAAAAAGAAAATGCCTACCATAAAAAAACCAAAAAAAAAAAAACGGATGAAGCCCATTAAACAAACAATAATGAAAATACAGGTATAAAACTGGCAAAGACCATAAACAACAAGCTTTCCCCTAAACTCTGAGGTAATAATTCATATGTGTGGGCATCTGTATATCTCTACATTAACTATAAGAGGAGAGTGAGTCAGCCGTGACACACTCTTGTTTACATTGTGTGAAATTTGAATTCTATATCTGATAACAACTGAAACACTACCCTGTGTTGATACGTGGCTTTATTTTTTAACGTCCTGATAAACGTCAGGGACATGGGCCACTTTTCACCAGCCAATAAAAAAACCCAGAGGTAACTGTCTGTGTGATGATGCGCTTTAAGTATCTGCGCTCATGCCAGGTGGGTGCAACCTGGCTTTCGAACATGAGGGCAGCTTTATGATTGAGATATCACCGCCATATCGGGTGTTTAGGAGGTTCGGGGGGAAAAAAATAAAAAATGAGGTAAAAAGAGAATTCAGAGAATTAACGATGGAGAAAATGCAGCGGCCGTAGTTTCACGGGAGGAGGAGGAGATGGCGAAGTTTCATCTTTTGAAACGGCATGAAAGGTTCAGCTGTGACGGAGCCGACATGTTGGAACACAGCATGTGGTCCGGGTTAAAAAGCCGAGCAGATTCCGAGTCAGCTTATGAAGCACTTAAAGGTTCAAAAGCCACCCGGGGCCCACTTTTCTTTTCCGGTAGTAGGTACAGACATAACGACAGAACGATGTATTCGGGAAGGCAGTATTGCTCCCTGTGGTTACATTTCCATGTCAGTTTTTCTACATTCACAGGTCAAACGTGGGGTCAGCTACCCAATAACCAGCCTGCAGCTGCTATAGATTCAGCATCTCCACCAAGGTCCAGCATTTTATTCATCACCTGGCTCCTGCTAAACACAACTCCTTCGTTTACTGTACGTAGCCCAGACAAAAGAGGCTGTATGGCGGGATAACAGCTAAAACCAGGCTTTGCATATGCACAACAATGTTAATAACAAAAAAAATAATAATGCAAAGTTAGACATATACTGCAGATGGAAGCCCAGCAGGCACATATGCATTAGTGGACTACAATGGTGGCTGTCCAGAGCAATAATAAAGCATCAATCTCAAAGCGCTGCTTGGATCTGAAGTAACAAAAGGCAACGCCATAATTAAAGCAATTAAACCTGATTTACATAAGACACAGCAACGCTAAAGAACATTTACAGACGTACCGAAATGAAATAGGTTTGTATAATCTTTATGAAAGTCAGTTTTCGTTATATAGGTATATATAAATACATCCTATAGCAATGGAGACAGTATTTAATACATATATAACAGTACACAGATCAGCAGCCTGTGTAAATTATTGCGCGCTTCCTTATTCACAGCTCGTGTGAGGCACCGCTGGTGATCGGATGACTCCACAAATGCTCAGGAGATAAATTCATGCACTCAAGGCGACATCTGATTACACTTACACGCTTAACAAAAAAACAGAAGAGAAGAAGAAGCAAAGCGTGAAGAGAGGGAAACCACCTCCATCTCACACAGAGTCAGAACTGACGAGTTTATTCTCTCTAAATTTGTGATAAAGTGCGGCGCGGCGCGGCGGATGCAGATGGCTCAGACTCCCGTCTTCTTTAATCATCCATTATTAAGACACAGGAAATGATGTCCAACACTTTTTCCAGCATTCCAGATATTCTTCCTAATTGAAGTGAGAAACACAATCAGAAAACAGGCCACCCTGTCCAACCAGGCGTCAGGAGCCATTCAGAACCAGAGCCAGAACCACCGAGGGCTTTTTTAAAACAAGAAGACACAACAACAGTGTGAAAATCTGACCTACGTCATTAGAACTTACGATGCTCCTCCTCTCAGGAGCATTCTGTGGTTCCGCCTCCTAAACATCAAATCAAACCGACAGGTGTCATTTGAATCTGTGGCTCCATTACTTCAATATTGGCTGATAAGGACTGCCTCGAAAATAAACCTATGGGCTTTGATGATCCACTGACTTTTCCTCCAGCACCCTGAGCATTTTGACATTTGGGATTTTGAGCTTAAAATGCCATGGAAACGTGTCCACGCATTTATAATGAACTGCAATGACTTTCCGTTGAGTAACGACACTTAGTCTTGCATATAGAGCCAACATTGGAACTACATTATACTTACTGTAGGGTTATTATACTAATTATAGTGTGCAATATGGGTTTGAGATGCAGTAGATTCTAATTAACAACAGTGTGCAACAACAGCTTTATGCAGTTACTTAACATACTTTGCAACACAGATCTAGAAAGGAAGGAATTTCAAGAAAAAAAAAAAAATCTTCACATGAAAGTGTTTTTCAGGTTATTAGTTGAGGCCCAAAAGGAAAGAAATGCAATTCACTGAAATGGGAATGAAAAACACCCTGAGAATGCCAATATCAATGCGGAAACTGCACAAAACAGTGGAGAGTGATCACAAAGATAGACGAAAAGGCGCTTCTCCGATACGTAGCATTCACCAAATGCCAATGAAATGAATCAAATAATTAAAAAAAAAAGATGCCAATGCACATCATCATGTATGATCATTGGGTTTTGTCTGGATCCTTCTTTCATAAGTGACTGTATCCCAGTAAATGAGACTTGTTAATGTAAATGAATGATCCTAATCATTTCTTGTTTTGTTTTCTGTCATACATTAAGTAGGTCACTGTTCCAGGCCATATCGATTTTTGGGTGAGTTAGAAAATATAAAAAGAAAATACAAAAAACAACATGATCAGCTTGATTTCTACCTCCTCTGCCTCCCTGCACCGACTCTTAATCCTCCACATTTGGACACAATGTCAGAGAACCTGATATGAATCAGTCTCCTCCAAAACAGCGTCACAGGAGAGAGAGATAAAATAAATGGAGTGGAGAAAAAAGGTGGGGGGGGTAGACTGAAGAGAAAGGAGCGAGTTAAAGAGAGAGAGAGAGAGAGAGAGGAAGCTGGAGCTGCTCCTTCTTATCTCTCACAGGTCAAAGAGCCAGATGGACAAAATGGGACGCCAGATCTGAGACAAGAACAAAGGCAGTGAGGAGGTGTCACAGGGACAGAAGTGACGGGGACGGACATGTGATGCATCTTAGAGTTAGATTAGAATTATCTCTGCGGTACTATGCACATTGGTGAAATTTACATCACAATTTAGGACATTATGAGCGTTTTATATACACACACACACACACACACAGACACACACACACATATGTATGTATGTATGTATATATGGAGAGAAAACTAGCTCTGAATTCATTGTGCAAAGTGTTTTGAACACGTTTGACACACTTCTCCTTTGGTGAGATTTTTTCGATCTGCCTCTTAATGAGACACTTTGATCTCCAGCAGCTGTTTTAATTCAGAAATGAAGCAGTGTGGAGGAAGTTCAGCAGCAGCAGGGTAAAGATGAAAGAACATAAATGCACGTGGAATCGATGCATTAAAGAGAAAAAGGTTTTGAAAATGTTAGCATCTCGAAAAAGAAACATATTTCCATTTCACTATGTCACTGCCTTGGCGTCGCCGTATACGTCCCTTCATGTCTCCTCAAACACTTCACACATGCATAGTTCACAGTAACTCGTTTTTTTCTCTGCATCATTATTCTGCCACACATCAAACCACTTTGTTCTCAGATTAGTGGAAAACTCTTATGTAATGACACAAGTTAAAAAAAAAAAAAAAAAAAAAATGCAAATGCAAATGCAGAGTGCGATTTTTTTTTTTTTTTAGCAAAGTGTTCATTGATAATGACAGTGATTACGTAATGGCATCCGTGAGAGATATAATATTTCCCATCTCTGCTTCAAAAGGAAACTCCGATTTTTCGCAGGGCAGATGTAAATCACTGCACTGCTACAATATTGAAAGGGAGCTGCAGTATTGCTTATATGTTGTACAACAGGGGCGGGGAACCTTTTTTTTTTTCTTCTTTCTATCAGGGGCCAGTTAAAATTTTATAACATCCTTCGGGGGCCATACTAAATTATACAACGTGTATATATCACACTAACTTCTTAGAGAAGGAGGCTGCAACTGCCCGTGGAACTGCTTTAGATGTCAGGGGTCTGATGTCCGGCGTGTGATGTCAAATGGTCAAAATGACGACACTATTACCGTATGTTTTTTTCCCCCCCTGGCTTAGGTTAATTAGTCTTAAGCAGAAACGAAGGATTGCAAAAACTCTATTTTTCGAAGATCTGTTCACAGGAAACTCAGCATGGGGAAAATCCGCAGCATGTATATACACAATATATAGAGCAGCAACCACAGCAAAGTTGCCGCACACAACTCTAAACAGTTGCAGCTCAACTTAAAAGTTTTTGTTAAAGGCTATTTTCTGTGAAATGCCTGAACGGCTTTCTTTTGTGGATAAAAAATAAATAAATCTCAGTCTTTCACTCTGTCTGGTTCCAGCAGCTCCACAGTGGCGACAAATCTGCATCGCGCTCACACTCCTCTGTTGTTGGGCAACCACACTCCAGTGAGGAGTTCATTTCATCCGTCCTTGCACATTTGTCCTGCTCATCCAGTTAAGCTGAACGTTTCCAGATGTAATTATGCTGCAGATTAGAATTGTTTTCCTCATTGTGACCGAAGATCCTGGAAATCCTGCAAATCCGGACTCCCTGGCTTTTTTCTTTCTATTGGGGAAACGCAAAATTCTACACAGGCATCTGCTTATCTTTTTCTCCACAAACATTATGATTATTGTCAGTCCAAAGGACGCATTTGTCTATACTTAATGTTAGTGTGTTCTTTTATAGCAAAGATTTGATGACAGACACACAGCCGAATATTGTACAAATACAAAAGGCACACATGGCTATACTGCACGTAATTGCTTATTCGTCACGCTTTGAGCAAATGTGCATTTTCAGAGGATTGCTATCTGCATCTTTAAGATTAGGGCATCTGTACTTTAGGCAGCGTCTCCCCCACGGAAACAGCAGGACTAAGAAAAACTCAACAATCTGTGTACCATGACAACACTGTACAACAATTGGACTAGAACACTTATCTCCCATTGCTATAAAGCTACAAGTCACCAGAGTTGATGACACCACAATGGACTCTGGAGCAAATCTTTTTGCTTCAGATACAGGTTATTGACTTATTTATAAAAATGAAATAAAAAATCCATCACTTGCAATTTTTCCCGCTTTTATCTCCTATATGCATTTATTATGATTCTGATTATTGTTGTTAAAGTGTATTAAAGTGTATATTAAATCTTGCCATGCTACATTATCTGTGAAATAAAATGTGGTCCTATAGTAAATAGTAAATACTACACAGGCTACAGTAGATATATATACGTTGTAATATTTTGCTTCTCCATCTCTTTCATTACTCTTTGTTCCCCATCTCGATCATATTCTCAAAACTATTTCTCTCAATTTGCCTCCTTAGTGGGTGCAATGCTTCATGTTTATTGGCATGCTGTGATGAAAAATAAGAATCACACTCCACCATAGAGATGAGAAAATGGAGAGAGAATAGAAACAAGAGTGGACAGTGAATCAAACAGAGAGAGGTCTATATGTATTTAACTCGGCTAGATTCCTTCACCCTTAAAGTCAAAGATAAAGTGAGGCGCCACACACAACAATCAGATGGGGGCAAACCTTCCTAAATCACCAAAAAGTCAAAGTTCACCTCAGCTCCCGTATCCAGCTTAAATCTGTTCGGTCCTCCTTTCTTGTGAACTGACAAAAACCTCCTTCTGTTTTTTTTTTCTTCCAGGATAAACAGCTGCTCAGTCTCTTTCCACAGAGAGGAGTCACCGGGAGACGTCTAACCTCTCGACCTGGCCGTCGCTCAGAGTTCAATGGACTGGCACCCTGACACTTCACTGTTTACACTGTTCTTTAAAGCCTCTGGGAAAGCGGTCTGACCTTTTTCTTACCTGTCCGCTATGGAGGTCACAGAGAAGTTAAGTCATAATAGAGAGCGGCTAAGAGGCAAAAGGTTCCCGAGGTAGTTCGAAAATAAAAAAATACCTTATATGAATTTATTTTTTAAATAGAATCTCAAAATCTGGGGGCTGTATTTAAGAAAGTTCTCTGAATAGCAGTTTGATCATTTTTTGGTCAATAAAAGCTGCCACACTATATCAATAACGATGAGTGTCGCCTGGAACAATGTGGCAGACCTCCTCTTTGAATTCCAATACAAAACCCAACATGAGACGAAATGATCCTAAAATACCCAAGAAGGTAAAAGATTGACTGTCTCCACGTCCACCATCATGCTCTCGGCCAATCCCATCCCTCTAAAACTGAGAGTGTGTATATGAGAGTGTATATGATGCAGTTGGAGTGGCTTTTTTCATTTTATACCACCAGCTTATCCTGAGAAATGGTTTACTCAAAGAATTACACTGGGATGATATAACAGGCAAAGCAACTGGGACTTGTGTGTGTGTGTGTGTGTGTGTGTGTGCGTTTGTCAAAGGAGCTTACAAAAAACAAATGGTAGATATTCAAGGCGAAAGCTATTTTCTGAAGTAATGAAGGATTTAGTTTCAACGACTGAACGAGAAAAGGATGCATTTATCATAGTTGACACGATGGATCACAAAATATTACAAAGTGAGAGTTAAACCGAGAGTTTTTTGGGATTTTTTTTTTTTCGCCCCACACGCGTTGCCTCAGTTGTCACAAACGAAAAGGACTTCTTTCTTCGTGTCTTCACTTGAGAGCCACATCATATCTGTAGCGTCATGTTCCTCTCCTGGCACAGATTAAACTCTAAAATCTCACCTTTTATCATATGACATATTCCACGTTTCTTTATCCATAAAAAAAAAAAAAAAAGTTGGAAGTAACTCTACACCTTTGCCTCATTTGGTATGCACAGATCTACCACTTTTCAAATTGAGCCTCCCGTCGTCTGTCTCTTGCTTGGTGCCAAAAAAACTTGAGCTTTGCTGACTGCAAACAGTCGTCCAATTTTTCACGAAATCGCAGAGTAAAAAAAAGTTTTTACCTACTGGGAACGTGCCAACTGCATATGTGATAAAATGCTCCATAAATAAAAAATTTTGTGCCCTAAAAGCAATTGGTATGTTATGAAATTAGCCTTTTTTTTGGCATTAACGAGATATGTTTCTAAGAATATATGGTAGATGGTTATATATAACCATCATTAAAAAGTACTTTTTTAAATGATCACCCATCATAGTCCCCCCCCCCCCCCCCCCCCCCCCTCCCCCCGAGCACCCACATGCCAAAAGTCAATCCAGAACTCTTCACTTGTCTTTACTCTCATCTCTCTGCAGAGAACTCAGGTCATTTCATTTCACGACCCGGATTGGAGAAAGTTAAGGTCAACACAGAGGCCCCGATGTCTTTAAGTGCACGGCAGCGGCACACTATTAATAACAATACTTCACTTTATCCTCAATGATAATCTTTATGCTCATGTATTCTCACTGTAGCGCCGGCAGTCTTGATCGTCCTATTATTCGGCGCTAAATGCACATTTTAATGTTATGGCATAATCTTCAATCTTCATCCTGCGAAAGCCAATAAATGTCTAAAATGCAAAGGGACATGTTCCCACCAGGCTTCCATACCGTCTGGTGTGTAGCTGGTTAAGAGTGTGTGATACACCGAAACGACAGAGGCGCGTGCGTGTGTGTGACACCAACAGCATATGTTGACCCCCTAAGGTCACGCTTAATCCGAGATGTTCCTACAGTATGTGCCACTCTGTGTGCGCGCCTGTGTGTGTGTGTGACTAAGAGAGACACGTTACATGGAAACGTGGGCAGAGGCGCATCATCTCATCAGCCAATGATGTGCCAGGATGGCTGGAGGAACTTTCAGCTTCTGGACAAACGTCATTACGGCTCGTGCACTGATTTGTAACAGTTTCAAGCTCCGATGAATATATTTACATTAGCCCTGGCTCAAATGGCATCTCCGTGCAGACTAACAAACAAACTAAACAATGTAAGCAACTCGGTGAGCACCAGCAACTGGTAAGATAAAGTGCCAGATAATTTTTCCAAAGCCGTGTTGGAGCCAGAGGAGGAATATTGAGCAGGAAGGAGCACATATCTGATTTACATTCATCATAGTGCCACAGCCAAGGCTCCAAATGAATGCTAATGCCGGTCTTTGTCTGCTGGATGTGCGGATTGGAAATTGTTTTTGCCCACTCTCTCACCAGCAACTTTATAAAGCGACAATATTGCGGCTACGCGCTCGGCCTCGCCGCGGAACCCGTTCTGCCTCAGAGGGGCTCAGAGAAAATCAATTACGGCAACTTTAACTACTGTTTACATTCAGCATTTGCCCATTAGGAATCACATTCCATTTCACCGGCCTCGCTATCTTTACAACTGTGCCTGTGACCGTCCTCACACCATGTCTTCAGATTCCGAGAGTAACAGGCAATTAATTTAAAATGTAGCTTAAAATTGTTTAAAAAAAAAAAAAGAAAAAGATTTTTGGGGTATGTCAGTACGAACACAACTGAAAACACACATCACACGACGGTTCGGAGAAAAATAAAAGGATCTTTTTAGTCGTTGGTTGCTAATTTGCAGAAAATAATGGCCAGTAACACATTTACTGCTCAATTTCACTTACGTAGTAACGGATGAAAAACATTCCAGAAGTGAATCTGAATTTAACTCTTTTCTTTTCTCCAAGGTGTTGTCACTGCCTGTGCGGTTTTCCATTTTAATCTGGTGTTTTCAAACAAAACAAAAAAAAAGTGACAAAAAAATGTAAACCCCACCTTCAACAATTGTGTCAGGCAATATACATAAGGTTAAGAGAGATAGTGGGCGAGATGGATGATGGCTCTCTGTCTTGGTCAAAACACAATGGGAATTTTTGCCTCCAGGAGAAAATTGAACTCTACCCAACTGAACTGGCAATTTTTCAAAAAAAGTGGTAGAAGACAGGAGGAAAGACTGATATGAATAAATGATAGTTTTTTTTCTATCCAGCGAGTTACTTCCAGACTTCAGAAACTATAAGTCCAAAAAGCTCAGACATGCTCCCTTTTCTTTAAAGTTTCACACAAACCAAAAGGTGGTGAAATGTTAAATGAGAGTTTTAACATCTACCTGTGGCGGAGACACAAATCACTCATTTCCTTTCTTTTGAAATTTGGTTCACAGTTTGCGGCAGAAGTAATGAAACTGCATAATATACGTTTTTTGCATGTGTCTTTTAGATTTTTTGTTCCCAGAATGCACAATATTTGTTGTTTCATTGTTGCCCAGGTCGGAGAAAAGGATATAATATAACAGAAGACGGGTGTAAGGTTGTCTGCCGTCCATCACGGGGAAATAAATATTTAATCAAGGCAACACATATTTGTTTCCTGGGGAATATAGTGTTTCACAGTCTTTGACTCTGGTGAAGTGTATCCCTGCTTTGACAGGTTTCAGTTTGGGTGGTCTGCCATGTTCAGTCTGTCAGTCACAGCTGTGTTTCGAAATAACAGGTTTCTGTATTAGTTTATTTATCTCTATAAAAAAGACTGCCGGCTCAAAGAGCTCACTCAAAACACGTCCTGCACAGATTTACTTACAGTATGTCCAGTCAGAAAATGTCAGGCCGAAGAAAGGCTGTCAATGGAATACACAAACAAATGTTGCTGTTTTTTATGTTGGTCAATTTATTATTATTATTATTTTTTTTTTTTCATCGTTTTTTTCCCCTGTATCTGTCAGTTACTGCCTTAAAAAAACACTGTCAGCAATTGTCAGTTCACCCTGGCAGCCCATAAAAGCAGGTGCAGGCAATAAAATGTGTCTCCAAATAATCTGCCTTTTTGCCACTTTCCATCATCCCTCTAATCGAAAACCCTGAGTCTGTTTCGTGATGCCACACGGGTACATTTTAGGAAGGTGTATGACTGTGATGTACCAGATTAAAAAGGAATAAACTCCAAAATTGAGCTTTTTTCTTGGGACACTAATGTATATTGCATATCTATCTTCTAAAAAAGAACCAACGCCGGATTTCAGAAAACCGAGGATAAAGAAATAAGACCGATATGAAAGTTCATGGGAATTTAACTTATACACTTATAATAATAATAATTACAACAAGGTGCATGGAGCCTTTGGAAAGCAATGATGACCTTCTGAATAAATGTAAGATATATATTTCTGAAAGCTAAAACTTTTTCAAAAGCGTTTCAGGAAAAAAAAATTGCGACCTTGAGGTGCAGGAATGTGCTATCAGCCTGTGCATGTACAATCGAGAGAAAAGGGAAATAAGGAACAATTTGATAAACCGTGAGCTACAGATTCAGAGTAAAGTCAGTCCCTACCTCTGAAAGGGACAAACACAATGGAGGGATTATGGGTAATGGACTGAAATGTAAGACATTCTTACAGGATTGGAAACTCTGGCCTCATTTCAACATCTTCTTTTCACATATTCTAAATATTAGGGACACTTGATAGACGCCTGATAATAATCACAAGTGAAGCACCTTCAGGTCAAGAGGCTAGAGCCCACACAGAGCTCACAACAATCTTCTAAACAAATTTCCAAAACGGAGAATGTACTGGGTAAATACACTTCCTGTTAAGGCCATGTAAAGTATAAGTGGGCTCTCAGATTTCCTCATGTTTCTTTCATCACTCTGCAGACCACTCGTCCTGTTGCCCCTGGACCCGGGATGAGCTCCCTCCTGGCCCAGGGGCAGTGGTCTGGCTCTTGTCTTCCTCCATCAAATTTAGTGTCCAGGTTTATTACAGACTAAATGTTATTCTGCGATACAGCTAAAAATATACACGAGGAACAACTCAGTTAATAAATAAAGCATTATCTCGCATGTAGGTGGACAGTGCCAAACTATTACCGTCTGAAAAAAAAAAAACCCTGATAATGCGTTTGCTGGATCACAAAACAAAAAACGCCAACATTACACTGCAGGACTGACACACAAACACACACACGCGCA
Source organism: Colistium nudipinnis (assembly GCA_016785305.1). Classification (NCBI taxonomy): domain Eukaryota; kingdom Metazoa; phylum Chordata; class Actinopteri; order Pleuronectiformes; family Rhombosoleidae; genus Colistium; species Colistium nudipinnis. The sequence goes on from JAFBJU010000404.1 coordinate 75,270, forward strand.
GGCACACACTTATATGCTTCCAGTAGCCCCACGGTCCGAATCTGATATATTGCATTCATTATCTAATAAAATGTAGACATCAGAGATGATACATAGAAGCTCTTAGGCGCCTGAACAAGTGGATGCCAGAAAGCAAATAATCATTACATTGCAGATGGAAATACGCACTATCTGTGCCTTCCAGTCAAATGGAAAACAGGGTGGTGTGTGTGTGTGGTGTGTGTGTGCGCCTCTTGACATTGGGCCGATCAGTGATTGCACTGAGCATCGTCAATAAACAAGATCATTTTCTATCGGCAAAAGCCAACATGACACAGAGGTGAAACAATCATAAAGGGGACACGATAAATAAGCTGGAGCAGAAATAACAATGCGAGCCAAGGTTAGCGGCAGAATCGCAGCCAGTCCGACCTTCAATATTTATCTGCACTTTACCAAGGAAGCAGGAGATCTTGATTTTAAAAAATGTAAAATCGAAAATCATTTGAACCCAAATATCACACTTTTGCTAGCATTTTTTTTTTTGACCGACAGCCAAAAGCCAAAGATGAAATAGTAAAAAAAAAACTCGCACTCCTATAAACCAAAGCAGTAGATCTTCACATAAAGCTGGAGGCTGGAACCAGCAAATGTCTGGAGTGATCTAGGCGTTGAAAAAGTGCACAGCACGACTGTACATGCAGCCGAGCCAAAAGAAGCGCCGTATAATCGTCGTCATCTGTTGGATTCAAAGCCACAACGCTGCAGGCAGATGGCACACGCGCACGCGCACACACACACACACACACACAAGCTCTCAATCACCTCATTAGACAAGTACTCGCAACTAATGTTCTTATAATAGAAAAAAGTGCATGATTTGTTTTAAGGACACATTCAGCTGGAATGTGCATCCACTTCCACACCCGGTTTCCACTCGCAGGCAAAAGTCAATCTATAATTACCCATATCCAACTCACAGGTAATAACAACAATTCAAATATGATTCAATTTAGTTTTTGCCCATATGCATCAACAAAGAGTGTGAGTGTGTGTGTGTCAGAAAAAAAAAGCGAGAGTGTGACAGCGAGGATTAAAGTGTGGCTGATAAGTGAATCATTTAATCCACTGGCTTAGAGGCAGCTGGTTCTACACAGAGAGAGCTGAGACTCGACCCGAGTCTGCGGGGGAGAGAGAGAGAGAGAGAGAGACTTAAACCTCCCTCCAAACCTACATCTTCAACACTAAGAGACCCGGACATGCCTGGTTAATGGAAGCTACCGTTTGTTTCAGGAGTGAGAGCAAGGAGTGGGCTTGAAGGACGGCGGGTAATTAGAAGGAATTGATAAAAAAAAGAAAAAAAAAATGCGGCAGCAGTGCTGGACGCAAACATAGCACAATGCATGTAATACAGACGCAGAGAGATCTGGTGCTATAAAGCCCGAGTTCAATTCTAGAGGTCTTGTGTGGAAAATCATAATCAGTAAATAAAACCTTTCCAGGCTGAAATTTAATTTCATCACACACCGACGGTGGTCGAGCAGCCGTGCCCGGCAGGTTTGGCATCTTGTTGGAGAACACCTCAACCTGAGCCATGTCATTAAATAAAATTCTTTTTTTTTCCCATCTCCGTATTAAAATTCTATTCATTTGGTTGCATTTGTGTTTTCTTATTTAGCTATTTTGTTTAATCACACTTATTCACAAGCGTTAGATTTGGAAATAATTGCCAAATTACATTTTTAATAGCAGCTGATATATTGGTATTGCTCTTTTTTTTTTACACCTACAATCGATCATTGGATCAGTAGCAACACTAAGTTGATTTGAGGTGTCAACGTCTACCAAACGCGTGTGCCATAAACGGCAACTCGTTAAATCGAACCGTAAAGTCTGCATGCCAACAGCCATAACATGTTTCCATCAGGCAGCGTTTTAGTCTTTTTATTGGGGAAAAACCTGAGGTCTGGACTTTTTATTTTCCTCTTTCACAATTTGCATCCATTAAAAAGGCAGATTTTTACTTCTCCAGCCTGGAGTGTGCAGTTGCTCCATGTCCTTCTTTGCCCTCATACACATCATTACATCCGTGTTTGTTTTAAAGGCCAGAGAGTTGCAGACAACCTACTGAAATCGATACATTTATAAAAAATGTAATTTAACTTTTTATGTTGTTGTACAGCATTAAGTAGAAACTGAAGTAAAGAAGTCAAATCCTTAGCGTTGTGTGCCTGAGCTCGTTTGGGGGATCCTGATTTATTTCCGAGGGGTTTCATCAAAGCGAAGTGCACAACACTCAGACTGTGAAGGTGTCAGTCTCTGCACAGCTCTCAAGAGTTTTGTGGACTCAGGAATATTGGACAAAATTATCCACCAAGTAGCATATTTGATGTCGGCTCTGCAGGGGATTCACACATCGCGTACAGAGTAAAAAAAAAAAAAAAAAAGGCCCAAGTCCTGGTTTGAAGATAAACAAATGGATGACTCTTGGAGCCAATTAGGACGTGTCCCCGTAACTGGAGTTTACTTTAACAGGCAGACGATTCAGTGGCCCCCACTCAGAGAAGAAGAAAAAAAAAAAAAACGTTCTTTGAAGTTGCCGTCTCAGTGGGCGGTGATGGGCCGTGGCACTCAGCCAAAACCCACAAACACTGGGATTGAATATCGCCTGCCCAGTGCTCCTGCTGTGGCATTTACACCACATGCCACATTAAAGGAGAAATATGGAAAGTCACACGCGCAGAGGCACCCACATAGATAGTACACACACACAGACATGCTTAATTGCATGATGAATCTGTTCATGTGTCACACGTGACGTACTTTTCTTTATGTGTGAAAGTCCAAAAAAGGAAAAAAAGACTGAAAAAAATAAAACCAGTGACTTATGGGCGTTTTTTGTGGCTATAGGGCGTTTGTTTACCCTATAGGTGTCTCAGCTGGCGTTCCATTAAAGTGACGTAATGAAAGCTGGCATCTCCGTCGGCTCGAAGTTCAAACAAGCTGAGGGAATATAGACGAGTGTATTTATGGAACTTGCATGTAATTTATAGGCCTCGGGGTTTAGCTATGAGGCCAGTGCATGACAACACGCTGAGAACTGGTGGCAACTGGTGGGAAACACACGGATACACACAACCCATCCTCACATGTTGGGAGGTTGGGGGCCATGTGAATCTTTACAAATCTGGGTTTTTTTACCATTACAGAAAGAATTTCCAGATTTGTATTTATTCTTTTGCCACGAGGCTGCCCCCAGCCTAACTTTCTTTCTGTTTGTCCCTGTAAAACCTGGTTGCGTGCAGGAAGAAACACAAACTTTAGATTATCCACACACAAACACACACACACCCTCCCACGGCTCCCAGCAGTGAAATGGTACAACACACGCCACATGATGATGAGCAGGTATTGTGACACTGAAGAATAATCTGAGAAAAGAGGAGTAGATCCAGAAGGGAAAACATGGTGGGATGCTGTGTGTGTGCGTGTGTGTGTGTACTTGTGTGCGCGCTGCACCTGCAGAAAGACACAAGCTGTCTGTTTCTGTGCTGTTTCATTAGGGAGAAAGAAGCCCAGAGATGGATGGACCTGCAGCAATAAAAAAAAATAAAAAAAGGCAGCAGAGAAACGACAAGCCCGCTGTGGATCAGCTGACTCCCACACACAGACACACACGCACACACACAGACTAACACGGCAATCACACACTCACTGGGTTCTAACTTCCAGGCTGAGACACAGAGAGGGGAAACGGGACAAAACGAGGTGCAGAGGGAGCTCGCTCGGCTTGCAATCCGACACGGCTGCAGCCTGGAAACGGCGTCAAAGGTCAAACTACAGCGATACTTCTTCCTGTGCCGCACACTGACAGCCCGTTTGTCCGAGTGTGCGCACGACTGTGAGGATTCATTTGTTTCACGCACTGTGCGTTACTTTCCTACGTCTTCATTTCTCTCTCTCTCTCTCTTTGCCAGCTGGATGTGGGCTGATGGTGCTTTATGTGTGTGTGTGTGTGTGCGTGTGTGTGCGTGTGTGTGCGTGTGTGTGCGTGTGTGTGCGTGTGTGTGCGTGTGTGTGTGTGTGTGTGTGTGTGTGTGTGTGTGTAACTCATCCCCCGTGGATAAAGCTGTGATGCTCTATGGTAATGAGATGCTTTTCGGGTCCGGCCCAGCTGCATCGCTAAGTGTGACACTGTATACCAGGACAATTCTAGCCAGTGGTGGGAGAGAAATCCAAGGAGAGATTATCTTACACTCGTGACAAGTCACTTGGTTAGGAGCAAAATTTATTTCAGGTCAGGTTAAGGTGTGCACGGTTGAAATAATGCATTTCGGGGCCAGTAAATACGTAAGGTGGAGGATGTGACGCACCATTTTGAGATTTTGACTTTCTGCAGTGACTGTGAGGATTTAATCAAAGTGTTTTCTTTCTTCTCATAAATAAACTGTTCCCATTATTCCAACACACACACACACATGCAGCCTTTTTTGACCCTATTAATGAAGTATTGAACCAGCGTCTAGCATGGTAAAATAACCAAGACGCACCTATGCACCTATGCAATTCCACGTTAAATTGGCACTTCAGTTACATTGCAGGGACTTTTATTTATTTTTTCCCCCAAGTGTATAAAAAAATCTCCAAAAACATCTGTTGCCACGATAAAAAAATCTGTCAAACCATGAAAAAATACCCAATTAACCCAAAAAAAACTAAACACCACTCAACGATTATCTGCCACCAAACGTGTGTAAACAAGAAAAACGCAAACAAACTGACTCACTATTTAAAACTACAGGCAGGAATTCCTTATCCAGCCCAAACTACTTGACAATAGAACAAAGAATAAACAGAAGGGAAGATTCAGTGTGTTCACGGGACACAGACAGGCAGAGCCAGATAAGGCCTCCTGGAATATAATGAATATGTTGTTTTTTTTATCACGCCGCCACGATCTGATAAAAGTCCTCGGTGTGCATGTGTGTGTGTGTGGGGGGAAAAGCGAGGAAGTCGAAGACGGATAATTGTGTACATGGAGCTTCGGGGTTTGTGTTTACTTCAGCAGTCCTGCAAACAATAGAGTGGCTCTAAGAGAGCACAGTTACCATGCGTATTTGGTTGCTGCGGCAGAGTAATATAAAATCCACTTTCATTCTAATTTGACATCCACAACGCATTCACTTGCGCAGTGCAATTCTGAAACTTGACTACGTGCGATACAGAAATACCATGGCGTCTTTCGAAATAATTGGTCGATAAAGCTAATGGTAGTCTGAGGGAAAAACTCTTATGGAGTTTTAATTTTTATTTTCAGTCATTTTTTTCATTTATGGGTCATTTATGGGCCCATCTGAGGGAATCATGAGCAGCTCCCTTTTAATTTAGCTCAGTAATATCAAAGGAGTTTTAGCTGTATGATCTCAGATGAAGTGACAGCTTGCTCCTCAACAACTCCTCCAGCTTTAGGTGAAAAGTTGGACAGTGAATGTTGCTTTTATTCCTGAATAATTTGGTCTTCTCACGACCCAGTCCGCAAAGTGCACTACTCTATAATATAAAAAGTAAAATGTAAAATAATTGATCTATGAAGAACCAGCCTATACTCTGCACAGTGCACCCAGAGTGACTTTTTTCTAATTAAGAATAATAAAGAGTCAAGTGGAAGAGCCTTATAACCTTTATTTTGCTCACTTAATTAAACTTGGTCACCCTAAACGGGATGAAGGAGCAGAGTGGCTGCGATTTATTCATATCACATTCACCACAAGCATTTGATAACTTTGTTAGACTCTGCACTCCTCGGCCGCCTCCAAACTCCTAAAATAATCTGTCAGACTGAGGTGAGCGGAGGAATATGTAGTCAGCAGCTCTGTGAAATCTGACTGAGGAGCTTTCTTCCAAGGCGAGCCGATCAATCAAAACACAGTCACAGCAGAGAATCTTCATTTTTTTTTTCTTTTCGAACTCTGAAATGTGAAAGCGGAAGAGAGCTCCTCCACGACCATCCTGTCGAAAATATTCACTCCAATTCACTCCCTCCAAACGCGTGAGGCGTTTCAAAGACTCTCAGGTGTGTTTGTCAAGACGTCCAACGTTTAAATGGTGTGGAGAACTAAATCCTTTATTAATTTGGACGTTTTTCGGTGTACCGCAATGGATCTCATTAACTTTGGCTCTGACTGTTCTCAGATCTCTTAATATCATGTTTTTTTTATTTATTACTCTAAAATGAGAGAGAGAGAGAGAGAGAGAGAGAGAGAGAGAGAGAACTACAGTCACTCTCCAGATTAATGTGGCTGTGTAATATTCTGTGAGAAGAAAAGGATTCAGCTCTCGAAAAGTTATAATATGTTTATGCCTTCATGCTTATTGGGTCTAAGCTTTTATTAAAGTGCTATAAACATAATATGAAGAGGCTTTGGCCAAAACACTGGCTGCCTCCCAGTTGTGCCGTTTGTCTGTCTCCCTCTTTCTTCACTCTCGCCCTCATTCTGAAACCACACAGTGCTAAAAGTTAATTCCAAAGCATACATCAAACAACCGTTTTTTTTCCCCTCTTTCTTTTCCTTTTTTTTTTCTCCCCACAAACTGTCCTTCAGATTGATATGAAATAAACTAAAAAGCCGGCAGTGCGGTGCCATCACTCCTGTGCCGATGTCAGAGATGAAAATCAGCATCCACAGAGGCATCAGCCCTTTTTTTCCTTCATCCTCGCACGCATACCAAACACGCAAACACACATTTATTACAATTCTGCCAGTTGCAGAAGAAAAACTTCAGAGGAGCCCCGTGGTTGCTTTTGGGGTTTCCTTGGGTTCAGTTGGCGGGCCTCGGGATGATTTTGAACGTCGACATGCGAGCAGCATAACTCCAGAAACCGCCGTAATTACAAGATCTGGTCAGCTCCCTTGAATAGCGTTGGCTTTGGGAAACCTTGATCTGGCGTGTGTGCGACTACAGGGGGACGAGATGCCTCGGTTGAAATAGAAATGGCCACATGGAGTTGATTTGGGGGGGGATGCTGTACACGAGGAGCTCGCTTTTAACGTCCACATTTACAGTAAGCCATAAAACCAATAAGAGCCTGAGGGAGACGGGGAGGACCGTGGGCTGCAGAGGGAAAATACTTCTCCACTACTTCTGTAAACTCCTCTACTGTGATACGTTCTGCAAAAAACACTGTGGACAAACCCAAAAAACACACAAATCTGCGTTTTCTTTATTTTTGTCTGATTTATGAAACCATGCATATGCATGGCTGTGTTCTTTTTTCTCCATCTTTTTTTTATATATATATATATATATATAATTCTCACTCATTGTGACTCTGGGCACATTTGCACAGGCCTGATTTCGCCTCCCACAGTTAGCCATAGATGAACGAACATGCCTTGAAGCAATTGTTTTGCATATAAAATGCTTCTGTCTGCTCTTTTATGTCTCTCAAAGGAATATCATTTAACATTTTAAGCAAATTAACTCGCAAAGTCCTCAATCAGCACCAAAGCAACAATCTCTCTCTTTTCTCTCTCTCTCTCTCTCTCTCTATATATATATATATATGCAATAATTAGAAAAAAAACTGCGCTCCGACTGTGGGGGTGTTTTCTGAAACCATTTGCTTTGTCTCGTATGATTTACTTTAACATTCTATTGTGTACTGGTGAGTCACACTTCTGGAGTCTCTTTTCTCTCTCTCTCTCTATATATATATATATATATATATATGCAATAATTAGAAAAAAAACTGCGCTCCGACTGTGGGGGTGTTTTCTGAAACCATTTGCTTTGTCTCGTATGATTTACTTTAACATTCTATTGTGTACTGGTGAGTCACACTTCTGGAGTCATGCCGTCAAACTTTATCCAGAAACCGTTGTGTTGTGGCTGTCATGCAGCTGCCACACACCGCTCCCACGGCACCATGCTACAGAGCCACCCAACGAGGTGTCGAGGCTCCCGGGGACCCGGGAGCCATTGTTTTTTTTGTTTTTTTTCAAGGAATTCATAAACTTCCCAGTCAGGCTGACAGTCTCTGCAGAAACTTGCAAAGTCTCTGGAGAACTTTTAGTCTTAACAAGGCGGAGGTGACAGATTGGATGGGAATGGATGGAGGTTGGGGCCATACAGTGTGTGACATGCCTGAACATGGGCTCTCTGTTGAATTTTCTATGGAGAAATGTGCTTTTCTTTCTCCAACATCCTCTCGCACACATTGATCCTGAAATAATCGGAATACAAGGCCCACGATGCATGGCGAAAAAACAATTCATATATATACAGTATATATACATAAAAAGGTAATTATTAAAATGAACATTTTCCAACCGACTGCTCCCAGACTACAGTCGGGTGGAGGATGATGCTTAAAGAACACCAGCTGGGATTCAAAAACATGATGATTGATAGAACTTTCATTCATGAATATGTTTGAAATTAGGATATTCTTCTTCTTCAAAAAAAGCTGTGACAAAAGTCGTTGCTCCTCAATGCAGTTTCCAGACCTGATGGGAACTCATCATTTTTGGATTTCTAGCAGGAGGGGGGGGGCAGCAGAAAGGGAATTGCCAGATGGCGTCTCCATTGAAGAAATTAAACAGCAAAATTAAATTGAGAAAGGGACTGGCGGGGTGTAGTTGTCCTTCCCGGCACACACACACACACACGCGCGCACGCACGCACAAACACAAGCTAAAGGTTTTGGCATCATTACTCAAATGTGTAATGGTTGTGTTTCTTTCTCCACAGGTGGCTGAGTATACAGTTATTTAGGTCATTTATCAGCTGCTAATCTGCCGAGCTCTTTCTGGCTTGACAAAGAGAAAAAAAGATGGAGGGGGGTGGGGGGGGGGGGCCCTGACTGTGCAGTTGAGTCGTTCTTCTCATTTCACAAGAGCGAAAACATCATGAGCAGAAAACACGGGGCTTATTTACATTTTAATTGTGGGGGACCGGGGGTTCCCTAATGTGCCGCTGTGCAGCTGTACATTCATTCAGAGAAAAGCTGAACAAAAAAAAGAGAGGAGGTGGAGTGTGCGTCTCAGACATCAGTGGAAGTTGTGCGTTTGTTATGTAGACACATGCCATAGAGGAGCTGCGCAATACAAGCCAAGTGAGGGGAGCATCCTGGCTGTAGTTTAACTGGCCTGGATGAGAGATGATGGGATTGTTTTTGTGGGTGTGTGTGTGTTGGTGAGTGTGTGTTCATGTGTATGTGCAGCTGATCCTTTGTGTGATGTCTGTCACTAGAGATAGAGAGCGACATGCGTCCTCTGAAGAGCAAAGAGGAAAACACACAAAAAAATGTATTTATTATTTTCATGGAAAAAGAAGGAGCTTGTATTCTGACCATTTTCTTGGCCATCCCCCCCCCCCAAAAAAATTGGAACAGTGGGGCGGGTCCTGGATCTGTGGACACAGTAATAATCATTCCACATGCTTACGCCTGAGAAGTGGCGCAGGAGCTCGGAGAGTGGCGCAAAAAATGATAAAAGTTGAAAGGCACTTTCATGTCTTTGTGGTTCTCGGGGCACAGGAGGTTCCCACATTTTACCATTCAGGGTAAACTTAAAGAGGACAGGACAAAGTCTCTTTTCAGATGGTCCATTTTTTTTAAAAGTGTGCCAGCACAGTGGGAATAATACCAAAGACATTTATTATATCCTGACAAGCTCCTCTTTGATGGCCGGTACGTTGCGGCTCACGGTCCACATGGCTTCCGCTGAGAAAATTTGAGAGGAGAAGCGTGATAAAGCCCGTTAAGAGCTTTTTGACCAAACCGAGGGACATTTTCAGGTGTGTGGCCAGTGTTTACCGGCATTACACCACATGGAGAGTAATGGCCCTCAGACAACAGGAAGCATGGTCCACTTTGGACTGTGTGAGTCTCTGTGTGCGTGTGTGCGTGTGTGCGTGTGCGTGTGTGTGTGTGTGTGTGTGTGTCATACTGCTTCATCAAAAAAAAAAAAATTATACTGCTGTGTCTGTAGTGTGGAGAGAGTTCAGCAAAAGCAAAATTAAAAGGTTTTTGCCGAAGTTAGCGTGCGGATCTATCAGCAATAGAAACTGCGTCAATGTACATTTATAATCAGAGTGATTCATGATGAATATATTCTTTAGTAAAATGCTGCTGTAGGATTAAAGAGGTGAGAGAACAACAACCAGTAAAGACCATTAAGTGTTTGTCACAGGCAGCTACACACAGGCTGTTACCTTTTCCATTTCTTTTTGATCTTTCACTTAATTTCTCACTCCCATAAAGACTTGAAGATATTAATCCTCAAATCCTGTATATGTAGAAATTGATTCCAAAAAAAGGTCAGAAGAAGCTGGAGAAGATACTAAATGGTTAGAGACAGCAGCATGGATTTTTTTTTTTTTTTTTTTAATCGCCACAAGATAAAGGAAGACAAAACATTTAAATCAGAAATGTGGCAGGGCAACTCTGTAAATGTTAATGAGGAACTGTGTCCAGATAACAAAGAATAAAAAAGCCAGATGAAACTGACCTTTTGGGAAAAAAAAAAAAAAGAAAATGGAAAAGATTGATTCGGAGCCAAGGTGCATCCGAGCATGTGGTGATGCTGGCAGCCACTTCAGCAGAGTGTCTGCATTTATGGATTTAACAACAAATTATTCTGAATATGTAAAAAAAAAAAAAAAAAAAAACTCTAAAGCTTATGTCATAAGGTCTCAGAGGAAGAGTTGGACGAGACAACAAGTAAACCTAAACAAAATCAATGCACGGAAAAACTCAATGTGCGGCTTTATCCATCCATGCATGCTCATGCTTAGATCAGCTGGTTTCTGAAGGATCTCTCTGCTCCTTTAACCTCAGCCTGGACTCACACACGTCTCATGTCATGACCCCCATCACAGTTTGTGTGGCCCTTAAAACATTACTCACAATGAGGATCATCAAATTCTTTTTCACACTTCGGTAACTGGTTCACAAATCTACTCAAACACCCACACACCTCTATTGATCACCAAACGAGATTATTTCTCATGAGTATGAAACCTCGTGGGAGGTGGGGGGGGGGGCATTTTGAATTTTTATTTGCACCGTGCATCATTGTGCAGCAGCAGAGCGGAGTCTGGATTAAACTGCAGTGGTGTTAACATTCACAGAGAGTGTCCACAGGAGAGACAGCAGCGGGTGGACGTTCACAAGTAGCACAAGTAGAACAGGAGAGAGCCAGCCACTGCTCACACACACACACACACACACAAGAACACAAACCGCCATGTATTAACTGCTGCTGGAACATTCCATATTATAAAACTTTCAACCCGACTATAAGTAGAATAGAAAGAGTGGAACTCACCACCCCTGTGTCCAGCTGCTCTGCGTTGAGTGAAGGAGCCGCTCCGCTTTCCGGAATCAACCAAAGCATCTGCAGCAGCACGAGCAGCAGCATCTCCGGATTAATAATCCTCAACCACGGGTGAAGCAGCAGAGAAACCATGGTGTCCTGTGGCGGGCTGCTCCCGCAGGGTCCTCCTGGGACCGGTTTCACTCGCCCTCCACCTCCACCACCGCCACTCCAGGGAGTAGAGAATATTAAAAATAATCCAGAAAATGTTTTTTTTTTTTCTCCCTCTTTTTAAATCTTCAACCGGACTGTGAAACGGAAACACGTGAAACTAATGTTTGTTTCCCCCCCGCCCCGCAGAGAGTCTCCGTTGCCGTGTTCGTCCCCGGAGCCGCGCGCGCCTGCCGCTGTTGCTGCTGCTGTCCTCGCGCCGGTGGCGTCTCCGGCTCTGACTGCGAACAGCTGCGCGAGGAGCCGGGAGACACGCGCGGGAGCCTAGCGGACTTCCGGGCAGGCCTGCCACAATAAAAGAGTCGCTGCTAGAGATAAAATAAAGTTCAATCAAAGTTAAAAATCAAAGCATTTTATCAATGAATCACACTATATTGATTAAGCAGCTTTTATAAAAGATAGCGTAAGACAAAGTGATTTACATTTGAAACAATAAAACAACGAGGCAAAAAGAACCTCCTCAAACACAACCACACACACAACGAAGTACGTGATTTTTAAAATATTAAATGAGGATTTTTTTTATTTTTTTTTTGAAGAATAGCATGACAAATACACAAACTTGAGTAAAAATTACAAGTAAAGGTCATATAAAAAAATCAATCAATCTATTAATCAAAAATATCGAAATATTCCAGATAAAGCTTTCAGGCATGATTAATGACATGGGTCAGATCTAATAGTAAATATATCGTCAGTAAAATGTTAAAGTTAATATTGATGAAAAACGTTTTAATAGTTGCAGTTTTTACAGTAGTTGCAGACTATTTGTGCAGCTACATCATATCAAAGCTTCTGATCACACTTATGCAAATGTGAAATATTGATATGAGTACAAATAGGCTTCAGCCTAGGCTACACAAATGGTTTGGTATAATAACAAGAATAAGTACACTCAACATTGTGGTATTCTAGTATTCCGTGATCGAATTGAGGCTAATTTTTACATTATATAAACCAAATAACACATTTGAGTAATATGTCACAAATAATTACATTTACAGTAAAAATTCTTAATATAGTTTAAAAAGATGTAAACAAAACTAATTTAAACTCAACTTGTTTTTACATATGGAAAAAAAATGCATTTATAAAGGTTACAATCATATTGGTCATGACCACAAACATGATGTTAGAAGAATAAGAAAGGAAAATCTTTGATCGACAAAACCATGCGCAGTAGCCTATTGATCCATGAAACGCCTGACTTCCTAGATTTACTAAAATATTATTAATAATCATAATAATAAAAAATCACGCTATCTGCAAACGTGAGCTCCATTTTTTAATTTTGAAGTTGAATTTTCTAACTTCCCCTTTGATGCTGATGGAATAACTTTTTCTGACTTTTTTCAACAGCTGAGAGAGATTCAATTAGGCTTCAAGTGAATTTCATTTGATTTATTAGGCCTTAAATCGTGATTCCTTCACAAAAAAAAGTTAATTAAACATCTGATCGTGTTGATACAGTCGTGATATGCGGTAATGTGATGTTTAAAATGAGCTGAAACATCAATGATTGATAACTGATATATATTGTTGGTTTTAGTGGAGTTTTGTTTCTTGGATATGACAGCCTTTCTCAAGGTTAAACAATAATCCTAATTTAAAATAAACAAAGAGAGCCCTTGTGTTAATTGAAATCCTAAAATTAGACTTATCTGAGCAACAGGCAATTACATTTGATTTTCTCAATTTGAAACATAGCACATCGCCCTACCTTAATGACAAACAGGAGTCTTCCTCCGGAGGAACCAGGTTCAAGCCCCCTGTATGGAAATGATCCCTCCTCGGTCCCAGTCTGAATCGTGATGAGTTGGAGCTGCGCTGACCCGAGGACGAATCCACGCTCAGACCTCCCTGTGGAGGAGAACAGGAGAATTCTAAACAGAAGGAACATTATTATTGTTTGCACAGTGGAGAATCACAGCCTCCTCAGCGTCAAGGTGAATTATCCATTGAAATCTGGAATCCTGATGCAGACTGGCACACTCTCATGCACTTTCCCTTCTGGAGTTGTGAGGATGTTCATCTACACACCGCAATCTCTGCCCCCTTAATTCAACAAATGAATCCCTAATCTTAAACCTAATTCGGACCTTAACCCTTAAATCAAGTCTCAACCCTTCAATAGTCAAAGCCAAGTTCAAAATGTGCTGACAATAATAAGTGTTGAATTAAAATTGGTCCTTATAATCTCACAAAGACGGGAACACACACACTGGCACAAACACAACTCGGTGTCCACGCGCACACACGCACGCACGCACGCACACACATGCTATGCTGTGTCCTCTTTGATAGACAGCCTCCTTAACCTCCCTGCAATGTCATTCATGATTCACAGATCTCAGTTATCATAGCCCAGCCTGATGACTCCACTGTGTAATGAGTGCACAGGCACGAGCATCCACGTACACAAATTAAGCTTATCCAGGTGATTTACTGTTACTATTACATTCCAATTTTAAATAGATGTCTGGGTAATATTTAATAGCTGTATCGTTATTTTTCCCACTGGCAGCGCTCATCAACTGCCGCTACACAATGTGGTCGTTTTGTGACACTCCACTTCACATATCCACACAAGGTGAAATGCTCCTGTATTTGAAAATAAAAATAAAAAATGTTCCTTCATATTGTAATTTCATTATATATGAGAAAACAGAAGAAAGAAATGATGCCCAATCTGATGACAGCTTAGTGCACTCATTGGTATTTATTTTTTATTTTGTTAAGTTTAAAAAATAATCAATATAAAACGAATAATCTAGAAACACTGATTGATTATTAAAATCCATCACTTGATCAGTTTATCCACCGACCAGATATATGCTTCTTCAGCTGGTCCCATTGTTTACTCGGATCCATTACGGCAGTCATTCATCACTTGTCTTCAGGAGAAAGACATGAAAAATGTTTTTTTTTTCAGCAGCATTTACTTCTATCATGTCAGAGCTGAAGGCCTAAAACTTCTTTAGTCCCAGTCAAATCTGGCGAGTTATGATCATCTGAATATTATGTCTCGCAGCGCTTCCTCTGGGGAAAACAGAAGCATCAGTCATTTGCTTTTATATTAACAGAAAGTTAAATTATCAGTTTAATCATGCCTACATTTTTTTTTTACATTTCCCACAGAATCTTTTGCACATTTTCTTTTGCTCAGATTGTGCAGTTAGTGGCAAATGTGTGTGTGCTTTAGTGGGATGCCTGTTTGACCATGGAGACGGTGTTTGATTTTGATTGTTAATAACATCATTCATAATGTATTATTTATTCATACTGTCAGCTCCACTTAACGAGCTCCCTTTGTTCACACTGTGATTTGAAAACAATGCAGTGTTTATTAATGTCTCTCATCTACATTGTGTGTGTGTGTGTGTTGTGATCTCCAATATTTTAATTAGCATGGTGTCATACCTTATATTGTGTGAATGGCTGGAAAGAATAGCAAATGGAGCCTCCATGGAACTTTGCCACTGCACCAAAATGAGAATATTTGGTTTTAAGATCTCATATGCCATGTGCAAATGTGCCATTACCCTTTGGGGTAACGAGAGACATGAGGACAGTTTCTGCTAATAGTAGCACCATTGCTGAATGGAAGGGGGAAAAAAGACATATACTGTGGTACGTGGTAACAGCATAAACGAATGATCTAAGAATAAAACTGTTTTTTTTCCTCTGGTCTTACCTTTAACATAACAGTAAAAGTAAATGTACAGAGTATAAACAAATAATAGTACACAACAGTTCAATACAACAAACAAACACTGTTAAAGCTCCTAGAGCATGTTGGGAAAAAATGAGTGCCTCCAGGGTCAAAAGAAATATGAAACAATGCGTTTTTTTTATTCACTTATTTATGTCAGACGGGATTTATTAAAGGGCTTCTCCCTCTCTGATCCTCTTAAAAAACAAGTCATGTTGTTTAAACTCCTTTTTTTTCCTCCCAACATATTCCACTGCTCTATATTCACACCAGCCAGAGTCGGTATAAAATGCAGCATTTTCTCATTTGCTCAACAAAACTTTGCTCCGTTCTATTATTTTTCTCCAGCATGCATTGGGTGGAATAGAGGAAAAACCCGCCGGAGAGGTCGTGGGTCAAGAGATGTCAAAAGATCTGAATCTGAAAAGAAATGGCTTGATTACAATTACATAATAGACATAAAAGAAGGTATATAAATCATATATTTGACACCGTTTAAAGAAAGGAGGAGCAGCTAGTGTAAATATATCTGAAGACTGGTGTTGTATGGGCTGAGAAGCTATTTTTCTGATTTCCACTTGTAAAAAAAAAAAAAAAAAAAAGATGAAATAATGTAGTGTTGGTTAAGTGCCTCTTCACTAAGTGGAGCAGTGTACTCCTCTTCAAGCAAGGGTCTTGTTTTAAAAGCCACGTTCCACCACTGTTTTACATGTGTTACTGAAAATCATAAAGCTGTGTTCCCATTCTTAGCCCCAGCATGGAAGCACTCAGCTGGGTTATTTATCTATTCTCCTGGACACGGGTTGTATATTCAAGTCCCACACCAGGGACATTTTTAAAATCTCCCCTTGTGGGATCAATAAACTTTATGTTTTCTTTTATAGCGGTCGAGTCTGTCGGATTTTCTCATCACCCTAAAACCGAGAGACTTTGATTAATACCACTGACGTTACCGGGAGCTCCAAAGACAGTCCGAGCAAATCAGAGCCGCAGTCAGGGTCAAAGGAAGTTTGTCTGTTTAAATACAGATTTTGGTTTCGTTTTTTCCAGAATCTCCATTAAATCATTGCATTTCTGCAGATTAAATAAATGAAGACTTAAGACTTGTGCACTTTTTTGGCAGAGAGGTAGAAGCAGGAGAAGATCGATAAAGACTCTAATAGCGTATCTGTTGATTAAATATGAAGCTGGAGCTGGCAGATAGTGTGGAATTTAAAAACACATTTTATGAATAGGCAACAAGATTCAAATAAATAAAAGAAGAAAAGCTAAAATCCTGCTGGAGAAGTGGATGTGGCCAGATTAAATCACACATCTCCTATGCGTCTCATTTGAGCTCCAATTCCAAAGTATTTTACGTGTCATGAAGGGAGATAAAGCAAACGAGCACATTTCACGAGTTGTCAAACTTTTTCTTGGTGTAAAATACATTTACACCTCCACACGGCCCACTGGCACGCAAGTGACATTACTAAAAAGTGCCATGTAGAGCCAGATGGGGGACGCGAACCAATTTTCCCCCGGGCGCGCGTGTGTGTGTGTGTGTATTGGTGTCCGTGTCACAGCGGCGTGCGCCCACACTCCTTACAGTGACTGGTCCTAATAGAAAACGTGCTCAGGACCTGGGCGTGAGCCATCACTGGGAGTCCTCAATGATTTAGATCAACAGCGCACTCCGGGCTGCTCTACGGGATCCGCAGGTGCGCCGGCTCCCCCGTTCATCACCCAAATGATCAATTCTCCTCCAGTTTCCTCGAGTGCCACTACAAGCAACAGTTCTTCACCTCTCTCTCTCTCTCGCTCTCTCTGCCTTCATAATATGGTGCAACTGCTTTTTATTCATCATATTCGCTGCTCGATAAACCAAAGCAAAGGGCTCTAATTAACAGGAGCCTTCTTTATCTAAAAAGCCTTCCTGTCAGACACAATGCTGCAAATCAATGAGCATTTTCTGCACAATTTTGTTTTCTATTTTATTGTGGACAGTAGATTCTTATATATTCAGTAAAAGGTTTTTATATGCATTCCTCTCATTGATTTTTTCTTTTGAGAGTAGATCCTCAATACCGTCACCGTACAACACTCCGCCCAGACTATGTGAACGACCTATGCAAATGTGAGACGTGGGTGGCCACCGGGGCGTCTCATCAACCAACCCAGCATGGAGGGGAAAGCAGGGTATTATAAAGAAGGGAAATCTCATCAGTACATCATGGGGGACGGGGGGGGGTGGCTACATCCAGTAAGTCAACTTCCATGTTTGCATTTCAAATATCAGCATGTGAACCTAACGTAAACAAACCCACAGCTCTGAGTCAGCGAGACACTCCCCGGCTCCTGAGTGCACGGCAGCGTGGATGTGCGGGGTGTTGGTGGTTGACTCTGACACCACCAGGACAGTTTACGTCTGGAGCGGGAGATTAGTTCTTTGCCGAAAAACCTGCTATGGTCCAATACTGAGATTTCGATTTTCTGCAGAGCTCAAGCGTTTTTGCCTCGAAATAAAACATGACACAAATGCGACGACGGTCGTCTCCACACAGGCGGACTACCCAGAGCTAAGAGGGATTGCGATTGGCTGAGTTTGCGCGTGCACATTTGTTCGCCGAGCACAGACGAGCGACAGCGTGATCATACAACCAATGTCACAGCGCGGGCCTACATCACTTTGCTCTCATGACATGCATATTGATCAGAGAACATGTTTCCATTTGTGGTTAGCGACAATCGTACAATTACACGCCTGATTAAATCACAGGGCTAAAGCGTAATGAAATTTGACATCCGGGCTGAGAGAGGTCTTGTTCAACATCTACCTCGTGTCACTTCCTGTCTGTGACGCCAAAACACAAACTGAATGCTGAGAGTGCGAGAGGTCAGGAGGTCGTCCATCTGCAGGTGGTAGATGTGCAGCCGTCGCCTTTTACATCCTAATGAGACTGTGGTGTAGTTCTGTGATACGGATTTCAGCTCCCGGACTAACATTATTATTATTATTATTTTCATAATACCGATTTATAAAAAAAACTGAAATCCAAGACTTTCCATAACCTTTGTGATTCGTCTTTATGTTTGTTTTTTTGACAAAGTGGGACACTTTGCAAATATGACCCGGCTGGTTTTGACACACCTCCTATTCCTCTGGGCACATTATGTTCTAGTTATTATTTTTAATCTTCTCATCCCCATTCCCAGTTTTCCTCATTGCAATATTCTTTGGTGCATACTTTCAGAGGTAACAATACATACATTATATGTATATATATATATAATTGGACAGCGTGTCTATTTTCTGCGTATATGTGAAGGTGCAGTGCGGCCTATAAACCTCCATTTATACTTATAGTGGGATGAGCAGTTAGTATTATTTGCCGTCTGTCATTTTGACAGTTCTCCGACTCTGACAAATACGCTAGGAGCACCCTGAGGGGGGGGGGGCGCGGGAAAGCAATGCATCATGGGAGTCCCACCCCCTCCCCTCCTTCTCTCCTCTACATTCTCCGTCCTGCTGTTCCATCGCCCATGTCATTCGCACAATTTGTGTTTGTCGGCGCGCTCGCCCAAAGACTCGCCGCGTCTCGCCCTGTGAGACGATAAAACACAATGACAACTGGGGTTCAGCTGAGAGGGGAGCGGTTGAAAGAAAAAAGATCAATCCTTTCTTCATTGGCACAGTCCCCGTACGTCAGGCAGTTCAACAAAGTTACACAATATTCCACAACTAGAGTTCTGATGCCCTGAAGAAGTATAGTTGGGAACTTCTTGCTGGAGTGCAATTAAAAAAATAATATATATATATATATATATATATATATATACATACACACGGAAATAAAAATATAACCCTGTGTTTTAATTAGTCTATTATTATTATAAGCACAGGACCTTTAACACGCTCCCCCTACAAGGCTTTTCTTACAAATTTTGCTTTGTACATGGCTCTACACACTGAAGCGCTTTTTCCCTTTCCACGGAGCAGGCAGAATCAGGGCACGGAAACACCCCAAAGGAGTCCAATTAAAGCTTCTAATATTAGCAAGTAACAGTAAAAAAAAAAAAACACCGGGGTTAATAGCTGTTTAGTTATCCAGCTTAATTACCAGCCTGCAGCTCGCTGCCAGTCCCGCCCACTCTGCGGTTTCTGCAGCGGCATGTGGAGAAAAAAAAAAACAGCTTTTAATCACTTCAATATGATGCAGGTGCAGATTATTGACAAAATAGAGGATTAAACTCCTGGTAAAAAAAAAAAAAAACTTTTAACAGTGTAAAGAAGAGAACGGGACACCCTGATAAATACAGAAAGAAAAGGAACGCGCCAGAGATACTTTGGAGATTGTTTTTTTTTAAGGAGTGCCCATTTCTCTCTCAGAGGAGTTTTACAGTGCCAAATGTTGGGGCTGCGTTAAAAACTGGACACGTCCTCCGGGACTTTATCAAGTGCTGAGAAGTGGAAAGACGCGAGGAAGGTTGTGACTGTACCAAACAGGCTGCCAACTATGAGCTCTGGGATACAGACACTACAGCGTACTGTACTTCACTACAATTGAATGTACTGAACATGAATAAATAAAAAAAATACGTATTTTTAATGATTGAATATATGAGATGCATTTATATAATAAACGCCGCTCCCACATGCCTATCAACTCATTTCTGACTAATTGAAAATCCAGCCGGCGACTCACAATGTGGCAATCACAAAGAAAAAAATCTGCACCATGTGATGACAAATAATCAAGAGAAAGGCATTGACAGAGAGGGCCTGTGAACGACATACACACCAACGCACGAGGAGTGCTTTTATTTTTTTTACATTATTATAAGTCTGTGTAGTTTTAAAATGAGACCTCCCTGATTTCCTAATTACAGGCTGCTTTTATTGGAGTTCAAATGTGAGTCAAACCTGCAGTTAACATCATTTCATCAAATAAAAAAATAAAAATAAAACAATTGTCAGCAGTGGGGTTCCCGGAATGCCAATATTCCATGAATAAATCAAATTTCCCATGTTAACCTTTTGCCTAATTGCAGGTTGATGGATGTTGATGTTTGTTTGTTTTTTTAATGAATGCACATTGGAGAGACGAGGCTCTGGATCTTATTATTGATATGATTGCCACAAAGAGATCACTCCGGTCTTTGACATTCATCCCATGCACCCAGAGAATAACCCGTGTTAACCCCTGATCACACATTCATATGAACACATATTAGACTCGCCCCGCTCTCTCTCTCCGCTTTCTAAAATATTCCATTTCCTCTTTTGATTTCTCCCTGAAATTAACATGAATGGAATCATCAGCGTGCTGGTAAACAGAGTGCAGCCTCTTTTTTTTTTTTTGCGCTGCTCGAGTGCACACGGATCTGTTTTATCCATCCCTTTATTTGCCACTGTGTTTTAAAGCTTTAAACAAGGGACTTCATTTGACGAGGCCTTTTTTTTTTTTTTTTTGACACAGGGATATTGAACCGCCATGCACTCGGCTCCTCATTTTGAAAAATTCTATTTGCTTTCGATAAATAAATAATGTTATTCTCTCCCACCCCCATTCTCATTTCCACCCCAAAGTCCAGCCTTAAAAGTTAGGCTTATTTATGTGTTTGTGTGCGCGCTCAATGGATGGGAGTGCTTGTCTGGGCTGCTCAGGGGAATAAATAAAGAGCGGAAAAAAAAAAAGTAATCTGTTGGCTGTTTCATTCAATTGTGGCCAGCGAGAAATAATCCCGGAGCCCAGAAAGACTGCTGTGTGGATTTGGTGGTTCAGCAGCATTGAGCACATCCACGGAAACTTTGAAAAAGTATACAAATTGCACACTTTCAAGTGTTCCCAAATTGTTCTTCCTCTTTGTAGTTGTCACTTTGTCTCACTAAACTACACTTTGAGACGTATTCTCTAAACGAGTCCAGCAACGCTGTTGTGAAAGACTTTTAACTGGACATATCAGAGAGCATAAAGCCTGTTTTTATGTATCGGGGTCTGTGGGTCTATCAGACTATGGAGACAATTATCTTATCTGCTTAGAGTTCGAAAAACATCTCCAGCGAGAGCACTCAAACTCTTCCCATCGTTATGATCATTACAGTAATGAAGTCCGCTGGGCTCAGGTATACCTTTCATGAAGGCCTATTTTTATTCTCTTTGTTTGTGAAAAATCCCGCTGCAGCTCCGAAATCTACCCAGGATGCCTTCAACTACATTTGACTACTTTCCGAGCTATGTCCGATAATTTCGAGGACTCTTGATTATTGTGCCGATTTAAGTCCAGCATCCAGCAAACGATCTCCAGGGTATCCATTCAATCTGAGGTCACGATATATAAATGATCAGGGGCACAGATTGAACGTCCAGCTCGTTGATGGAAACCTTTTAGAAGACAACGTTTAGAAGAGACGGGAGGTGCAGCCGCCTCACACTGCGTGCGCTGCTCTTGGAAAGATAAATGCACCCTTCAGAGGGGTCAGACCTTCAAAATGTCACTTTTGAGATTTAGTGAAGCCGAAACCCACTGGCAATTTTAAGCAGTTTCTCTTAGAAATGGTCCCCCCCCCCCATAAATCTAGAAAATGTCCTCTGGGCTTTCGCTGAGGACAAAGACCTGAAAGACGAAGGCTACTGTGGAGATATAGCAAGTTGAGATTATTGCGTGTTAAGCATGGTGAGAACAATATGCATTCATCTCCGATTTTCATAAAAACACTAGTTGTAGTTTGGCAGGCCCCTTTCCTTATTCTCCCAAACTCAACAGATTAATAACATTTCAGGAAAAAAATCCAATTTTGGCCTGCTCAAGTATGCTTTACATTTATCCTAAACATGTCCAGGATATGAGCTGGCAGATGAAGTAGGTTCACCACATGCCGTAGAGCTTCAAATAAAAAGAATCCATCATACACTCCCTTATATAATCTAGTATATAGCAAATGACTCCTGCACTGACATTTTTAGAACCGCAGGTGTTCTCACAAGGCGCCAACAACTATACTTCTAACTACGAAAACTCAAAAAGTGTTATTTTCTGACTTCAACATTTACCACAACTATATCCCCAAATCCAACAAAGACATTTTTTTTGCTGACTGGATGTTCAACGTAAAAGCAGTTTAGCCCCCCCCCCCTCCCCAAGTCAGCTGATTCAGTCCAAAAGTGATGACTCACACTCACACACACGCACACAGTAACTCTCCTTAACCTTAACTTAACCGTTTTCATTTATGGCCAAGCATCAGTGAAGCACAATTTGAAAACAAAAAAAAAATTGTACTGCTGTACAAATACGGGGACGGTTATGTTGAGCGCACACTTGGAAAGAAATGTTCATGGGGGGGGGGGCGTATTATCCGCAGTCAATCCTAATCACATAAACTATCTGGACCGCATGTAAGAAAAGGATTAATTAAAGGATGAACGACCATCCACGGGCATTCCCATTTTTCAATTTAACTGGATTATGGTCCTCCTCCTTCAGCTCCATGAAATTGCCTAAGCTGCCCCGGACTCGGATACGCATTTGCCCAGACACTTAGTGCCCTTCAGTGAGCAATAGAGAAGAAGAAGAAGAAGAGGGGGAGCCATTATCCTCCAACAAGAGGATCCCACATCCATATCCTCCTTTCTTTCTCTCGGCCACACTTATAATCTTCCTCTACACCGCCTTCCTGTTTTCGCTCTTTCTTTCTGTCTCCTTCCACCCTGAGCCTGTCCTCCCCTCCATTTCTCATGATTGCTCTTTTTTTTTTTTTCCTTCTTCTTTTTCTTCCTCTCAGGTCTCGGCATCACGCACAGCTATCTATCACTCTCCTCGTCCCCATCTCATCCTGGCCCCTCTTTGTTGTCATGGATTCTGTCCCTTCTCTCTCTCTCTCTCTATCTCTCTCTCTCTCTTCATCCATCCCTCCGCGTTCATCCAATCTCTCAAATTAATCCAGCTAATGGATCCCGGCCTTTTTCGCGAGTGAGCGGAGCAAGTGCTGCAGAGATGTGTGCGTACCAACTCACAAAAAAATAAATAAAAAAATTAAACATATATATAACAGCAAAAAAAAAATGGTGTGTGCAAAAATATATATATATATATTCCAGTACTCGATCGCTCAATCCGGAACATTCAAACTCATCTAAATAACCACGGACATAATTTATGTCTGTGCAGAATCGTTTCTGGGATGATACAGCCAGTGTCCCGTAGGAGGGAGAACATACTTTGATTTATGTGTCCACTGATTTGATTGGGTAACCCTTTCATGGCACTTGGTTAATTAGCAGCTGGAGAGAAGTAAATGGCAGGGCCGAGCGTACCAGGAAGGACTTGTGTGTGTGGGGGGCTTTTCCCTTAATTACCCCTGGAAGTCTGGCATCGGAGGAGGAGAGGAGGGGCATCAAAGAGCATGTGAAATAAAGTCCCCAACCGACATGGAGGATTTCTCCACCTTTTGCTGCAGATAGTGCGTGGCAGTGTGTTGCGGAGGCTTGAAATGAGTTTCAAAACTATAAAGCTGGGTCACCCAGGTGAACATTACCCCCCCAGTAAATCACCGCACACTTCCTATTCATTGAACTGTTCGTCCTGGGGAATCTGAAGGTGTTTCCACGCCAGGTGACACTCAGACACGCCCCCTACAAACCCAGAGCAGCTCTTGAAAAAGGGGGGGGGGGGTTCACTTTTGGTCACTAGCTAAAGCCACAGAACTCAACTCGACTGGTAAATTGAGAGGTTGGCCTTCATCACCACTTTTTTTTTCTTTTTTTTTTAGGGGGGGGGGGGGGGGGGGGGGGGGGGGGGGGGGTGTTTTTGTTGGGGGTGGGTGGGTTGA
>JAFBJU010000404.1:99335-192759 GCA_016785305.1 Colistium nudipinnis
AGGGTCCCCCCCCCCCCCCACCCTCTATTACAGCAGCACCCACCATTAGACACCCAGGGGGACGCCGTCCAAGTCTGCAAAACACATGTAGAGCACGAGGACAAAAAAAAAACTCCCAGAGTTAAGAGGCCCCAGGCCTCACTGGGACAGGAAGTCTCTCAGGAAGCCCCCGGGCCCAGACGTATGAAAATAAAACAGACGAGGAGAAAGTATCACCACTCTATAATAACACGTTTTTTTGCAAGTAAAAGATGCGATTAAACAGACGACGCATTTTCTTAGGAGGAAGGTTAATCTCACCTTTGAATCGGGCTTAATCTGATTTTTCTACCATCCCGAGACAATGTGCACTAGTTTGCGGCACAAATATACAATATACATCATAAATAAAGGTCTCATTGGTAGCGAATCGTTTCTGTGTGAGTCTATGAATAATCCATGTGGAGTGGGGTCCACATGAAGCTGGTGATTAATCTAAATGTGACAGAGCCTGGTGTGTAATTGATAATACTGATTGGTTGCCTATGAACCAAATCTGCCTCATCACTTAATCACTAATTCTATACCTTTGTATTGTCAATAACACAAATCCAGTAACTCATCCACCACATATATTTTTACCACATGACCTGGGGCTGATTTGACTAAGGATATATTCCGTGTGTGCTTTCTATATAACATGATAAAAAAATATATATATCCAAGCAGAGGATTATTTACAGCTCATGATCCTCTCTATATAAAAAAAAAGAAAAAAAAAGGCTCCTAAAACATCTGCTCACCTCAGTTCTCAGTTGTAAAATTTGAATTTACTGTAATTCGTGCACAATGCTACACACATTTGATATCTATAAAAAATAAGTTTAAATTCGTTTTATAAACAACAACTTTGCAAAAAGAAATGGGACCGAACAAGGCAAAGTCAGAAAATGGCTCGTAAATAAAGGAAAGGGATGAAAAAAAAAAACCACCTCTGCTCAGAATCCACTCTCATGTGGTGTTAGTGCGCCACGATCACGTATGAAGGTGATGGCGTGTCACGCTGCCACACGGACACATACAGAGATCATGCTATCCTGCGTGTACACACCAGCGACCTTTGATCCTTTAAGCTCTTAATCCCGCGATGAGCAGGAGTTGGGTTGCGCCGGACGAGCTCCCTGTATTCGTAGCATGTGCCATTTCCTGTTTGAGTGCGTGTCCGCTCTATCACTGTGACTTTATCTCACAATGAGCAAGTTCACGATTGCATCTGTGCATGGCCACGGGCTCCATGTCATCTTTTTATCCTCCTCCTCCAATCTGGTAGAGTCGCACCATTATTCCCAGATTTTATATTCCCAGGGTATTACTTGGTATGAGATGTTGGATAATGAAAGCTCTTGATTTAGTTATGCACCTATGGTACAAAATATGTTTTCTTGTAATTATTGACCTATGTGGTGTCATTTAGTTTTTGTGTATATTTGCGTTCCACTGGCAGAACAGATAAGCGCTCTGTTGTTCAGCGGTTTTTACATGCAAGGGCAGTTGTATATATATATTTTTAATATAATATCATTCCACTAATTAGGCTTCTTAAATATATATATATTTTTATT
Organism: Colistium nudipinnis; assembly: GCA_016785305.1. NCBI lineage: Eukaryota > Metazoa > Chordata > Actinopteri > Pleuronectiformes > Rhombosoleidae > Colistium > Colistium nudipinnis. Next base: position 100,937 of record JAFBJU010000404.1, read on the forward strand.
CATCGATTTACTTATTTCCTGGGCAATTAGCATTGTGGTGAACAGAATCTAATAAATGCAATATCAGGAAAACAATATATATATATTTGTACTGTTTTTTTTTTTTTTGCTTTCAACTGCTGCAATAAGCTATTATTTTATGGAATTGCCATAAAAAAACACCAATTGATGCTTAACTCATTGTGTGTGTGTGTCTGTTAGATGCAACTGCCTAACACAATCATATCTGATCTGTGATTCATAATGCATTGCAGTTAAGAGAGTCCATTCCATGAATAATCATGAAACGATACACACAAGCGTAAGTTGTGCGACACACTGCCACTCCACAAAAGGGCGGGGGCCAGACGGCCCTTATCGGCCACCTGTTACCTCCAAGCTCCATCCTCCGTAACGCCATGCCCTCCTCTTTAGGGATCAGGCTAAATAAAGTGTGCGTTTCACATCGATAGCAGTAAACATAGAACAACCATTTGCGCTCTTTCATTAAAAATAAATAAATATACTGTATATATATATTGATTGCATAAATCCCCCTCGAGGCCGCGGGAGCGATCCATCACGAGTCATCAGGGTTATCCCGCTCAGATTAACATCGATCTTTTCTAAAGTTGACGGCCAGACAACCAGGAGGAGGAGAGGCCATGTCTTCCTGCTCAAGGAGAGACAGTGGGCTCCTGGAAAAAAAAAACATGCACCGTTGGTCTTTGTACAAATAAAATTTGTTTTTTTTTCTTTTCTTCTTTTCGCAATTTTTCCCCCCCCCGCAAGTGATTGGCAGTATAACACTAAATGAAATCTCTGTGTGTTAGAATGTGACCCAGCGCCTGCAGCAGTATTTCACTGCCTCCACTCTTCACTGGATGAGACCTGTGGTACTGACACACATTCCCAAACCCTCCAGGCTATTGTGAAACCATAAACACCAGCGTTTGGCTACACACTCAAGACACTACACAACAAGGAATTGATCAAATGGGCCTGGATGACCTTTATATATATACTGTATATATATATATATTTTTTTTTAAACTTTACTTTAACACACAGCAGCGCAGTTATTCCTCAGCTTCCATCGAAAAATGAACATTTCTGGGAAAATTGCCGTATGAAAACAAAATCTTGCTCTCTGCGGCTTATTTAATTTTACCCGATAGCTCTGACATTTTCTTTCCTCAGGCCGTGACCGTTGAACTCTCATTAACGATTTAAAATGTCGGTAGTTGAAGTGTAATCGGATGAAACTTAGCCCACGGTTACACTCGCCTTAAACTGCGGCACCTGAACGCATCTCCTGGGTGTTAAACAGAGCGGTGAGAGCATGGGCAGGTCGGGAGTCTGTGGCGTGTAATCTTCTATTCTGAAATGCCGCCGTAATCGAGTGAATTAAAGCAAAGGGCCATCCATCAAACTATTCTGGAGGGTATCTGTGCCAGACCTTATGAGGAATGGCATTAAGGTCATAAGTGCAATAGATTTATATAGTCATGCTGGATCTGACAAAGCCTTTTTTTTCTAATTTAATAATTGACTCAACATCCACAACCACAACCCGCAACAGGTCCTTGCAAACTTTTTCCAAACTGCGGTTTCGGAAGAGCAAACAAAATGACAATTCATGGCAGATTAAAGTTTTACGATTCTTTGTCTGGGTTTGTCTGGCGGATCCGAGCGGCTGCACCGGCTCGATCGGGCCGGCGAAAAATAAAACACCCCGGGGACGGTAGAAAGGGCTCAGCCAAGAGTAACAGGACAGCGGGTCATTACACACAACGGATGTGTGGAGGTAAACGTGCGTGCGTGCGTGCGTGCGTGTGTGTGTGTGCATGCGTGTATCAAGGTCACTGCTTGGGGAAAAACAAGTCCATCATAGTTTCATGTTGCCCAAAACGAATGAACTTTACTCCTGAAACCAAATTGCTAAACAAATGCGCTCCCTCGTCCATGGATCAGCTTCTGTAAATAAACAGTAGGGGCAGTTTATTCTGATTCTGTTCAAAAAGGTTCACTGAGTGGCACGGCGCACAGGAGCACTAACACCAAATGAAGTTAAATTCAATTAAAGTGCACGGTAACGTGTCCAATTGTAGTTTTAAAATGGTTAAAAATGTGTTGTTTTATTAAAATTATTCTTTATATATTCCACTTATTGTATGAGAACTTTGGCATGTGAAAGTCCATACTTTTCCTCAATACATAGATTTGAGTATATTTTATAAATGACATTTCTCATGTCCACTTTGATGACAGTAACGCGAACATAAAAGTACAAATCTGCAGCGTTTTGGTTATATATGATATTCATCCTCATAATCGCTGACGTGATTCAGGCATTCGGACGTGATCTCAGCCGGCCAATATTTCAAAACACGCTACCACTCAACACTTCACCTCGGCCGAACTCAGGAGGAAACGTCTCGCGGCCCCGGCGTGACCCCCTGACCCTCAGACAGCCTCGCGGCCTCCAGCGTGTTGAACATGGAACCCGAGCCGTTTCCTCCGCTCTGCTTTTACTAATTAAAGCTGTTCAAAAAAAGGGGTCCTGTCTGTCAGGCCTCAGACATACACTGGACCTCCGGGACTAGGAGGAGGAGCTGTGTTCTTCCATCCTATTTTTTAACTGTGGACAATGGCTATAATTTATACAATATTAATAATAATAATACAGAAGGGGCGCAGCGGAGGGTTGGCTCAATGCATCTGTCATCCGATTGAAAAGAAAAAAATCCACAAGTCTCGGCGGGAAAGCGCACAGGGACTCACAGGTGTCACCGCTCTATTATTGGTTCGCTGTGTGGTGGGCAGGTAGAGAGGTTTCAATGGTGGCAGATGCGCGCACACAAGCACGCGCACACGTGCGCCCACACACGCAGACAAACGTCAAAAGCCAGATCCAATGCACACCACTAAAATGAAGGGTCACCGTGCCTGCCAATCAGAGAGGAGCGCCGAAAGGTTGCGACCTGGCTCTTTTTTTGGGGGGGGATTTTTGAGAGGCAATATGGGAGAGTGCTGCTTCACCGCTGTGGAATCTCTCGAACGAAAAGGTTGCCATGCTGCTCGACAGCCATGCATTTAAAAAAAAAAAAAAAAAAAAAAAAACATTTGCCAACCACCATAAAAAAAGAAAGAAAACCAATGTAGAAAAGGGTAAAGGTCAAAGGTCAACCAAAAAAGACCTCTGGGGATCCTCAGTGCTCCCTCAGGAGTAATATAACCGTCCCAAATAAAAAAGAACATCCTCCATCCACCCTGCAGAAGAAGGAGGAGGAGGAGGAGGAGGAGGAGGTAGAGGAAGAGGAGGAGGAGGAGGTGACCACTCTTCTTTCATTAGGAGATAGTGGATGTGACTGCACTGTTCCGCTGTCTGGAAACTCATTATTTAAAAAACGGCATTACCTCAGCAAGCTGTCCTTAACCACGTCTATCAGTGGAGAGGGCTGAGAGGAGGAAGGGGAGGAATCAAATAAATGAAAACCTGCACCATCCATCCAAGAGAGGCGGGAAAAGGACCATGGGACGGGCCTGTGCACTGTGGGAATGAGCCACTGTGCTAAATGAACACCGTCCCGGTAAATGGCCACACGCACACGCACACGCGCGCGCACACACACACAATGCAGCGCCCGGGCTCGGTGGCCCGTGCTCCTGCATTCAGACTCTCTCATTAGAGAAAATCTTCCCCCCCCCCCCCCGTCCCCCAATTACAGCGGAGCGGTCGGCACACATCCCGGCGCCACGGTCACGGAGGAGGCCATTGTTTGGAGAGAGAACGCTGTCCGGGTTCCAGAGTTTACAGCCCCAGAGGACGGAGAGGGACGGGGGTTCGTGTTTTAGGGGGAAACAATGGCTGCTGGACGCAGAGAGAATGGAACCAGAAACCAGGAGCGGGCTTAAAAGAATGCCGCAGACGTCCTCGCGTGAAACCTTGTGTGTGTGTTCATCCCTCCTGTGAGTTTTCCCACAGGTTGAACAGCCGCCTCGCCTGGGAAGCGACAACAAACGCGCCGCCCAAAAATAGACATTCGCCGCAAGATGACATGCAGCTGAAACGAAATGAACGGAAGGAAAAACAACTCCGAGGTCATAAAAGGCCACAAACGGGATAGGACAAAGAAAAAGTTGGTTCATAACGTGAAGGATTAAATCTACCAAAGTTGCTTGTGAGTGTGTGTGTGTGTGTGTGTGTGTGGGCACGGGTTGGTGCGTGGTTCTAAAAGCAGCAGGGAGGACGTCGCTCTGCTGAGAAGAGGAGAAGCATGCACTCCGAGGCACTCAGACATTTTTCAGCGACAGATACTGAAGAGAGACGAGTTAAAGATAGGGGGAAAAAAAAATAAAAAAATAAAAAGAAGAAAATACAGCTCCTGTGTGTGTATCATGCATGTACAAGAGGGATTGTGTGTGGCATTAATGTGCGACACAAAATCTCACAAGAACGCAACCTCAAATGAGGCTAAATGAACACATTGCACAGTAAACAAAGATATAATGAATATACCTACTGTAATAAAAATACCAAATTCCACCCCATGAGACGAATAATCTTGTTTTCCAAGGGGGGTCCCGAATGACAAGGATACAAGCACAAACGCATAAAAAACAAATATTGTATATTTACCTTTCCCTCTCATTTTGTAAAATTAAGAAGCGTTTACTCATGCATCTGCTTCCTGAGACGTGCTTTCAGCTCTCAGGTCCTTTTTTTTTTTTTTTTTTTCTGCATCCCGACACCGAGTCGGTGTAGTTCTGCAGACAGCTGTGTCAACTCCAACAAAACATGAGCTGCGTGGTAATTTGACAATGTATGCAGGGTTTGGGAGCCGAGGTGTTTGAAATCGGGGAGGGGGGGGGGGGCAGGTAAAGATGCCATGGATGTTGTTTTTTTTACTTTTTTTTTTGTTTTTTTTGCCAGCTTTTAGAAACGCTTTAATTTAAATCCATGAGTGGGCAGAGCAACTCTATAAGTCTGTGTCTTGTTATTGTAAAAAAATTAAGCAATTTAAGTATATAGTATACATATTACATACATATTAAAGTATTCTGAAAGGATGCAATACTTATACAGCGTAATACAATCGAATACAATATATATATATATATATACATATAGAGAGAGAGACTTCTGTATTGTTGTTTTCATTGCATACTTTCGATGTAAATATGCCACCTTTCCTTTCCAATGACCTCAGAGGCCTCATGATGAATGTCTGCGACATCAGGACAAATTACTGGACATTTGCTGGACATCACGTTGATCCTGACTAATACGTTACAGTGCACGAGCCAAACATTAGCTCTAATGAGCCAATTCATTTTCCTTTAGGAACACACGCATCCTCCTCCTCCTCACATTTATTTTCCTTCTCCTTCACTCTCAGTTTTTCGCGCGTGACAGAGAGGGGGAAAAAAAAAAGAAAAAGGAAATCAATGCCCACACTCCATGCTCTGCTTTCTCTCGTGTCACTCCGGATTGCCATCGGTCAAAAAATTTGTCCCGAAAATTGGTTAGGAAGAAAACGGGGCTCGCTGATGCGGTGGGTGTTGTTAAAAAATAAATAAAAATGATGATAGCTGTCTGCAGCATCGAATGTGTTCAAAATATTTTCTATACAGAGCAATTGGGCATGTTTACACGCTTCACAAAATCAAACATAAAATATTCAACATTCTCGTGCAGATGCAGAAACTGTCACAAGGACGTTGGGAGTTAGAATGTGGACATGGTCCGAATCTGAGCAGAGATCCAACTGGCACTGGCCCTGACTGGGGTCTCACTTCCAGTTTGAATTAGATTTATTTTTTTTCAGTGGCAGGTTATTGTTGACCTGCAGACATAAAAGGGCCTGGTCCTGTATCGGTGAAGTGAAAACGGATGCTCCTATGCGCAGCCTTAAATTTGAGCCACAGAAGGTGGCAGACAGTGGCTGAGTGGAATGAATCCTCCTGGTGGTTTTCACTCTGGCTCTCTGAAGAACCACAACCACTGCCAAACCCCAATGAAATGTAGATTTGGCCTAAAAAAACCCCAAAGAAAACAAACCAAAAAAACGGAATAAATAATAAAATTAAGAAATACTTCTCTGGTGTATATAAATATATAGATTGAGAAACTTTGGAGGTTCCATTTCCACAGGGAGTTATCCCCACAGCTGCAACGTGTACTACCGGATCGGTAATTGTGTGCGTAAACCAATTCCACGGCTGGCGCAGTGGAAAATCAAAAAAAAAAAGACATTCTGTGTGTGTGTGTGTGGGGGCGTGTGCAGCAGGTGTGCGGCGCCACATTTACAAAACCTACAGATCGTCTGTGTCCCACAGGAGGTGGAACATGTTCGCAGCACAACAGGCCACAGAGGAGCATGTGACATAGCACACATGAACACAATCAGCTGGTGAATATATTCTAATGAGGTGTGCAGCTGTTTGAATAAAAGATATATTATATTGTTTCATAATTACAAATGGGATGAAGATTGACTTTGTGGCCGAAAAAGTATTGACTTTGATATTGAATGAGTTGAACATTAAATTTCCTGACAGGTGAACTAAACGTTGAACTAAAAGGTCCATTTTATTTGGATAAATACATTTAAATGTGTTGTTTTATGAGATTTTATTTTTTTTAGCTGTTCAGTGTTATTTAGAGGTTTATCCATTTTTTGGCGTTGGCATCTCGTTAGCATACGTTGTCTTTCTTTATGAGGGGAGAGTTGTTGGCTGAGATTTCAGGAAGCGTTTCCCTACCTGTTGGCGAACGTTGAGAATGTCTCCTCCTGGCTTCCAAGAATGTCTTCGCCATTTGGGCCCAGCACCTGCAAATATATATAACGTTTGCTAACCATGTGCAACCTGTGAAAATCCATGGCTCAGTATGTATGAAATTCATTCTCTTGAAAATAATGATAAAAAAAATGCCACTCACATGCAATGAGGCAGTAGGGTGATCTTGGAGGAGTCAACTCTGGTACACCTGGAGACAAACAAACAGGTCATGATGATAACAGTCAGATTACACCAGAGGAACCCAGATTATATTCCAGGGCTACAGGTTAGGAGTAATTACACTGTAAAATTAAGTGACAGTGATGACGGTCTTCCAAATTCTTCCATGCCAAGACATAAAGAAAAAGAAAATTGCTTATTGACTCAAATTCTTGGCATGCAGTTATTTTTTCCCTTCTTTGTCCCTATTTCTGTCTATATTCTGAGTCCTGAAAAAGGATGTGTTGAATATCCCGCCCCCGGGGACTGTAATAGCTGTTGTTGTTGCTGGGAGAAAAAAATAAATAAAATAATGCGAGGGGCAAGGATTTCTAACAAATGTTTATTTTATTTCTGATACAAACGCCGCACAAAGTGGTCAATATGGTGCGGTGCGTACGAACACAATCGCACATTTGAAGCTTATTTGATAAAGGCTTTGCTGAGAGTCTTGTCCCGAATTTGTGTTTGTTTATTTGTTTGTGTTCACAATGAGTGTCACAGTAACAGGTAGGGACATATTCCACAGCTCTGCGACTCAGATTGGAGAAACAGGGTCTGTGATGGCTCCCCCCCCCCCCTCCCCAAGGAAATCATCCTCCTATTGGTTTATATATATGTATAAATAAACATATATATATAAATATATATTACTCATTTTGTGTGTCTTCCAGACTATGTCTTTCCTTGTATTTTTAAAGAAATGGACATAAACATCTATAGATAGCCAGTGAAATACTTTTAAAAGCCTGAACCACGGCGCCACGGCCGTCTTTCTCCGGCAGGAAACACAAACGGGACACGTGGTGGATCAAAAATCTTCACATCGCAGATTTAAAACCTCAGCTCTCTATATTTACTCAACAAAAGCATTTGCCCCGAGGACTGAATCATCCTAATGCCGAGCCATAAAGTCACGAAAATAGAGCGTTATTATTTTCAATAATCATGAATGGTGTCTGGGAATGGAACCCGTCCTCCTCCTCCTCTTTATCGCTCCGATTTCCTTTATCCCGCCCACCCTCTCCTCCACGTGTCACACTGAGTTACGATGCATTCAAGTGCCGTAAAACAAATAAAATCGCTCCCCGGCCCTCGTGGTTTTCTCTCCAACTACTTTCCCGAGTCACTCTCATTCCGCTCTCCCACTGTCTCACTCGCACACACATACACACGCAGGAAAAAAAAAACACACAACCTGTCCCTGCCAGCAACAGTTAATGAAATTGGAAATGCCAGGCATTGAGCCTGGAATCAATCAGTGCAGATGTGATGAGCTGGATTTGATCACATATAAAATTGTGATTTAACGTTTGGCCGGGGCCTTGTGGTTATTGTAGTCGCTATTGAAGGGGCTAGGACTATTCACATGACCTATGGGCTAATTGAAAAGGGCTAATGGCGGCGAGGTGTCACGGTGAAAAGTGTTAACGGGGTGTGGAAGTTCAACTGTGGTGAAGTTAAAGACCTCAAGTGTCAAATGGCCTAAAATAAATTTTGTTCATTTGTGAACTTCAGGCTATCCTGAGATGACGCTTGAGGGGGGCGTCAAATGAAATGCAGTGATTTGTTCAGGTCTTTATGGTGTGTGTGTGTGTGTGTATGTGTTTGTTTCTTTTAAGCATTTCTATGTCTGTAACACTCACGCACCACTTTATAAAGTTAATATGAGGAATATTTGAGAATTTACACTTCCAGAAGACAAGGCGGGCTCTGATCTGGAGCCACTTTTTTTTGATAGAGCCACACTTTTTGTGGCTCTATCAGTATCACAGTCAGGATTGACCTTGTGTCATTGCTCCTCTCACTTTTTTTTTTTTTTTTTTTTTACAGCTACCTGCCAATCTATCACAATTAACACAACAATCATGTTTTAACTTCACGGGGCCTTTTCCCTGATCTATGGTGACAGGGACAGAAGAACAATCAGGGCCGCCGGGGGCCACTTGGCATGGATGCCGCTGAACACATAAAAAGAATAAAGGAAGGCGAGATGTGCTGAGGCAAACACCTTTCTCTCCTCTGGCTTGACATCCAGAATTTGGGCCAGAGGAGCCCAATGTTACGTAATCCTGGTACGCGCTGGGGAGGAGAGTGATCTGCTTTGGTAATAAGGGGGAAAAATAAAATCAAAAGAGAAAAGGGCTGTATAAGGCAACACTGGGCCTGCCTTATCAAAGCTGTACATACACATAAAGGGCAACAGAAAGGAAATGGGTCCATACACTTCCTGTAGCTTTGTGACTCAAAATATCAAAAGAAGTCACTTGCAGATAAGATTCCCCAAATTCATTTTTAAGCTCATGAACCAGTTAATTTTTTTTTTCTGGTCTGAATTTGGTGCACTCATTCACCAGGAACAAAACACACAAATGTGTGTTGCACTGCTGCGCAGCTGAACTTTAAACACTGTGGCTGACATTTTTTTTTTTTATAAAAGCAACGCTTCACAGACTTCCGTTATTCCGAGGGCGATTAATCATTGCTGCCATTTCGACAACGGATGCCTTTTCGTGTTACTATTGCACCAGGAATTATTCCAATATTATAAGAAACAATGTATTATTCAGGCTCTTTGCCCAAATGTTATGAAACAATCAATCTGTGGAAGGAGTGGTCCACAGTTTTCCCCAATGGAGGGACGTTTCAAAATAAATCCAACTTCTGGGTCTCTTTACAGAGCAGCTCATTAAATGTGATACAGAGATGCGAGACAAACCGCACACAGGAAGAAAAATAATAAAAAAAAGTACACTACTCTACATCTGTCAAGGCTGCATGAGCATAGGCAGAATCACAATCAGCGATGCAACCTTGGAAAAAACAACAGTTAAGTTAAAGGTCGTTTGCAGCACACACAAAAAAAAACACCCACAACCCCCCATGTTCATGAATTCGACAGATTGTTATAAAAGATAAAGTACGGGACTTATAAAAGTAAAAATATAATATATTGATAATATTGCAAATATTTAACTCTGGTTATTTTAATTTTAAATTCATTGAATTTTCATTTAATTTCATTATTATTTCTAAAAATTCACATTATAAATCCCCCATTATTTGTTTGGAACACACGGTTTAACGTTGGTATCTTCCTGATGCAATTATTGTTTTTTTCTCCATTTGTGGTGGTGATTTGAGGGGTACATACACAAGACCTGATCCACGTGTTTTTATTCAAAGACTTTCCTCTTAAAGCAGGAAGGATGCGAGACTGGATTTGTGACTTGCTCTCGAGGACCCGCCACTCGACTCGAGCCTCGTACTTAACTCGACGACTCGGGCCATTTTTTTTCCCCCCAATTGCCTTCTCTTGGACCTTCCCTGGAAATACTTGAAATCAGCTCCGCAGCCTTCTAACAGGCCGGAGCCGAATCAATAGAGTGTCTCTCTCTGCGGCTTGCCCCCTTAAGATTCCCGGTGAGGAGGGAAAGCGCTGTCAGACGCCAGACTGTTGTTTGGCGCGGCCGTGCCTCCTTTTGACCTTTTCTTCCGAGACGCTGGAGAGTGGAGAGGCAGAGAGATGGGAGCACAGCGGCGAGGGGCTCTAATAAAACCAGCAGAACGTAAAAATACACCGTTGTACTGTGCGTGCCCCAGTGTGTGCGTGTGTGTGTGTGTGTGTGTGTGAGAGAGAGAAAGCAGTGGGAGTTTTAGTGCCATAAAGATAAAGAATGATATAATGAGTAATTATACCTCATCTATATGACGCTGATGAATCATCATATTTCTCTGGCTGGGGCGTCTTGTCGTGTCCAGTGACGGAGTCGCCCTGATGAGATAAGACTCGTTAAAAAAGTCAACAACAGAAAACCATCCAGCCCCGTCTGTCGAGTGAATACACAAATTGTATGACAACCAACCATTGTGTGATAAATGCCAAATGCCTACACATTTGACATGTACAGTACATTTCAAATATAAATGCCGGCATTTTTAAACCTGGGCCGCAGTTTCCCTTTCTTTTCTTTTTGGGGTCTAAATTATAACCGGTAATTGGGACAAGTCTGGTTCCAATATTGAGTGACAACTGGCTACTGTGAAACAGCTGCAATCCAAGCTGGTCATTTGTCCACATCACAGTTCATTGAGTGAATGTGCAGTGATTTCGCCAATGACTGAAAATAAAAAGTTAAAAGAAAAAAGGTGTGTGTGTGTGCGCTTAGTTGCTGTGTGTGACGATCTAACTATTATCCGCACATTAATTAAATTTTCTTTTTTATAGCTGTAAAATACTGATCATTTTTCTAATTTTTAATAATATAGCTTATTATCCGAGAAAAGAGAAAGCCATGCTTGAGCATCATCAGTGTCTATTTTTCACCGGTGGATTTCAGCATTGATTTGGATGTTTTATTGATTACTTTAAGGCCCAGTAAAAATAAAAACAATTAAATGAATAATGTTATTTTTCCTGAACATTTAATCTCTTGCCTGAGGTCATCGAGCAGGAACCCACTAACTATTTTTTGCTGCCCAGTGAAGCAGCAGCGGACACCCGGAGGATATCTGCTGATCAAATGTTATATTTGTCGGGTTTATCAGCACCACTGCTGCTGCTGCTGCCAGGGCTCTCAAGCTGACGCAGTAAATGGAGGTAAAGGCTTGGGGGCAAAAAAAAAACATAATTTCTTCATCTTATCGGTGTAAACGAGGGGGGGGGGGTGTCAGAGATTTGAACTCGTTTGACATACCGGAGACCATCAAAAAAAAGGGTTCGAGGAGCCACAAGTAAATCATAGTCGAAACTTTATTTAGCGCTTCATTTAGAAAGTAGTTCTGCTATTAATTCATTACAATACAAACCAGAAACAGAAATAAAAGGCCACGCATGGGGGGGGGGGATTGTGGGGGAGAAAATGCGAAGGGGGAGACGACGGCGGAGAATGGATGAAATGAGGGAGGACAAAAAAAAATAAAATAATGAAATGATTAAAACAACACGACCCTTCATAGAAGGAGAGAACGCAGAGCTCCAGCAGCTTTCTGGGTAACACTGCACACGGCTGTGGGAGAGAAGGCTTCAAACGGGATTGCAAAAGAACACGCTTTATTTATAGGTCTCCCTGCCGCACCAGGACATGTCACCCGCTGATTCCAGCTCGCCGCTGACGTTGCGTTTTTCTCAGTTCACGTGTGGAACCTGATATTTCACCTTAACAAGCGGCTCTGCTTCAGGCTCGCCGTCGCCAAAACCCGAAGCGGTCGGCTGCTCGCAGATGAAATCATAAAAGATGGAACGCAGGCAGCCGGGTGGACCCACATCCGGGGAATCTCCAGAGGATTTGGAGAACGCCGCTTCCTGAAGCCACGCCCCTTTTAGGAATCAGGAGGCTGGAAGGTCTTGGAGGTGGCGAGCATGGCTCGCACTTTGGCCATGAGATCCTAGAGGAAAAAAAAACAAAACAGCAAAAGTGGATGAACTTCAAGCGCAATTTGGCAGACTTGCACTGGTGCATCATGGGTAGGGGGAATGTTATAACGCTGGCGAGTAGTTAAACACCTGAGGTGGGGAGGGGTAGAAAAGCTTCAGCCTCGGCGAGGAGAGCCTGAGGGATGTTTACATCTCTACGACTCGGTTTCATTTAATCCCTCCATTCCGCTGTGCGGCCGGAATGATTGCATCTTCTCAATTAAACATGAAATTTAAATCATATCATCCACCATTCTAGAAAATGTAAGTAAATCTGATGGGTCCACTTTTTAAAAATCTGACGTACTGTAAATGGAATTTTGAATTATTGTGGCATTAATTGAAAAAACATCCAAATTACTGACTGACTGGCAACCTCTAATTAAGAAGGACATGGGATTATTTTCTGCAGCTTTAATTTGATGCAACTTTTTTTTTTTTGCGCAGGCTTGAAAGGTGATATACTGCTCTTTTTTTATATAGATTAAATACCATTTTAAGAGGTTGCGTAGCACTGGGGAAAACATAAAATTATGAAATTCCATAGAATGTAAGCCCGACAAAAAAAAAAAAAAAGGCCTGAAAGGTGACTTCAAATGCCAGGAGTTGACCACTGGAACTTCAAAATGCCGCTCCATATATTTCGAGGGAGCTACGCAACACACAAGGAGTTTCCCATCTCAACACACAGACGCACGCAGTCGCGCGCTTGGCTCTTTTTTGCGTTCTCCACAGCTGTCCTCCTTTTAGACGCACAGCGGGTCTGAAAGCTCAACTCTCACAGGGGGCGCAGCAAAAAGAGCTCACCCCATCAAACGCACAACAGAGCCGGAGAGCAGAAGGAAGACAGAACAACAAAGACAAACATTAGCAGAATAAGAGACGGGATGAGGCAAATAGCAACCAAGCACCCCTCAGGAAAGAGGAGCCCATTAGGCAGATGAGGGGTGGGGGGGGTGCTGAATTATTCAGGGGGTGTTTGTAGAACATCACAGATGGGGTATAAGAAGTTAGTGGTTGTGAGTCTGAGCATGTTGCAAACACAATGTTTTCATGAGTCGGCGTGTTGCGATGAAAGCGGGAGAGGAGCTGGCGTGGTGTGGGACATTATAAGTCAAAGAAATAAATGGTGTGTTGTGTGTTTTTTTTTTTTTCCCTTTTCTTGAGAGAAACATGAAGTATTTTTGGCCCCGATATTGATGTATTGAATTAAACATAGACTCGCTCCGCTTTTGAATATCTAGTGATCTCATTGATTTTTTTTTTTTTTTTTTTCTCTCCAAACCATTTCGTTTACAGCTTTTTCATGCACCAATTGCACATTCCTCCTTCTGAACGCGTGCGTGCATTTGATTCCGAGGCATTTCTAAAGAAAAAGATGATGAATCGCACAACCCAGATTGTAAGCAGGGAGGAATGTGTCCCCAGGTGAAGATAAGTCAGCGAGGTGAGCGTGAGGTTACGTTCAGACTAATGAGGGCAAATTGAAAACCTCTTAGAATGAATTTTTTGGAACGCCGACTGTGAGCCCACCATCCATATCCACCCTCGGAATGATACCAAATCCCTGTAGAGCCAGATTCCGAAATCCTTCCGTCCCAGAGGAGGAAGTGGAGGCTGCAATACTAATGCCCATTGTTTGGAATGAGATGTTGAAGAAAACAGAAAGGGCCGAGAAAGAAATGAGTGTAAAGGGTTTTTGTTTTTTTTGGTTTTGTTTGTTAAATTGGTGAACAGAATCACATGCACACAAACATTGAGCAACATTTCCTCAGTAACGCTATTTGGGCAGGAAATCAACATCGCTTCACATCCATTCTCATTTGCATAATGGAAAGCGAGCCGCGCTCGGTGATGTACCGAGGGGGGCCGCTGGGCTCTGCGGAGGACAAGACGCATCTGGGATTAAAAATAACACCAAAACAAAAAGAACCATACCTGAGTTATTTTGGCTTGAACGGAGGACACTATGGACGAGGACACGGCTCTGTCTTTCTCCTGAGAACCGCCCCTGTGGAGGAGCGAGAGAGAGAGAGAGAGAGAGGAGGGAGCCAATCATGTTAACAGGAGAGCACAGATACAATATTCATGATTTCTTCAGAAATGTTCAAAGTTGGACAGGCGTTGAGAGCAGCAGAGGGTGGAGGAGGGAGGTAAGAGAGACGTGTGAGCCCATACTAAAATATACAAACTACCACCTTGGCAGCCGAGTGTGCGATCGTGCAGACATACGGCAGAAGAGCCTCCCCCCCCCAAAAAAAATGACAGGCCCTCAAATTCATCTCCGTGACTCCCTCCAAAGGTTTTAATCTCTGCACCTTCTAAAGTATTTATAATTTATCAAAGGACTTTCTAAAAACAGGTCAAAAAAAAATGATGATGATTAAACCCAACAGGTGAAAGGCAACGGCAGAACAAGTTTTTAGACGACACAACACTCTGCTGCCGAAAATGACTCGACCTAGTTCAGTCGCTGGATCACCATGGATGTAGAATTTTAATTTGGGGACAGAAAGCGAGGCGGGATGTTGATTCTGGAATTTTGGCGCGCAGCATTTAAACGTTCATGTGCGCCGGGCTTTGTTTTCTCTGTTGGATATATATATATATTTTTTTTTTTAAACGTCAACATGCCGAAATCGGAGGAGATTATGTTGGTTCTCATGAATGCCTTTCAGACCTTGAAGCTGAAAGATGTTGGTTCTAAACCAACGAATCAATGGCCGTTGCCACGGACGGGACCAAAGCTTTGTTTTATAAACGTACCTCTTTATTATATATACATTTGTTTTCTACAACTTTCTTTTGGACGATAATGCAGTTTATAATGATAGACCGTTTTATGGGGATAAAAATATGTTTAGTTTTTTTTCCGCTATTTCAAAAAGCTAATCCTTATTAGTATTCAGGATATAGGCTTTTACACTGAAAAAGAGGCAGGTTTTTTTTAACTGTACGTTCCACTTCAAGGCTGATGTGTTACATCAGGTATTGTGTGCGGCTGAGGTTACTATAGCGTAAATGTACCCAAATTACACTCTGACATAATAACACCAAGGACTGGCTGGCTCACAGTGGGGGGGAGGGGGCTTATGAAAAGCTTCTTGGCCTTGGAAGAGACATTTAGTTCAGATAATACACAGTATGGATTTTGAAACTGGGAAATCAATGTTTGCCATTCAAATGTATTTCTTTTTATTTTGTTCATACTTTTGCTCTCATGTTTTTTATTTATTTATTTACTTTTGAAAAAAGGCTTCACAAGAAGTAACCTCGCAAATCATCTTATATTAGATGATTTGCATGATAACATATTAGAAGGAAAAAAAAAACACAATTTGACAAATGCTAGTCTTCAGATCAATTGGACGTCATTCTCAGTTTGGTTTTTGGTTTAGTTTGAATAAGTAAAGATTTGGTCAAAATAAAAAGCCAAATGCTCTCTCTCCACAACCTTTTAGTTGTTTTGAGAGAAAAAGAGAGAGAGAGAGGAGAATGAGAGTTACATATAATCTAAATGTCAGACAGGGGTGGTGGAGGTGTTACCTGGACAGGGCCAGGCTGGAGGCGGGACTCTCTGTCGGGGACAGGAGTCTGCCCGGCGAGGAGTATGGAGACTGAGAGGCTCCCGCGGTTTGACCCGAGGAAGACACGGCGCTCCTCTTTTTTTCGGCAGGGGACCTGGGAGACGTAAGCAAAAGGGGGGGGGGGGAGAGACACGCGGTGTCATTTTTTCAATTCATTAGTAAGGCCTGATTTAAACTTTCATGAAGTGGGATCTGTCTTTTGCCGCTTCTTTTCGTGGACATTTGAGAATGTAGTGTCTTTCTTATAGGTATGTCAAGTATTGCCTGTATTTATAACGTAACTTAATAAAATATTACACACAGCAACGTCCACATTTTCCTCCGCATTTACAGTCTCAGTAACCACCCGTGTTGGAGCCCCTGTTTGTCTTTCGTCTAGGGCTAATCCTCAATATGTTCAGTGTTAAATCAAAGGCAGCCGTGTAGAAAGTGAAGGCCCCGTGGCTTCTCCTCTGATCACAGGCTGAGGACCCCTGCTGTTAAGTGTACCTGGATCTGGAATGCCCCCTGGGCACGCCGGAGCCGCTGCCACCGCTGGGATGATGGCGCTCCTCGCGTCTCCGCTCTGATGAGGCGCCCCTCCTGTCCCGCCTCCCCGGGGAGTGCGAACGGGATCTGCAGAAAAGTGAGAGATGGGGGGGGGGGGGGGGGAAAGCCATTAAATTGCAAATTGAAACCTGGCGCACTTGGAAGGGAACCGACGAAGAGCGGATGAAGATGAAAAGAGAGTGATGAGCCAATGACGGAGCTAATGTGTTGGAGGAGGACTTTTTTTTTTTTATCAAGTGAGTTAAAACAAGAAAAAAAAATTAATGAGGCCTTGGCCAAGGGTTGAATAAGGTTCCATTGGACTTCAGATCCGGATGCGACAATGAACACGAGAACATACGACGTGTATGACATCATTCTGTGAACTACTGAAGACAACATTACACGGGATATAAACACAGATTTTTCTAGTTGAACCTAAAAAGAAACCACCATTGAACTAAATTAATTCTCTCCCACAGGCTCATTAGCAGAGCAAGTATTTCATTCAAAACCATGGCAACGGTGGGTTAAAGAAGGAAATGATTCTCCTGTAATAAAGAAAAAAAGAATCCCAGAAGAGTAAAGTCAGCCGAGGTAACGTCAGAAAATAAATCAAGTGGTCTGGTCAATATTAATCACGGCAGCCGGATTGATAAAACAGGGAAAACAAGGCTGCAGCAAATAACTAACTTTGATCACTTCCTGTCAAGCCTACACCTTTTTAATTCTTTCTCATAAATTCTGTTTATTCGATTTCTCTATTTACTTCCTCCCTGCTATTTGAAGAAAGCTGAACTAGTCCATTTATTTTCTATTTTTGTATTATGGCTGCCGTGCCCTTTTACAATAAATGAATTTAAGGGGGGTGATTCATTATTATGTTCTCAGCCTGTCACGTGACATGACCCGACTCAAACCTTTAACAGGCAGGCTTCTTCGCGTGGGACATTAATTCTGCTTTATATTGTTAGTGGAGCGGAGGTCTCAATTTCCTTAAGTAATGGGATTTTATTTTACGACTTTATGACGTTGGAGCCACGGTGGTGATGTTAAATGCGAATAAGATGCCGTTTTGATTTACATGCGCCACTGTCAGTTGATGAAGGAATACATCATTCACTTGGTTACATTAACTGATTATTCCCCATGACAATCAACAACAGGGTCAAGTTGTGGTGTTTTTTCCAGGAAAGAATAAATCAATAAAAATGTTGATGCACACCTGTCAAACAGAAAGTCACGTAAATCAAAGTGTCCTTTATGTCTTACCGGGACCTGCGGGACCTCCTGTAGGCACTGGGGAGGGCGTGTCTGCTCTTTGACTTTGACCTTGATCTCCTTTTGTGCTTCTTCTTCTTTTTGTCTTTGTCCCTCCCTTTGTTCCTGTCTCTGTCTTTACCTCTGTCTCTGTCTCTATCTCTATCTCTGTCTCTTTCTCTGTCTCTGTCTCTCTCTCTCTCTCTCTCTCTCTATCTTTCTCTCTTTCTCTATCTCGGTCTCTGTCCCTGTGTCGGTCTCTCTCTCTGTCTCGGTCTGTGCCTCTGTGGGAGGACGAGGTGGACGAGGAGGACGGGGCCTCCCTGCTGCGGTGGGCTCCCTGCTTCTCGGCGGGGGGCTTTTGATCCGGAGGGCGTGCCGGTGTCGCAGAGGACACCTGAGATGGCGCGAGGTCAGACAGAAGACAAAGAGCTTCCTGCATCTGGAGACAGATCGAAGAGCACACAGAGTAAAACCATCAATGCAGGCAGCAATTTTAAAACGCACACAATTTAGATGCTGGAGCTTCCCTTTTTAATTTGGTATAGAGATAAAAAGAAAAAGAAAATGATTTCGGTATTGATTGAATTAAACAGTCCGTCACGCTCTGACGTTAAGAACTCTGCGCAATTTCCCAAAAGCGAAATATCTCAGCGCATTTATGGACAATCAATATGGGTGTCTGTCCACTTAAGGGGCTGCAAGTGACACACAGGGATGGCTGTGTATAGAGTTTAGAGATTTACTCATGTAAAATCACCTGCGTCCTTACTTGCCAATGCTACAATATAATCCAGTTCGCAAAATAATGGGAAATAATACACAGATACTGTGACCAAATAAAACACAAAAAAGATATGATGTTGGATACGGAGAAGCGCATATGTAGCCAAACAGCAGGTGGTGGGGGAAAAAATCCAGAGATCTTTTTCAAGAAGAGAATATAAATATAAAAGTGGTTGGCTCAGGCAGAGTCAAAGTACCATGGCCCCATGGGAAATTATTACTCATATTCTCGCCTTACTCAGCTGATTAAAAGATGGTGCGGCTACAACACCGTGCAGCCATCTGGCTACACACTAAGTTACAACTGTCAGCTGCAAAGTGCCTCTAATCGCCCCAGCGTGGGTCTGTCTGCTCGCATTAGATTGGTCGGCTGGTGGCTTCCTGTTGAAAAGATGGCGAAGGGGTCCATCAGTGGATTAAACACCATGCTAAATATTCCAAGGTCACATGTCACCTCCCAGTATTAGGCCTTAGATTGCTCCCGGGGCCACCCATGAAGCATTCCATATGCATGTATTCATGGGACTATTTAAATTCCAACATTGAGATAAGTGCTGATGAGTAATCGTCAATGGGAGGAGATGCGCGGGTTTTATCTGCGTCGCTCCACAGTTCAAATGAAAAGGTGCCAAACCTCCACGTTCAACTCAATATCAACCAAGCCCTTTTTTGTGTTGGCAATTTAAAAACCTGGCTCGCAAACCATCTGCTAAAATTTGAAAAAAAAAACAGAAAGAGAGAGAGAAAGGGGGGGGGGGGGGCGAGAAAATACAGAGGCAAAGGATGATGATGAAAGAAGGTGAAAGAAGGAGGCAGATGAAGTAAAGATGCGGAGGCAGGAAGGAAAGAGGAAAAAGGTTCCCACACAACAAGAGACAATCAATAAGAAGGATGTAGCAACAGGACGGGAAGAATATTTTTGACACCTTTCCGTTTGCAACACTATCTGCTGTCTGGGCTAAGGCGGAGATAATAATGGAATGATCGGAGGAGAGGTTTAAAATTAGGGCCGACGTGCGGGGAGGGTTTATCCCGAAGACAGGGTGCAGCCTCACAGAAGATATCAACGATTGGAGAGCAACAACAAAAACGTTTAAAAAAAGCCTTTAAAGGGAAAATAGAAACGTGCGTGTGGTGTTGATTATTTTATATTAAGTCCACCTGCATATCGTACAAAACATGGGATTTCATTTTACAGCTTGGACAACATACCAGCACCCGAATAGAGAAGCCACTTCATCTTGTCCCTGATTGGCTGCGGTGGATTCCATTAACCCCGCCCTCATTCCATTTTAGTGAACGGGAGAAAAATGCAGAGTGCAAGTCAAATCCATTTTTGCCCAAAAGACGTTTTCTGTTATTTTAATATTTGGTTTTCATTGAAAATCTAATTCTATTCCAATGTATTCTCTAGTACTCCAAACCACTTTGCCCACAAGATGAGAGCCACTGTGAATAAATGAGTCACCTCAATTCTTTTTTTAGTGCACCGTCAGATTTCACCGTGCCGCCTCCATTTAAAGCAGCAGAAATCTCAAATCAATGAGGAAGCCGATGAGCGTATTTATTAGAAGAATGGCTGTGAGGAACTGCAGGGCCTCCCGCACACTCACAATGGTCATTAGTTGCAACTTCAACTGCAATCGTTTTTTGTTTTTTTTTAATCCATCAATGGTGGCAGTTGGTGAAAGAGCAGAGAACACTTTCATACTCCATCAGGATTATCATCCACATGATGAGCCTTCAATTCAATGTGCTTCTCAGCAGTGACACCGCTCTCCTCCTGAGCTCCTACTGAAAATGCTCCGTCATGTGTGAAAAAAAACAAACAACCCTGAGACAAATTTATGAGACCGTCACCACTGTAAAAAAACAAAAAAAACAAAAAACATTTGACTAAAATATTCAATATGATTATGAGTGCCAACACAAAAAAAAGCACACAATAGATTTCCTCCACCTGTATGAGTTATTAACTGGGTTTTTCCAGGCCTTTTAATATATTGCATTCATTTCCAAAAATGCTGCTGCTGCCAGGATATTAACTCCCCTCCAAGTTTTAGTCACCCATGAATTTTATTCTACTAAACTTCCTTCACTCGCTCCAACTCCAGGTAACATTTGTTCTTCCCAGTGTTTCTTTTTAATGAACAAATCATTACGCAGCCTTGCACTTGTCTTATTTATCCGACTTCATCATCGATTCCGTGGCCCCTCGTGCCCTCTGATAGCAGGATGCTCATTAACGTACTATCCCGAAAATCAAAAAGAAGAAAAAAAACCATTTTGGTTTTCTACTTTATTATTTTTTTTTTTTTCTTAGAAATCGCACTGGGTTTGGCAATTTATCTTCACAATGTGTGCTCTGAGCATTTGACTGCATAAGATAAGACAATGGTTTCTTATCCACAATACATTTGTATATCTATATATTTGTCAACGTCGTTTTTTTATGCATTGTGATGTTTAATTATAGTTAGTACAATGCAATCAACTATTTAAAATCTACAATTGCCTTATACATCAATTTCTTGGTTTTCTGTGATGTGCAAAGGCACAAACACTCCAATCTCAAAATAAAATTTCAACCCACAGTGGTGCAGCCCCCAATGCGTGAACAAAACTATAAAGTCAGCTTTCCACTGAGTTAAGCACAGACTCAGCTCAACGGCGACCGCTCGATAAAAGCATGTGATATGCCTTATCAGCTGTATATAAAAGACTTTCAGAGGTATATCATTTGCCAGCATTCACGCAGTCAATAAAAAAAAAATACATCACATTTACTGAACCTCAGCACAGAAGGTTATCCAACACACGAGTGGGTGAGATGTCAATGTGGCTCTGAAAGCCTCGACAAAAACACAGCTGACTCTTTACTGCTGGCTAGACATGAAGTGTGTTTTTAATTAATATATATAGAGATATAGATATCTCTATATATAAATAAACCCACGTGCCATTACTGACAGGTCTAAAGTAGACCTGAATAGGTGGTGAAAGATAACAGCTATCTTCTCTATCCACCAGTGAGCGCAGAATGTGCAGCTGCAGATGCAAGTCTGATGGACACCAAAAAAAATAAAAAATAAATAAAGTAAGGCCATTCAATCAAAAAGTAAAAAGTTCTCAGTGAATTTCAGTAGAATAAAATAAAAGATTTGTGACACTGAAGAACCTTGGTTTTTTTTGCACTCTCATACTTAAAAGTGTATACCGTTCAATGATTTTAATGGAAACATTTTCCCAAATTTAAAGTGCAACAGTGAGCCACCATCATTAGAAAATACACCCACCTCCAGCTGAGCAGAGGAGTCCAGCTCCGCTCTCTTGGCCTCGGGCTCTCCGGCGCAGGGGCCGCGGAGGGTCTGCAGGAAGAGCGCCGCCTTCCTCTTCCTCTCCGCCTGAAGCTGTTTCTCTTTGGACTCTTTGGACGCCTGGGCCAGCTTCTCTCTGGCTGCGGCCGCCAGGCGATCCTCCAGTTTCTGTTTGGCTGAAGGAGAAACAGGATGACAGTGTAAGAGCACGAAGGAGAGAGAGAGAGGGATGGTTGGATAAAAATGTAAAAAAAAAAAAAATTTGAGTCACTGTGTCTATTTTGTCACTATTAAATGAAGGAGAACATGATTTAAAAGAGTTTTAGTGCTCTGCTTTTAACCAGACAGGTTTCTTTTTCTTGGGCACAAGTAAAAGTGTTTTAGGAAAGCAAAGATGAATGGCAGGGTGAGAAGAGGGAGAGATGCACACGAGAACACTTAAAGAGAGCAACATGAAAGTGTAGCAGAGAAAAAAAAACACTGAGAAAAACAAGGCGAGAGAGAGAGAGAGACAAGGATCAAATGAGGATGATGATAAGAGAAAATTTCCCTCCTAATGTCACATCTAAGTAAAGGTGATGACTGAAAACTTTCCTGAGTTTGAAATAGCTGCAGAGTTCCCCCTGCTCTAAATGATGAAGCCTGACGTAGTCTCGGGGGATACATGCAATACAGAAAAAGAGAAAAGGGAGGAAGAGGATACGTGGGTGGAGAAGAGGAGGCACAGGCGGGTAAGAGGAGGAATGCGAAGCAAGACGTAGATGGGGATGGATGGGTTACGAGAGCTCAGGGATGAGAGGGGGAACAGAGAACATTAGGACCAGGGAGACAGAGAAGACGTGACACGGCGGAGGATCACGCAAATGTGGTTTAGGTTACGCAACTAACTGGGGTTAGTGTCACGTCCTCAGGGTTAAATATAGGCTGGATGCTGAGGCAAATCGTAGGTCGTTAAAAGTGCAAAAGACAAAAGACTGCTCCAATCAAGGGCGGCAAGCCACCTCGTACTATTCCATCAGAGTAGAGTCGAGTGACTACCTGAAGAAAAAAATAGAACTACTTCAATCGCAAGCTGAGAGACATTTTGTTGCCGGAGCTCTTAAGAGTTAAGAGATAAAAAAAAATAAATAAAAAAAAATGCTTTTAACTGCTGTAAAAATGTGTGGACTTCTGACAACGCTAGTGATTTTGTATCTCTTGTTGAAGAGTGCAATAAATGTAGTTTTTTTGCATCAGATATAATAATAATAATAATAATAATAATAATAATAATAATAATAATAATAAATATAATTTTTTTAACGTCTGAAGCTAACAGGGAGCAGTTGCAGTTTGGAGGGTTTAACAGTTTAACAAGATGCAATGATTCAACTTTCAGTAAAAAGAGAGAGAAAAAAAAAAAAAGACAATTGATTTTAAAATTAAAATCCAGGGATTCATAAAAGTATATGAATCATTTAGAGAAGGGACTCTAACCTTCAGTTCCCCTATGCAGGAGTTGTTTTTTTTTAGGTAAATCAGAGGATGTAGAATATAAAGCTCTTGTAAGACATGGTCCAACCCTCGCACAGAGTACCAGCAGCCAGTGGGTGTGACAGAGATGTGGTGTCAGCGCCTGTACTTATCTGCTGATGCCGAGACGCGCAATTCAATTGAAACAAAGACCAGGGTGACGGAAATAGGCTCCGTCAAAACCATCAACACATGCTGGGGTTTATTATCACTCTCGTCAGTCATGGAAGCTGACTAAGGCGGAGGATTGTTTGAGTGCACAATGTGCAAGACAGAAATAGGAAAATGGGAATCTTAACACCGCCAAATTGAGACTATTTTGTCATTTATAACGTCTCTGAAGATTTAAATGATGTCTTTTAACTTCAGGGTACGTAATATTATTATTTTCAAGATTTTTCGATCTGCTTTGAAAGACAAGCAGCGCCTAACGTAGTACACTGGGGTTTTTTTCCCCACCAATATTTAATGGTATGTGGTATGACGTTACCTTGCTTTGCCTCCAGCTCCTCCAAACTCAGGGTCGGTTTCTTCTCCTCAGGTGCACTGAGTGGAGGAGGCTCCCTGTCAATCATCTCGACCGCGTCAATCACAGCGACCAGTCCGGCCTCATCCAGCAACTTCAATCATACAATGCAAGATCATTCGTTAAATTCGAAAGTTAATGAAAAGGCTTTTTCTAATAGCCCAACCAAATCATCCTTAATTTTACATGAGTCATGCTTTTAGATAAAAATCAAAAGGAGACCTTGTCCTCGTCCGAGTCATCGTCCAGTCGGACTCGGTTCTTCTCCAGCGGGAGCATATCGTTTTCCTTTGCCTTGATGGCGAAACAGATGGGGGCAAACGAGGCTGTAATGGAGATGCAAATCAGAAAAGAAAAAAATTAGCGGCATAACCAGTGATAGAGATTCGGAGCACTTATGTTCGGGTCCGCCGTGACCCGTTTCAAGTGAAAATGACATAATAACTACCATCTAGATTTTCAGCCTCCAATTCTGAAGGTCTCTCCTAAAAAAAAAAAAAGGCATGACGTGCAAACCCCTAAAAAGTGGAATCAGGGTTTGCATCCCTATTCTGATCCCACTTATCGGGGTGATAAGAGCCCCATATAACGAAATGGAATTGCCAGCATAAACACCCGCAGACACACAACGCACACAATACAACTCCCACACACATATTTCCATCTCATTTAAATGATCGAATGAACAGAAGGGAAGAGGAAGCGAAAGGAGTCCTACCTATGGTCAGCTTGGAATCCTCGGCAGACTTGTCTGACTGCAGCGCATCATCATCATCCTCTGCTGTCTCACTCTGGACAAAAGAAGAAAAAAAGGGACGAATAAAGAAAAAGAGAAGCCATAAACTTCAAACTTATTCAACTCAATTTCCTTGTTTGGCTTGAAATCGGTATATGGTTTGCAGCAGCCACACCGATTGCGCGTACTGAATCCTCATTGTGTGTAAAACAGGGGGACTGACAAGAGACAGATGGTGGTGAAAAATAAGACGAATGTGTGGAAACCTGCTTGGCTGTATTTTTAATTTTTCCTTCCATTATGTGCTTTGTGTGGTGGGAAGAAAAGCAAAACACTCCTCCGCACTGCTTTTTCAAACCGACAATAACCGTTGAAACTTCATTTCTGCAATTGCAGGGTCAAGGTTGACCCCCCTCTCCCTGCTGTGCTTCGGTACATTTTGGTATATTAGCGGAACTAGAAGAAGAGTGTGGCGGACGGAATTAGAGCCACAGCCTAACGCACATCATAAATGTATATTTTTACATTTCTGCATGTGGATGTGATGGACAGAATTTGAAAAAAAAAGATTGACAATAGCGGGCGGGCCAATCTTATGACATGAAAAACAAAACAAAAACAAAAAAAAAAATGCAAAAGAAATACATTGTCTCCATATTACATGAGTCCATTACTGAAGCATACGACTGACAGGTCTCACAGCAGGTCACTTCAACATGAACTCCTCTTACACCTGAATGGACAAACACACCCACCGCTGTTTGAATCCAAAAGAGGAATAAATATCAATGCCTCTTTTATCAGGAAACTGGCCATGGATACGCTTTACACTCTTTGTTTGGACGGGGAATTGCCAACTTTTGTGTTTGTACTCCACCACCATCCAACCCTGTTGTGGGAGGTCACGGTGAACTTGACCTTTGACCACTCTGGCCCCAAATTGAAACAGCTGGCAGAATTAAAAGGGGGAAAAAAAAAGCTATGATGGAGCCAATTCCACAGGAGGAGGAGGAGGAGGAGGAGGAAGGGGAAAAAAAAAAAAAATCCTGGGCTCATGAGCTCCGTTTTATCATGCTTGAAGAACGTTTCAAAGGCAGATTCCCACTATTCGCCTACTGCAAGTGAACAGTCAAAGCACTTTACAGAGGCACCAGAGAATATATCGCCCAAAAATGAAAAAAAATCTCATAAATCAAAGCTCTCAGGAGAAACAGCAGGAGGAGACCGACTCCAAATCCTTCTGAGAAGACCACAGCAGAAATTTGACAGTGGTCCTTTAGTTCCGTATTTAGACTGTTGGGAAAAGTCAACCCCCAGGTGCTAACTTCAGTATGTGCAAACCTTGGCTGCACAAAGAGTTATTTAAAATGCCAAGTGCAGCTCTATATGTTCTATGCCTCCCCACGGACTGCACTTGACCTCTCCCCAGCTGAACTCTATAGTCAAGCAGACGTGGTCTGCTTTGTTTCACTTCCATGAAATCATCCATATTGGACTGGTGTTCTAAAAAGGGACCCTTGTGTAGGGCCCTTCTGGAACATATGGAATATTCTATCCTTAATTAGTTTTTTATGTTACATGTATTGGTTTCCTTATTACACCAAGGGATTATTTGTACCATTAATATATTATATATATTCAGGCACCCCCCAAAATGCAAAGACTTATGAGATATTGTGTCTGATGGATTTTAGTCCAACCTGGTATATTTTTTTTTTTTCATTAAGTACAAAATTCCAAATAATAGCATCCAGTGTGAGCAGGGATATCTGCATCCCATTACGGGCAGCACAAACCATAAACCAAAGGCGTTTTTTTTTACAATTTCTCATCCACTGCTCGCTTTTTCTCCTCTTCTTTGGCCACGGTGCAAAAACAACAAACCTTAAATAGAGTTAAGAGCAATATACATAAGAGTGCATTCAAGTATTTACAGCCTTAACCGAAGAACCCTTGGTGGCAATAGCAGTCACAACTCTACTTGGGTATGATTCTGGATTTCCGGTTTCTAACATTCAAATCTCAGCTATGCACCATGAACATTTTTACCCAGGAGGCAGTACTGGCAAGTTGCTGAAAACGTGAACATTTTCTATCAAAAGAGAGTTGGACTAAATATGCATTTGCACATAAATGGAAAATGAGGCGAGACGTGAGAAAAACGGACAACCATTTTAAGGATGTTTTCCATTTTTATGTTGCATATTTATCTGTATGTTCAAATATTCCAAATAAGACCCTGCATTGCGCGGGGGGGAAACACTAACCGCAATTCTAAAAGCTGAATAAAACTTGGCTAACTGGTGAATACCTGCTGCTATGATATGCATAGTCCATTCATCTTCAGGGTGTCACAAGATCATTCTCTCAAGGGACCGTGGCAGGGAAACGGGTTGGACTTTCACGAAGCTGAGCTCATAATTTCTTTCATTTTTGGGCAGAATTCAAGATTTATTACTGGTGCCGAGATTATATACGATGTATCGCTTGTCCCTGGAGAGTTCATTTTAAATTAAAAAAATATATATATTTTAAGTGAAATAATGTAATAAATGTACACATATGTACATTCAAACTGGATTTGGCTACTTATCCTTCCATCGCGACGAAGCAAGGAAACAGTGACCATAAAAAAACACGAAGCGGAGTTGGGAAAAATCTTACGTGACAACATACGCCAACATGTGACTTCTTCATTTGAATATTTTTTGATAATGATATCTTTAATATTAGCGAGGCAGGTCGAGGCATATCAGCTACAAGCTCATTTCAAGGCTGACCGCAAGTGCACTGAAACCTTAGATAACTTTACATGCTTCAACCTCCAAATGCAGGCGCACACACACACACATGTGCGCGCACACACACACACACGCACATTTGGAGAGAAGCGCTTCTCCGACATGTCAACACATGACGCCTGCTGGCTCTCAGACACCGACGCCACCTCATTGTTCACACAGAGCCCCATTTGTTATCATTTAATTCCATCAGCTCTGGGCGCAGTTTTAAGTCTGCTGCTTTTAATTGCCAAATTGAGGGCGTTTCTGCATGACTGATATCAGCCCACACTGACTTTTCTTTCTGAAAACTGGCTGTAAACATGTTTTGTATCAAACCTTCTCCCGCGGAAGCCACGATGGCAATGTTGTGACTCATGTGCCACTTGGCACAGGTCTAATGTGGGATTTTTAATTTTTAAATCACTTATGATTCTGTAGCAAATAAAACCAACAATAAAAAAAATAATAATTATTATTTATGAACCATCCGTATCACATTTCATGGCTGGTTGCACTTACAACTGTATCAAACGCATTGCTGTGTAAAATAAACCCATTTCCATCAAAGGCGTCACGGTGGGTGCAAGAATATTTATTCGCGAAGAAAGACGGAAGGGCCCTAACACTCCGATTCTTATTCACAGCAACTAGGGACGTGCGACACGAAAGCTAAATGATTTAACTGCGCTCGCTAGTCGGCACGGGGAAAAAAAACAAACCCCAGCAGGTTAAACTAAACATTAATATTTTATGAATGTTCCACGCGTGTTAACTGTTGCGTCTGAGATGTGACGCAGCTGCCTGCCGGGCAAACGCCAGCCCCTCCCCCTCCTCCCAGTGCTTATGCCCAGATGTTAACAAGCAAGGTGGAAAGTGGGACAGATGGCATCTTGTAGAAACCGGTGCAGTATTTATATCGAAAAAGAAATTAATAATGAAGGTTGCATGTAGACGGTGTAAACTACGATACAACGATCAGAGTAGAGCGAGAGAGAGAGAGAGAGTAATCGCATCCAGCAGATGCATTTGGAAATTATTCTGCAAGGATAGATGCCGCGGAGCTTGAATTGCCAACATTTGCCACACTCTGCAAACTGATATTACAGCATATATCCGCAGATAATGTATTAGTGACAAAATTGAACATTTTCTGATTGCTTATATACTTTTGGACTAGTCAAGTAGTCTAAATTGAAGTTTGATCGTCAGGGATATCAGTCTGCCGTAGTCTCCCTCACAAAATGACAAACACACAAAGTCAACGTACCTCCGTCATGCTTTTTCCCTCCTTCTGCAAAAAGTAATTCTTCTTAAACTCGTAATAGCTGTTGAACTGATTCCAAGTCTGCAGAAAGTCAAACCTGCAGTGGGGAGAGAGGGAGAGAGAGAGAGAGAGAGAGAGAGAGAGAGAGCGAGAGGGAGGGAGGAACACATAGTGTATAAGATGAGCGTTGGGCCCTGATAAGAGGTTGTGCAGTATCTGAAGGGAAGGCTTTCTGATAAAACTTAAAAATGGATTTCTTATTCAACGCTTACCGCGGGTCATTCTTGGCCCGCACGCTGGTCTCAAACTTTAGACCGTTCCTTGCAACATACGCGGCCAGCTTGTCTATGACCGGCTGGATATCGGGTGGGGGGGGAATGATGGCCGGTGCTGCCGGTGTGGAAACTTGAGCTTCTTCTTTGGAACTGTTTTTAAGAGAGTGATAAAGAGGTTAGAGTGAGAGAGATGTTTCCTTTCCTCTTCTGAATTACTTCTAGAGTGATCATTCCAAACACACTAAACCTCGAAAACACTTTCGGGCCAACTAACAACGAAACATCCATTTCACTTATGCTTGATCAACTCCCTCGAATACAAATATAAACTTACGATGACTTCATTATGGAAACTATAAACTATAAAGCCCCCAAAACATTTAAACCACATTTCAAAATAACACAAATAATCAAGGAGAAAATGCTTT
The DNA here is from genome assembly GCA_016785305.1 of Colistium nudipinnis. Classification (NCBI taxonomy): domain Eukaryota; kingdom Metazoa; phylum Chordata; class Actinopteri; order Pleuronectiformes; family Rhombosoleidae; genus Colistium; species Colistium nudipinnis. Next base: position 130,339 of record JAFBJU010000404.1, read on the forward strand.
TATTTAGAGTTAAGTCCATTAGGCCTACCTGGCTCCTGCTGCACTCGCCGGAGCGGCAGAGCTGGTGACCTGAGACGGATTTGGAGCTGGTGGTGCCACGCTGGCGGTTTCGGGAGGGGTGGGCGCCGTCCCCAAATGACACGAGGCCTCAGCAGGAGCAGGGGGCGGAGCCATTGCATTATTGGAGGGCATATTGTTGTAGTAGGTGGTGGCATCCATCCCGGGGGGTGGTGGGGCCATGCAGTACGTTCCATCAGGGAGCATGTAGTACCCATAATACATTGCTGCAGAACAAATAGGTGGGGGGTGGGGGGTGGAATCAAATTCAATTATAAACACATTTTTCTTCAGCTGTGCCAGATGAAGTACAAACAGACTGCGTCACGCATAAGGATGAACACCCAGCTGGGCACCACTAGCTGGGATGTATGGGTGAAACGGTTCCTGTTGCTTTGCCCACAGATGAATAGAGACACAAACTGCGCAGCATAATTCCATCCATTTCATGGGACTCTATGCTGACCATAATAATGTGTATAGTCTTTGGTGTCCAGTCCCTGTACTGTACAGTTGAAATGGGGACAGTATAGAACAAACAACCATAAAAATATTTTATTTTAAATGAATGATTACATTCGCCCTTCAACCTTCTCTGTTGAGCCAAAACCTGCATATTGCTTGGATCTTTTTGCTGGCCTACAAAATATAAGAATTTACAAAAATTTGGAACCGCTCAGAGCTAATATGAGTGTTTATACATCAGCTTGCATTAGGATGTTTTTTTTTGTTCATGCAAACACTACTAAACTAGGCCAAAACTAAAAGTGGAGGCAAAGTGTAAGCAGCTGCATTGAAGTGTGAACAGCAGGTGTTCATTACAAAGCTCTGATGGACCTTCTGTGTCTAAGGCTACGTTCCGTGTGGTCCCATTTGCTGAGCTGTTTAATATGTCCACGGCAGCAATTCATTTAGATCAGGAGGAAGTTAACGTAGATCAACGCGTGGCCTTGTTTATGTGCAACATGTCGTTTATCAGTGGGTTTGCATAACAAAAACACTTTATCGAAAAGAGAGGGGACAAGGAGCAGGGCTGCTCGGGGACATGGACGAAAATAAATGTTGAGCGCCAAAGTGAACGCTGTGATATGAACACATGAGCTGGTTGGCTTTCATGACACGTCCAATTATCAATTTTAGTTAGGAAAAATAAATAAAAAATAAAGGGATACCCGTCATTTACAAACTTGACATGTGTCAGGGTTGAGGTAAAGAGGCCAAAAAGAAAATCCAACATACAGATGTGTGATCATAGATAGAATTCATAGATAAGTCAATTCTGAAATGACTTTTATGAGTCATTTTAAATGACTTTAAATGTTAAAGGTGAGATGGTGGTTTTTGGAGCAGCACACACACACACACACAACATCTATTACGGTCATGGAGACCGATTACATACGCTGAACTAAGGGGCAGCAATCCAGTACAAACGAGGTAATAAAGCAACGTATTACTCCAGCCCTAAATTCCCATCATAGGCGGCAGGAGAAAAATAATTTCAAACCCAGGAGGCTGCCTCACTGCACCAAACCAAGCATACCGTAGCCCCAACCAATGGACAAATTATTACCCCGCGTACTTTGCAGTAAGCAGCCAGGTCATCCACAACCAATTTACTATAATAACATCTTTATGTTTGCAGGAGGCATCAGATCAGAGGACACCCTGCACCGCCGTCTCCCAGCTGAATAAATTGCAGTAATGGACCAGTAAACTGCAAGTAGCTCAAAATAATGTATCCGTGTCTCCACAGCAGAAAACAAGTATTTGTGGATTTAGTGTTTTATTGTGTCCAGCGTTGCATTCAGGGACATTTTCTTTCAGGGAAAAACCTCATACAATGAATAGGCTAAGCCTTCATCCATGTGAGGATTTTTGACGTTGTTGACCAGCAAGGAGGTTTTAAGCAAAGATAAGAATTATGCTGAGCACTGGTGACTTTTGCATTTTGTTTTACAGCTTTTGACTTTTTGGTAAAGGGCATGAATTATTATTTTGGAACCACAACCCATTATGCATTATGTTGAAATAAAAATGTACGTATTTGTCAAAAGTAGCGTGCAAACTTCACGACAAATTATGTCAGGGTCTATCTTCCAGACTAGATCAGGCTGTTTTTTTTTTTTTCTGTTTCTCACAGAACACCACAGAGTTCAATACTACTTTGCAGAAAGACTTGGAAAATGCCTTCAAATCAATTATGGACTGTGGCCAGAATTAAGTAGTGAGAAAATGAACAACCAGCAGTGGTGGAGGAATCAAACCGTTCCTGCGTCACACATATTAAAAGAAAACAAAAAAAACACACACATAACAAAAAAGGTTGTATACTCACGATCAGCTGTGTAGTGCGCTTGTGTAGTGGATGTGACTGGTTCTGGTGTGACTGGTTCTGGCTCTGGTATGGTTACCACGGCTGCAGTGCCATTTCTTTCTTGTTTAACTTTTAGAACAAGTGCGGCCAGAGGATGGTCCGGATCCATTACTTTAAGAGGCTGCAAAAAAAAAAAACAACAAGGCCTCTTAGGTGCAAATAGCATTTTCTTTTTCTTATTCTACTAACTAATTCAAAAAGTAAAATTATACCATTTATACACACAATCATGACAGAATTAGTAGAAGCATTTCACACCATTAGGTCATGTTTAGCTTGAATGAGGTCATGGAGACTCAAGTATTAATACTGCAGAGCAATATTACTCACTTACAATTTTCTTGATCAGTGCCGTACAAGACATCGGCAGAATTTGAAATATCATAACATCATAAAACATTATAAACTACCCCTGAGAGGAAAACCCACTCTTGATGAGAGACCACTGGTGGACGGTTTTCTATTAAAACGGAGCTCATTATGTTTCGTGAAAAAAAAAAAAAAAAAAAAGAGCCAAGCTTCCATTCTTGCAGCACAGTCCAAAACTAATGGCTGTGTTGACAGGGAACATCAAGAAAATACATATTTTGCTGTAATCTAAGAGACCTAAGAGACAGCCGACAATAGTTATTACACCACATAACGGATAAAGGCAATCATGTAAATGTAATCCACATGGTCTACTGATTAGAACAGCATCTGTACACAGCATTACCATGAAGAGGATAATAAAGCCAGTTTTAGACTCCTTTAGATGAGCTGCCTATTGTGACAATCCATGTATTTGCACGTAGGATTAGATGAACTCCTTATGCTAAAATATGTAAAAACGGGGCTGTTTTCTTATCTCATTAAACGTACAAGACATCGGCAGAATTTGAAATATCATCATAAAACATTATAAACTACCCCTGAGAGGAAAACCCACTCTTGATGAGAGACCACTGGTGGACGGTTTTCGATTAAAACGGAGCTCATTATGTTTCGTGAAAAAAAAAAAAAAAAAAAGAGCCAAGCTTCCATTCTTGCAGCACAGTCCAAAACTAATGGCTGTGTTGACAGGGAACATCAAGAAAATACATATTTTGCTGTAATCTAAGAGACCTAAGAGACAGCCGACAATAGTTATTACACCACATAACGGATAAAGGCAATCATGTAAATGTAATCCACATGGTCTACTGATTAGAACAGCATCTGTACACAGCATTACCATGAAGAGGATAATAAAGCCAGTTTTAGACTCCTTTAGATGAGCTGCCTATTGTGACAATCCATGTATTTGCACGTAGGATTAGATGAACTCCTTATGCTAAAATATGTAAAAACGGGGCTGTTTTCTTATCTCATTAAAATGTGGCATTTTTAAAATGTAAAGTAGCTGCGTCAGGCAGGTAAAGGTCTCTACTAGTTGGCCTGTTTTTCATTACCTTCACCAGCTCCTCCAGGCGAGAGCACCTCTTGGGGGCAAACAGGCTGGGGTGGAGGTAGTTGCCGTCCCCGTCGTCATCTGAATCCTCAGAGGAGTCTGCAGTGAGATAAACAAAAATAAATCAAACGAAGAAAAAAGCAAATGCAATTCATGAGCCAGCCCTGCTGTATCCTGGCTGGCGTACGACCATATTTGACGTTTTAAGACATTTCTTCATTTGTGCATATTTAATGTGCACGCGTGGATTCAGGGACCGCTTCTTCTCCGCCACTCACCCTGCGACTGCTCCTTCTTGTTGGCGGAGACGAGGTTGTATCGACCTTCCTTCATGGCTCGTAAGATGTGTTTGTAGTAAGGGTTCAGGTAATGGTCGAAGCGGAGAAAGTCAAACTGGGAGTTACCCGACTGCTTGGCTTTCAGCACTATCTCAAACTGAGCCCCCTGCTGACACACAAAGTTGGCCGTCCTCTCGATGATGTTATGGGTCTTAATGGTTGCCGGCTATAAAACAAATGAAAAATTCAGCACATAAATTAAACTCAACATATTTCATTTATACCAAGTTTATAATGTACATACATACTGTAAAATAACCATGAAATACCTAAGACAAGGGGGAGTGAACCAAAGCAAATGAATTGTTTAACCATGGATAGAAGCGACTTTGTCTCCAGTGAATTCCCACGCCAACTATACTTGTGTTCATTGTGATGACATTAATTGTGAAAATACACATGGGGTGGAAATCAGCGGAACAGGAAATGGTCCATTATTCATTCATTATTGTTCCCCTTGTGTGCTTTCAGTGATTGATCGCCATTACCTCCAGAGGACAGAGAAGTGCGGCCATGTTCAAAAGGAACGCACATATCTCATGGAAATGAACGGGGCCATAAACAGCCCCCTTTCCAGACTTTGGGCCAAAAAGACGCCAGCGTCCAGCCCTAACGCAGCGCGATTGTGTTCCGAGCTGCCAAGGACTTCCTGACACACAAGGACTCTGTTTTAGGGACTTGGCCATTAGGGAGAAAGAGGGGTGTGCCGTGCTTGTTTTATGTTGATGTGACATACACAAAGAAAGCATCCCTCCCTCCTACCTGTAACTCAGCAACTGCGTTGGCACTCCGAAGAGCAAAGTCATACATTATTAACATGGAACAGCTATAAACATGCCGGCACCCTGAAATTTTAAAAGGTACAGTTTATAGGCCTCGGGACCACTGCTGACTATCTACTACCGGCAGATGACATTGTAATAGTCCTCATTTAATTAAAGATAATGATAAAGATATTTATTAAAAGATTCTGTCCTTTCCCCTACCGTCTCTGCTTGCGGCTTCTTATTCTGTGCTAGAACCGAGTCAATCGACTAGAAGATAATATATCTAATAGAGAAACATATATTTTTTTTTTTTTAAGATAGAAATGGAAAGGAAATATATTCCAAGAAAAAGTACATATCCCTTCAGGATCTCCACAACAGAGACTTGATATTATATTCACATCATGTACTATAGCTATATTAGGCTCTGTATATATGCACAGGGGTGTTTTGGCTGGTTTATAGCCAGCATGGAAAATGCTGAATATTCACACAGACCACATCAGCCTTAATGCTTCTCTTTCTTCTCATGCATAAGAGAGTGTGAGCAGAGGGGAAGGGGTGGGGGGGGGGGTCAAAGAGGGATTCGATTGTGCACAGGCTGAAATGCATATGGACGTGTCTGTTGTCAACCAAGAGTAAATCGCTAAGACAGCCAGACATTAAACACTCACCAGTTCCACATCTGGGGGGATAGTCAAGCCTGGGGGAGCCACGAACGGTTCCTCACTCTCCTCAGGCTCCACGTCTTTAAGAGCAAATAATAGCGAGTCATTGGATTAATATTGTGATCATGTGTCACCGACCGTCAGATCTAAAAGTGTTTTTTATGGGGGAGTTTGCTGGATTTTTTTTTTTCATTTGGATTTGGGATTGTCATTTGTATTGGTTGGTGGTAAATGAGCATTTTCAAAATAAAAAAAAAACAAAAACGGTCAAATAATTTGAGCCTTGGCAAATATATTTATACCCTTGCCAATACTGGTGACACACCTTTTTCACATTTTTGAAAATATCAGGAGGGTGTTATTTTTGTCAAGAAAATCCTTGACGGTAGGATTTTTCGTGTCATGCTGAATAAAACTGACAAATATAGCCGACATGTTCAATGTGTTCTCTGCAGGCTGAAATTCAACTTCAGCAACCCCCTGGAGGGTTTAGTGTCTGCAGATGTTTCGGTTGGGGAATTTGTTTAAAAAAAGAACAAATGGGCAAACAGAGTTGTTGTGTATTTCAGACTGCAGCAGCAGACGACGCAACACAAGAAATGTGTCATTCACAGGGTTTGTCAAGGATTCTAGACGTCAGAGTTTCTCCTATATGCAGCTAAAAGCCATGTTTTGACTAAAGCAAATAAAGAAGAAACGTTGCACTAACCTAAATATGAAATGATCCCCTTATTATGTAATTTAACAAAAATAAATATTGAATTATATCAATTACTGTACTTTGCATATGTAGGCTGTGTTTCTCGCCATCTTGTATTTTCTGGTATTTATAGCCAGTGTGTGTGTGTGTGTGTGTGTGTGTGTGTGTGTGTGTGTGTGTGTGTGTGTGTGTGTGTGTGTGTGTGTGACTAGCAAACTCAAAGTGTGTGACGCGAGCTCTCACCATGCTCCCTGTTGGCCTCCTCCTCCTCGGTGGGCTGAGAGGGATCATAGTAGTCGGCGGTGTATTTGAAGGCCACTGCAGTGTAGGTGCCTTCGTCAGCCAAAGCCTCGCTCAGACGTTTGTACTCCTCCTCTGTGGAAAAGAAGAAAACACACAACAGAAAAATAATTAACAACAGTACTCATCCTCTATTTCTTCAGGCTGCTCAAAATATGCACTTTGATTTTTAATTGAGTCTTTTGTGAGCGATAAAACATTCATACCACCATGTATTGTCAGAAGCTGGCACTGAAATATTGATGACATTCTATTAATACAACACTATCGATGCAGTGAATATTACTGAATGCATGAGAAAGAAATTCTACTCTAAATGAACCATATTGCGTGATATTTTACAAGCCTTACAAGTTTTAAATATGAAGAGAAGAATCAAAACGAGAACTTACTTGGTGTTAGACAAATATACATTGAGACTTGGCACCAGACCACCGATTTTCTATTCAAATTCAGGACAAACTGCAGTGTATCATTATTAAAGAGCAAGGGCAACATTTTCGTGATATCTCCCGATATTTCTAATGCTTCCCTGCTGTCCCTTCATTGGACAGATGGGTAATAGCCTGGGTGAATGGGGTCGGGCCTTCAAATTCAAGGGTAAACCAGTCTGGGGGATGAACCCTCTGTAGAGAGGGTCTGTGTGTGTGTGTGTGTGTGTGTGTGACGCATGTCATTAACTGCCTCATTCTGTGCTGTCAATTTGGGCATAAGTCACCATATTTCACTTAAAACTCTGGCTATTAATTCAATTAAAGTCATTAAGTCTGTCTTTCAGGGGGTGATTTGTCATCAAAACAGCACATTAACGTAACTATGCAAAATGACTGAGAAGCAAGTAGATGATTCAAACCCAGGCTTTTTTTTTTGGAGAAAGAGGTGGAAAGTTGAAAATGCTTAAAGAGGAGGACGTCACTCTGGAAAATCTGATTTTGTTGAGAAGATTTAAGTGCAGCCCCTGTGAAAGTAGCTGATCCTCTATTTGTACTGACAGACTTGTCGTATGAGCACAAGTGTTAAAAGGGGATGCATGCCTGAAATTCAAAATGATATGGGCAATATTTCAAACACTGACAACCCGGAGAACATGGTCACATTCAAACGGTAAGAAATCCCTGACAAGGACTGAAATTGCCAGTCAAGGAAAACAAGTCGTTCGTGTAAGGAGACATCACTAATAAAGGTAATAAACTCCTTGATTACCTCCCTCAAGTGAAAAAGTTTTGAGAGGATTTCAATTTTACGGCGGCCGTGTTAAGCTGTGACTTGCCCTGCAACCATGGCGACTAAGTGTAACTGACTGCTGCAATGTCCCCGGGAAAATACATATTTAGCAATGCAGCTGGTGGAAAATAATAACTGGAAACAAGTGTCAGGACATTTGTGAGTGTCATTGTCCCAGTAGGAAAGCAGTGACATATCAGAATGTTTATTGACATGTGGCAATAAATGATTTTCAGTGTTTGAATGGTAAATACATTATAAATATTTAATTTTGGCATCAATATGACATAATTATTGGTTTAAGCATTCCAGGATGTTAGTTCCAATTATTAGCAGCTTTTTAAATATTTATACCTGATGAATTTAGGATAACCAGGCCACCAAGTAGCGTGCACCCAGGCCCACTCACCGTGTCTAGCCTCTTCTTCCAGCAGGTCCGTGTGCAGAGCCAGGTAACGCTCCTCGTCGCACAGCGCCTCGATCCTGGCCTCTTCCTCCGACAGCTGGTAGGACGTGTTCCACGACCCGCTGTCGTAGTCTGAGAGGTCGTGTAAGTGACCACGCCCATCGTATCTGTTGGATGATCACAAGGTTAGAGAGAGGGAATTTGACTAAGCTTTTTCTAAGGACACAACATGGACCTACTTACCAATGAAAGGGAACCTATAACCCAACATGTACTATTTAAATGCTAGACCTCTCGTCTGTCGTGAAGGAAAAGAATAAAATACTAGATGCATCTCTCAAAATACTGACAACACAAAACTGCCCTAAATAAGTCATTGGGCTTAATTGTCAATATTGTTCTTAAGAAACCTAGCAAGCTTTCTGCCGGTCTTACAAACCAACAAACAAGGGAAAAAAAGGAAACAAAAAAACAACAACTCACTTCTTACCTTACAGGGTTCAACACCCCCCCGTAATACTCATCTTTATTTCTACATCTGCAACGATAGTTACATTCACACAAACCCGAGCACATAAATACCTATCCGTAAGAACCCAAATGGACGACATTTTCCAGGGTTCTTCCCTCTACGCCACATCTCAGTTGCAGTTTCTTCGTGAAGTCAAAGAAACGGGGGTGCTGTGGTCGGCAGGGACCCCTTAGCCCCTTACCTTGCTGGGAAAGAACTGGGTTATGTGATAAAGACACACATACATAAGCTGTACAAATAGAACACAAGTCGGGCCGCTGCAGATCGAGGTGATTCAAGAGGAAAAGGCACCATGTTATGGGAAGAGTCATTAAATACATGTTAAGCACGGGTGCTATGGGCAACAAAAACATCACTTAATCATCTACAGCAATATACTGAAGTCAAACCTGTTTTTTTACATTATCATTATTCCATTATTGAATCACCTTAACTGCAGTGGCTTTTGTCTCGGTGAGAATTTGCTCTGGCTTTGAGAGTATCATCACAGCACAACAGAATCTCGGGTCATTTGCTTTGGATGCGCAAATAAATGATGTATTGTACTCCATTTGTAAAGGACATCAATAATGTATCCTGTGTTCCAATTAAACCACAAGGTGTGCATGTAGTGAAAGTTTCCAGAGGAAATTCTTGCCACATGCCAAGGTGCAAAGCCCACCTCATATCTAACCTATGGATTCTGATGTTATGTGTATTAACTCTAATAAGGAGTTTAACTTTAAAACGCATTTAGTTGGCACGACTCTTAGTCAAAGTAATGTTGAACAAGAGTATTGCTGTAATACACTATCTGCAATGAATCATATCAGTTTGGAGGGTTCAGAATCAGAATCAATAATGCGTGACGTGAAATTTAGAGCAGGTGTGCCAAATGAATTGGCCCGAGAGTAGCCTCGTGGCTAATGTTAGCAAAGAATGGCTGGCATTTGCATTTTGGCATGTTACTCTAAGAAACGTTTTAAATGAGACATTTTTTGTACTTTCAGGGTCCAAAAGAGACAAGAAAAATAAAAAGCAGTGGTCGACAGTCCCAAAGCTTCTGTACGACACACTCCCCCAATGTGGTCCCCTGCATTTTGGACACAGGCTAACGGACAGGATAGACGGTTAGCATAAGGTTTCGGTCTACGTTTGTTCAACCGACCTATCGATCATGATGCTCTTTTCGCCCATCCATGGGATGAGATGTTTTCCATGTTCGTGGTAAAGAGCCCGTTCGTCGTCCCGGAACACTTTGCAGGCGTAGCCGAACACCAAGAGCTCGGCATATTTCTCACTGTCACTCACGTCCTTCTTCGTGGGTTTGTTGTCTTTCTTAGCCGCTCCGCGACGATACATTTCCCGCTTCCTGGTGGAGAAACCCACCTTTCTTGCTGGGCAGAAGAGCAAAGATGGCGCGGTGGTGATTCTGAGCACCGCAGAGTGTGTAAACGGTCCAAATTCGGAGATTATCCGCGGCGTTGTCCTCAAAAACAGGATTCTACGAGCCTACAGTCGCCATGTTGGAAAGTGAGTAAATGCAGCTGTGTTTCCGGTCCAACACTTACGCTACACATCGGTGTTAGTAAAACTTTTTTCTCCAAAAACAGCGTGTTTTTATTACACCTACAAATATATAGTCATTTTATGCTTATTTTTTTTTTTTATCCAGAAACATATTTTATCCGTTTTTCCGCCGACGTTGTCTGCTCATGTTTTTGATATGTGTCGAATGTGCTGGAGTGAATCGACTCCGAGTGACTACATTGAAACTGACCTCAGAATCTCAATTTTCTCCATAAATTAAAAATATATATTGTTTAAAATAAAATGACACTCACAGTGACTGGACTGAATTATTTTTAAAACAATAAAATAATAAATAACCATAAATAATCTGTTTTCTCTTGAGTTGATTTCGCTGTCACACACATCAGTTCATGTATCAGATTAACTTGGAGATTATTTTAGATAATAAAGTGAATCTTTTATACTTAGTTTAAAAAAAATAATAATGGGGGGGAGGATGTGGGTGGGTGATCATTGAAGAGCAGCAAGAAGAAAAAAGGATGAGAATAAATGCAAATTAAAGGTTATAGAAGAAGGGAGCAGAGAGTGTACAGAGATTAAGGTTGACTTCTCTGCAGCAGAGACGGAAGTAGAAAAGGCTTAGATTGGGATATAGTTGTGTCCCTGATTTGGATTAATAACTCAGTTCCATCTCCAGTTTTATTTTTAGACCCGTACACTAAGATCAGAAATGGTTAAAGATTGTTCAGCCCTGCCCGCTCCGCTTCTTTTCAAGAATTTCTCCCTACCAGTAATCGTTTATACAAATCTGGCAGGACAGATGGTGGAATGGGAGCAGGCCGCGATCATTGTTTTCTCTGATGAATGCATTGTAGCCAAAAATACTTGGGAATGAACTGGGGAAAAGTTGTGCAGACTGGCTACTCTTACGATTTTGATTAAATGATTGTCGACATTTTTCACTTATTTCCTGGGCACAGACCATGGGACCTACACTGCCAACAAAAGATACATTATTATAAAAATGAAACTGTAAATTTGCTATTTCTTTCAAATTGCCCCCCTGAAACCAAACATTTCATTGTGCGCCGGAATTAAACAATACTCACAGCTCTGGAGTCACTGAAGAAACACACGACCTGCCTTATTTAGAAAAAAGAGAAACAATGCAATTAGTAATTATCTGTGAATGTGTCTCTCTCTCTCTCTCTCTCCTCTTCTGCTCTGTTATCTAAGTGACTGAGGTGCACTTACACTCACTTCAACAATCTAATTATCTCAAAGTGGCAATTCAGCTTAGCTTGCACCTCGAGCACATAGCAGTCAACTAAACATGTTAAAGTGGCTACACATCTAAAAAAAACAACTCACATTTATTGTTGTAGTGGATCAAAAACAGCAGTGACAATCAAGACATTGGTTGTAACTGTGCACTTTACTTATCGAGGGTCACAAACCCACATCTCATTATCACTGTCAGTGTGTGTGTATGAATTATGAATCTTTGTGGGAAAGCGTATCTCTAGCTTCTCATGCTCAGGGAACCACCACAACAGTTCTTTGACAACTTGAATGAGGGTGTAAGTGACATTTTTTTTTTAGATTGCACACAAACACTGGCGATGTTGAGTTGATTTTCCCAGCAAATCGGAGACATCTTTAAACTTAATGAAACACAAAGCTGTCCCAGGGTACTGGGAGGAGATAAAGTGGAGTGGCTTTGTAACCCTTTGCCACGGAGCCGTTATCTCCTCTTTTATTATTTACAACCACTGAACGTGTTTTATTAAAACTGTGTCCATAAGCTCAGACTCTCATGAGAGCAGAGGGTGAAACAAGCAGAGCAGAGAGGGTGAACGAGAGAGAGAGAGAGAGAGAGAGAGAGAGAGAGAGAACCGAGTAGTCAGACAATGCCTTGTGGCACTGCAATGGAAATGTGTGTGCATCGTTAAAATTGTGTATCGAGGTAGATTTCCATTTGTGAATATACTGCATATGTTCACATTTGGAAAAACTGGAAATGTGACCGATTTATTATCATACACCAGATGTCACATTACTATGATGATTATTATTGTGACTTTAATCTCAAATAGGACTTTTTGGATTATTTTCGTCGCGTATTTAGCCAGAACCTCCACGTCTCTTGAGGAACAACAACTCTTTAGTCTTTTCTTTGATCGTGCAGATATTTCTCTGAGAGGCTTAAACTGTCATATTAGACAGCTTTGTGTCTGTGGAGAGTTACATCATTTGCCATGGAGCGACTGCACACAGTGGCGTGTTTGGAAAAAAAAAATGCAAATCTCTCCATATTAAGACACTTTATTGTTCATTGTTGTCATGCTTCACACGACATGTCCAATTCCAGGAGGGTGACAGGAAAGCTCGCCTAAAAAGTTTCTGTATGAAAATTGCAGCAACGTGGCAGCACGCGGCGTCCAGCGGTTTATTGAACACATTCGCAGGAGGAAGCACGGCTTGTTTTACAGGCAGCTTTTCTCTCTCTCTGTGACAGTCAGATGCCACGACGACACTCTTCGAAAGGAGCCGCAGAGTCTCCTTATCACCTGCTTCACGCTTTATCGCGCGCTCAGGCGTCTCATGGGCCTTCCGTGTCGAGGCCCGCCGGAATAAATCCTGGCGATCTATCCCGACGCTGACAGGTCGGACGGGACGTGAGCCAACGAGAACAAACGTCTCTGCGTTGCATCCCTCACTGTTACTGAGACGCGAGACCAGTCAGGTTGGATTGTACTGCGGAGGCAAGTGGATTTATTGGGATCGGTCCGAGGCTTTAACAGGACCCCTGGGTCTTTATGATTAATACACACTGAGCCAGCCTTTCCAGGTGAGGGTTAAAATAGTGTATAAAAGTAATTCATGAATATTTACGACCCTCTAATACGACGCTGCGGTAATCCATTGGGATGTGAAAACGAACCCTGTGTGGGTGTGCACAAACACTAACGCATAATGGGAGGATGATGGAACCGTGTATATATCCACATATTAAATAGTTCACATTCAGCTGCTGACATGCAGCCTGTCAGTTGAAATGAGTCATGAATAATGAGTAATATGTAGATTGATGTAAATTAGGTCATCACCAAGCCCCCGCCATGAGCACTGTTTAAATCTACTTTCATATGTTCCACATGACACTTCATTTGTTATGAGGTTAATATGGCTTAAATGGAAAATCTGAAATTGTGAATACCATTCTTGTTTTCCATTCACAAAGTAATTGTCCCATTATGACGCTTTTAAAACACAACATTCTTTTTTAATGAATAATGTTAGTTGGCCTATAAAATTACAGCCATTGGTGGGTTTATTCTAAAAAGAAAACGTATATATAAAATAAATGGATGGTAATAGAATGGAAAGGATTCTGCTTCTTAATTAGGTATTCAGAGCTGCCCGTCCTCAGTAAAGAATCCGATCGTTCTAGGCTCAGAATCTACAAGGTAACACTGTCACGCAGTTATTTAAATTTTTATGAACCAATATTTGCACTTCAATTAGCTTGTGTAAAGCGGTGGCCATTGGGTTGAGCGAGGACACTTAAGTAATGCTAATGATTTTAGTCCCTCAATGTCATATTTTTTCTATTAGAGTAAAATTACACAGTGAAAGAGTTATGGAGAGCCATAAAAGGCTTTTCATTTTAGGGACGTGCCGAGGCTTTTTGTCCCTGGCCTCAGTGAAAGTCAATTAAATACAATGACTTAATCCACACAAGTAATTTGGCCTCTACTGAAATTGCACAAGACAGCGACTGAGGTTAAGTTATCTGTGGACAAAAAGGGCTGGAGCTGAGCAGGACAGGCTGAAGTCCAGAACAAAGACACAACGCACACACACAGGGATGAAAAGCAACAGCAGCAAAAAACAACCTAACAACAGTTTAGAAAATATGAAGTCTAGAGTTTTATTTGGGGAAGGATATCATCGTGTTAATAATCAATCGAGGCCTTCCTGAATGAAATTGACCTTTGCTTGTGGCCTTTTTCCCTCGTGACAAATTGCGATGCGGTGTGACAGCGAGTCATGGCAGGATGGAATTAGTGAGGAGTAAAACCCATTTTATCCTGACCACTGTTTGAGAATACAGATGTTTCCATGACTTGGCATTTTCACTTCGCCGAGCTGGGGGGGGACCAGAAGATATTTAATCATCGTAAATACCTGCGACTGCAGAGGAGACCGCAGACATCCAGCGTGCGGGTCCATGGGAGGTCGTTTTTTAATATTCCACGTGATGCCTGGGGAAAAACAGAAAAAACATGATGATGACACATACTAATAGTATTTTAGTATTTAAGGAACATTTAAAGATAGATGATTTGTGCATAAGAACCCATTGAATGTAGGACCCTGTCATGAGGTATAATTGACTTTGACGTTTGTGTTTGAAAATGGACACAAGGATAAAGGAGAAAAAAAAAAAGAGGATACATTCTAAATAAATAAAATGCCAAACGCTATATCTGCCAAAAAGGGAGGAAAAAATTACATTTAAATTGTGGGTGCAAGAAATAAGGGACGGACATGGACCTACAGATACAAACCAATACATGCATTTAAGCAAACAAAACAGCTGGTGAAATGTTCCCACCATGCATTTCTGCAGGGGAAATCTTTGAACGAGTGTGTCCCAGTGTAAATGATGAATAGGACGAGTCAGTGGCACCGACCGCTTTGTGGTCAGCGCACAGCAAAGAGCTCATTCCTCATCTGGGCCTGGTTGGAATGAAATGGAATGGAGGCCTGACAGTCTCTGACAGAGAGAGCAGTGCAGGGCAGGGCGGAGACATTTTTTCAACTAATGGACAGCGCCGGGGCCAATTCACTCTCTGTTAATGTCCTCATCAACATATGCAGGTGGTGGAATGGTTACATATCACACGTGGCACTGAACAGCTGCTTCTCACTGAGGAACAATGTGTTTTTTTTTTCTCTCTATTCCTTTTATATTTCTCTTAAACCACATTCATAACAAAGATTTAATCTGGCGGCCTGACACTCCATTGATCGCTCCAAATTACAATTTTATGTTATTTAAATAGCCTGACATACCGTTCCTATTCCTCGTGCCCACCAAACACATATTAATCACATTATTGAACATTGGGAGACGTAGATGACAATTCAAAGGTCTGGAAACCGGATAAGAATGTTCTCATTATTTATACAAAGCCAACTATTTTACCGTAAACAGTCAAACAGTACAATATTTATGCCCACCCCGGATAAGATTTCCACCTAATGCCTTTTAAAACCTCCGTTAACACGCTGGTCTTACTGATTAACTGGAGTAGTGTTGCCCACAGATGCTGGCAGCAATTTTACTTTGTAGAAATAAAAATATACTTCGTCAGCCTACAGACAAAGAGTGGGACAAACAGCTTCCTTCACACGCGCACACGGACACACGGACACACGGACACACACAGACATACACGGAACTCTGGATAGGCGACCTGTGGAAAAGAAGTGACACAATGATTTATCTCGTACCCACACTCTATTGCACTGTTTGTATTAAGCAGTCAGCATACGGTGTCTTTGCACAGCTGCTGCTGCTGCTGCAGGGAGTATTTAGCTGAAGAATTATTTCACCACTGTGACAGGCCTGAGAGCTTGTTTTGTGCCCGGGTGGGTAAAAAAAAAAAAAAAAGGGGGGGGGGGGCAAGAGAAGGAGGAGACGACTGGATGTATCTTTTGCACATCGATCATATGGACGTAATGAGGCTCCGATCAATCGGAAGCCAATTGCTCTGTGTCCGCTGCGTCCCTTAACCCACCACATCTTGTTTTGTTATATTCAGGCTAGACCTCGGTGTGTCCGGATGATTTATTACCAATCTGCACCGCAATCATACTTTATTATACACGCGCAGTGTCTCCAATTGCTCTTTTTACATCGCTGTTACATGTACATAACACGTGGCAGGGGGGTCAAAGCGTCCCTGTGGATCATTTAGCAATGCGGCGTTCCCCGCGTGGTGTTACATACACGTGTGGCGGGCAACGCGGTGATGCGATCCATCTTTCTGTCAACTGAAGGGTGTAATACCTGCCGACAGCTGGTGGCAGTCATTGTAAAAGGTTTTATTTATTTCCCATGAAAGGGAAACGAAAGGACTGCTATTTGATGGCAACGAGGCAGGTTTCAAACTGAGAAACGGCTTTGATAATGTCCGATGAAGTCGGAAATGAGTTTATAGCGTGTTTGTCGAGCCTCGAGCACGCGTGTGTTGGTGTGACTCACAGCCAAACACACAGTGAACACTTTTGACATTCCAAACCAAAGAAGCGAGAGAAAACCAGAAGCTAAAGGTTTGCTCGATTGCCACTTTTTAAATGACGTGAAGCAGAACTAAATGTGGTTATTTGTTTTGCTACTTTGTATTCACGGAGGCTACTCTTCCACCTATGTTCCAAATAGCACACATGTCACATGCATAGAAAGAAGATTTGAACCAGTCCAGTCATTCTCTTTGTCTACTTTTTGAATTTGTACTGTTCGCTACTGGCCTACTGCAGAAACTAGTAACATTGTGTTTTTTTCTATCCTTCATTTACCTGTACTCCTGTTTTACTGTGATGAATAGTTTTCTGCGGTGAAGCATGCATACGGTATATAACAAACAAGCAAAACTGAGGAAGTGCCGTATACGCCACTGCCTACAGGGAAGTCCATCACTCCGCGACTCCTGAGCCGTGCCCAAGCTGCAGAGGCAAAATGAATCACCTGAAATAAAGTGGTGACTTTTTTTTTTTTTTTTTCCAAAAGTGGCAAAGAAAACAAAATGGTTACGGTGATAAAGGACACCCTATGTGACACCTGAGAAGACTGATATCTGATCGATGGTCCAGAGAGAAGATGGAACATTCGTTTTTGCCTTGAAGCGCAGAAGAAACAGATGTGAAGATTACAGCGTTAAATGTCAACCTGTTGCTTCTCACGCCACTAAAAACGCGACGGCTGCACGACGACTGACATTTCCACACAGCTCTCCCGAGTCGTGTTCGTATTTTACAAATTCCCGTTTATGATCTCCCTCTAAGCTAGACACGGCAGCCGCCCCCCGACAGAAGCTGATTTATGAGTCGGTGTGTTCCCTCTGTTGTCATTAATACATTCTTGGAAGGCCCACCTCTCACGGCTGGAGATGGAGAGCAGAATTTTAATTTGCTTTGATCCAGTAATTATGTCTCATAAACAGCTCAATCTCGCCGCGCATTATGGAAATGTAATGTACGGCCGCACATTTACATATATACACATAAACACACGCACATTTTTCAATTCCAAATGTGTGCGGAGGAGTGCGCCCACGCACACGCGTCAGGCTTGGCATAAGGTTTTTTTTTTGAAATGACACCAACTTCTGCAGGAATACACACTCGCGCAGCAAAAAAGTTTTGTAAGCCCCTCAAGAAAGACACTTTACACAACTACACTCCACTCAAAATGCAATTTCAAGTTGGAAGGTAACGTATTTTAAAATAGTACCTAGATGTATTTAGTTTGCAACACACATTAGAGGAGCCGAACGTGACTCGGTGCGTTGACAGTGTGATCACATGTGGATGCCAAGCTGTCACAGAAGTGAAAGTTTCATTCCATCATTCAATTTTCTCTCTCCGACTCTGAATGTGTGTGTGTGTAAACGTTTTGTCAGTGCTGCACCGTTGGCAAGAGAATTTTTTTTTTTTAAATCATTCTTCTAAAGAGTGCATGTTTGTGCAGCAATGAAGGAATACAAAAAAAAGTGTTTTTAACATTTTTTTTTAAATCATTCTTCTAAAGAGTGCATGTTTGTGCAGCAATGAAGGAATAAAAAAAAAAGTGTTTTTAACATGCTTGAAAAAATTAATACATTAATATATATATATGTATGTATATATATATATATACATATATATATATATATAAATATATATTGAAATGCTGTTTTGAAAACTCCCTATTGGCCCAGGAAGTCAAAAGTATTGGAAAAGTACTGTCCATGGTGCTGATTGAGCTGTAGACATTATACATAAAAAAACATTTATATGTGCTGTGTATGCACATTTTAAACATCCTGAACCGGTATGTAATTACCAGTGTGAGCAAACATTTGCTGATTGGATATTTTGTCATCCAAAGGTTTTTTTTTAGGGCTTATACGTGAAAGGCTGATTTATCTTGTGCTGCTTAGAATCTTTGCAATGTTGCTGATTCATTCCGAGCGTAATTTGTGTTACTCTCTGCGATACTTGGAATCACAGCATGGGCAACTTTTCCTGAAACGCAAATGCCCACTTGAGCTGGTGTAACACATCGGCATGTGTGTGTGTGTGTGTGTGTGTAATTTCTGTTTCCATGGGAACAGCCTCACATTCAAACCTTGCCTCTTCCAATTTAGGAAAGATCCCTGGATGCGATTTCATTCACAAAGCATCGGCTCACACAACCAGTAGGTTTTCAGCACTTCTTTTCTTTTCGGCATAAAATATTCAGAAAGTAAAAATTTTATACGCATTCAAAACAGAATCGTCTCTATCATGTTAAAGAATGTAGCAGAGAGGTTACCCTTTTTCACTGCCTACATTTACTTTATACCTTAAAGTCTTTGATTATATATATTCTTTTTTATATATACAGTATCTATAAAGAATATTACATCATTTTGAGCAAATTATTTATGGTTAAAATCCACAGGTCCAACTGCTCAGTTACGTACTGTATCGCGAGTTGCAAAAATAATTGCTCAAGACAATGAAGCAACAATCAAGAAGAACGATGGTTGTCACCGGAATGTCTAAATTCGAGTCACAGTGCACCAGAACTGGAACATCTGAGCAGTTTCCATCAACGTCCATGTTGACATGGATTAAACTCTAAAAGGAGTTTAGATGGAGAAAAAAAAACTACTGACTACCTAATGGCTGCCTTTCAGCACTGAGCAGTATCGGTGCTTTAACGCCTCACTTCTTCCTGATGGGCACATAGATGGACACAGGCTTCACAAAATGGAAAACCTCTGAAATAAAAAAATTTAAACCCGACCCCCTCCTGGAAACCCCCGTCCTTCCCCCACTTCAAGGCAGCACACTCCTGCTGGAGGGGACAGACTAGAAAATACAGAATCTTTACAGTATGTTCAAACTCTATAGTCTATAGGCCATGCCCACAACCTTCTATGCTATCCTCAGTACATTATTCATATGCCCATCCATCCATCCATTATCTACACTGCGTATTCTTTGAAGGTCACAGGGGGAGCAGGAGCCAATCACAGCTGACATTGGGCAAGCGGGTACACCCTTGACACTTAGTCAACCTATCACAGGGGCAATTCTTGTTTTTGTAATAGTTATGATTATGATTATGATTGCGATTATTATTGTTATTATTCTTATTCTTATTCTTATTCTTATTCTTATTCTTATTCTTATTCTTATTATTATGTAAAACAATCCCATCTAATCAGAGCCTGTGGTTTCTTGACAGTGCTCAGTCCTTTGCAGGGAATAAATAGGTCTCGAAAGGATTTCAAAACAGAACTGGATCACAGACTCTGTCTCCATTTTACTCCCTGCTGATTCCACTGCAACGTGATTCCAGGATCTTCCTTTTCAAATTCTACAAAACATGCTTCGTGGGTACTAGCCACTAGTTTTTGGTGCAAGTTTTTGGTTTCGTTTTTAGGGCAAGGTGCCAATGTTGTCTATGTACGCGCAGGACACCGCGCGATTTAAAGAAAGGGAGCAAAGGGCAGTGCTCTACACTGAGGCCGGGTACGATCCTTGCAAAACGTTACCACCGCAAAAGCCAGTCAGTGAGCAACACGACGGCATGCAGAGAAACAAAGCCTCGCACCTCCAGCCCTCACGCTCGGCATTTAATGCCTGACCAAAAATCACTTCAACTGACTCTGCCCATCACAGGATCCAGCCGGCTAACAAGAGGACCTGGATAAGAGCGAGGCAGAACTGAAGCGTCAAACCAAAAGCTGAGACACAACGACGACCAAAAACACAGGGAAATAATTAGCGGAGACTCATTTATAAATTACCTTTGGCCGGCAAGTGACAGGCGGGCCCGCCATCACACAGAAAGTGTAAAATCTGGATTCACCACTTCAGAGGACTCAAGCTTGGAATGTGAAATGCATTGTGGGATGGCGGTGCCAGAAAAGGTCTGGCACGGCTTGACTGGCTCATTTTGATAAATAGAAGGACAGGGACGGCAGTTAATTGTGGTTTGTTTTAAATTAGAAAAAACAATCAATAGCCCTTAGTACTATTACCAAATGACATGTCAATATGCTAAACCTGTCTCTGCTGCGGAGCTTACTTTGATTAAATATATATATCATTTTTCTTTACCAAGGTCTGTATCCTCATTTCAGACGCACAAAGGACACACTTATGCAGAACTGTATGAGCATGTTTGAGTTGTGTGGACTGTGACTGCCTCTGTGTTGCATGCTGGGTGAAAGTGTATATCAAAACCAATACATTTGTGTGCGTGTACAATGTCACCGTGGCATCCCTCGGAGGATTCAGGAACCACAGACCAGCGCTGTAGGTCATTCGTCATCCCGGCTCTTATCTCTTTCTATCCTTCCATTCTCTACCTCCTCCCTCTCTCTCTTTCAGTCTCCACGTGAGAGGCCATCTTGGACCTCTTCATCGGGTTACCAGTCACAGCTTTGTGTGCGTGTGCGTGTGTGTGCCCCCCCGGGGGGGACAGAGTCCTGTCGACTGTCAGGACACTTTGTCCCACCAGTGAAGAAGAAGAGATGAAGAGATTAGAGCATCACCGGGACCACTGAGATAGAGAGAGAGAGATAGGGGGGGCGACAGAGTGTGAAGGAGAAAATGGGAGATCTGTTTGAAAATGAACACCGGCCCCCATGTGACTCTCGCTGCTCACGACAACACTGTCCTCACATCTGTCGTTCAAAGTGGACGCTCCCTTGATGACGACCTCATCAATCTCCCACAGTGAGTCATCAATTTTCTTTCTTGATGAACAACATCAGGATATTGGCATACCGGTTAAATCAATGTGTCTGTCCGCTTTAGATAGATAAGCCTGGTTTGATCCCCGGCGGGAAGTTCAGGTGGATTAGCAGCAACAGCGACAGGAATGAAACACAGCGACAGGTCACTCAAGGGAAAAAAAAACTAAAAAAACAAAGCAAAAACAGCAGCACTGGATGTCTGCGACCGTCAATAATAAACATCTGAATAAATAACGATGGGTGTGAGTGTAGGTACAACGACTATAAATAAAATAAAAAAAATCAGAAGAGAGGTAGTGCAGGTCCATTTTTGTTTCTAAAACCCAATCTCAGCCCTGCACTCCACCACCTGCTCCTCGGGCGGTGTGATGGAGACTCTTCATTGTCGCCCTTGTGTCACTTGTCACAACACGCGGGGTGTCTCAGGTTTCCCCAAAACCAAACAGCATCCGTCGGAGTAAACAGGGAGTAATTAAACTGCTGTCAGGCCAGCAGTCTTCCGGCCTATGAGCACAATGGGGTTTGGACCTGTGACAACATCACTATGGCATGTCGCATGGACAGATCTAGAACGGTGAGTACACAAAACAAAGCTACTGACGTGCAAAGTTGTGTTGCTGCAGAAAGAATTCTGATGCAAGCTTGTCCAGGGTCGTGCAAAGCTGTTATTTTGAACCAGAAACATATTTGGTGCTTTCGAAAATATGTAAATATGAAACATGAAAGGGAATATCTTTTACTACGTGTGATACTTTACATGTTTAAAGAGTGTGGAGGGAGGAGAGATGGGCTGCATTTACATACACAACTCATTGATCAATTCATAAACACACACAGATGGAAGCTGGGTAAAATGTAAATGTTTCATACACTGTTGACAGGCCAGTGATGGACGGAACAATCTGTGCCTTCTCAAAAAGAACCTGCCACAATTACGGATCATTATCACAGATACCAAGACGCCTTCAGCAACTGTGATTTCCTTTCCGAGCCGCACTCTCGTCAGTTTGACCTTTCGGCCCCATTGTCATGCTCGATTATGATGTTACAACGGAAGAGTGGCTCAACACAAATGTCAAGCAGTTACATGAATAATGAAGAAACACATTCTGCATGCTGGCAAATATATATACTGCATCAGGGAGGGATTTGGGATGTGTATGAAAAGCTGTGATAGGGTGTCAAAAATGAATCTGTAGCCGCGCTGGTGGCAAAATAGAGAAATGATTTCGAGCTTTTGATCTTTGTGACCGAGGTATGACTGATCCAGGTTATAATTGACTGTTTATTGTTGAAATGTATTCGTGTCATGTCCCGAGAATAAATATGTTCTAGCAACACAGATCAAAAGAAAGTCGTCAGGGCAGTAAGAGCTTTTAGCGACTCGACCTCATAAATACAGAGGCTAAATAAAAAATCTCATTCAAAATAATCAATAACAATACATTTTATAAAAGTATAATCACCCCGAGTCCATTTAGAGCTTTTCTATCGAAAGTTCAAGTCAATAATTCATCCTGATTTCATGGTACTCCATTATTTTTTTTATATAAAAAAATGCACATGAGCAGAGAGTATGCCGTGAAATTGAATACAATAGAAACTTTATTTTAACCTGAACTGATGTGACTGTATGATTTTTTTTTCTTTATCCCTTTAAGAAAAGAGTAGAGATGTAATTGAAACCAGAGGAAGATTTCGCCCATTATAAATATGCAAAGCGAACTGTGTGCTGATGAT
Source organism: Colistium nudipinnis (assembly GCA_016785305.1). Classification (NCBI taxonomy): domain Eukaryota; kingdom Metazoa; phylum Chordata; class Actinopteri; order Pleuronectiformes; family Rhombosoleidae; genus Colistium; species Colistium nudipinnis. The sequence continues at coordinate 153,416 of JAFBJU010000404.1, forward strand.
TGTTCAATTACATCTAAAGTGCACGGAGGAGGGGGGAGGCACACACGAGAGAGGAAACAACAGGGGGAAAAAAAAAATGCAGCAATATGGAGAAATAAATATGAGGGAGAGCAAGTGGGTGGGAGGACAGGAGGAAAAGAGTGCCGGTAGTAAAGAGAGTGGAGCTGCAATAATAAATAAAACAAATCTGAGCATGCTTTGATTATACTGCTTTCCCAGCATCGCCGGGGAAAAAAAACATCTGAATAATTAATAGGAACCTAAACGGGAGCCAGCTTTCGATTCCTATGCTGCCTCAGTGTTGAAATGTTTCCCAGCAAGGCGAGTTATTACAGAGCTGAGTGAACCACCAATAGGAGTCACTTAACCTGGTCCATGGCAAAAATGTGATCAAGTTGGCGGCTGTAACTGGGAGCGCTTGCACAGGAAGTAGAGCGAGCGGCTTCGTTTGCGTTTGACTCCGAATAATCGCTGCTCCCGGATTCTTCGGAGAGGCTGAAACAGGATTATTTGATTTAGCTCGCTCACTGGAGAGAGAGAGAGATCATAAAAAAAAAAAAATGGAATTCCCAAATCCAGCAGAAGAGGTGGAGGGCGTCTTTCCCGGCAATTTGGCGTGTGTGTGCGTGTTGTACTTGTCTGGGTGTCAGATTGACAGGCCTAACGAGGAATCAGTGACACCGTGTGCGACAAATGACTTGTAACAGGCTGCGGCTGCATCTGCAGCTCCGCTGGAGGGAAGACAACATGCTCAGAGGGAGAGACAGAGATAATCACAGAGTGACAGGAAGAGAGAGAGAGAGAGAGAGAGAGAGAGAGAGAGAGAGAGAGAGAGAGAGAGAGATAAAGATGACAGCAGGGAATCAAAGGTGCTCTAAGGCTCCGGGGGATTAAACGATTAAGAGTGTTTGGGGGATAACTATTGAAATATTGAATATTGAAATGAAAAAATTAAAAACTGGACAGAAAATAAATATTTTGTTAGCCAGACCCCCACTTCATGAAACAAACTCTGGACCTTGGTGTCATTAATAACCATATGGTTTAATGCAGCTAATGCACACTTTCATAATGACTAAGTTCACTAGCGAATGCAATAAAAATAATAATCATTTTCAGCAAACAAGTTTCTCCACAAGCATCGACACTCATCATCTCACAGCGTTGCCATTTTTTATTTTTTATTTTTTTTCCCCCGGATCAAAAATGACTCCACTCTCCGTCCCAGGGTGTGACACACTGAACTCGGGCCGATGTTGGGGTGTCTGGGTCTTTCATTAAGCGGTGAACTGCCATTTGAAGGTTCAGTAGGTGGATCTCACAAAGATCAAGCTGCGTGGGAAAGGAAACGCCCCTTTCAGCTTCCAGCGTTCGCTTTCAAGAGCCAAAGTAAATAATACAAGGATTTAGGAAATGTACAGGAACAGATTTACATAAAACATGAAGATGAAACAGGGAAAGGAATAGGGAGGTGTCGAACAAGGCCTACGTCCATAAATAAATATAACTTCACAACCGTTTGACAACCCCATGAAACTCATTCGAAATATCAACAATAGAAGCCTAGTAACAACATATAATCCTCCAAATTTCCATCCATACGACCTTAAAGCCAATTTGACTGTACCAAACAAACAAAAAAGTCTGTTTTTGTGTGTTCTCCAGCCACAAAAGACACAAGATGTCCACTGCCTAATATAACTGTGAACCAATTAAGAGAGGAAAAATACACAATATAAAAATGTTTTCGTTTGCTTTTTTCGAGCTGCCACCGGACAACCCAACGTCTAACCAGGTGCACAAACAGCATGGGTGACCTTTGGTAGAAGGAGGAAATAAAATACCAAAAATGTCTTATTTTTTTTTATCCGCCAAGAGGAATCTAACCTTTAGATGGGAGGAGATGAATTTGAAAAAAAAATTGGATGTACAGCTTGTACCAAAGTCGAGGCAGATATAAATGTATTTATTTTTTGGCATTTAAAAAAAACTTTGTATAAAGGAAAATGTAAATATACTTAGAGATAAAATACTTACATTTTATAATATTAATACCTTATATTAATCACTAATTTATTCAGAATGCCCGCAGGTTCAGACACTTATAAATAGGAATACAACCTGAAAGAAATCTGATCAAAAATAAATATTCCATTGCTCCTTCTGATTCAAATCCATTTTTGAAGAATTGCATTAAATTTGCACATATTTTCCAAAGCAGTGGTATAATTCATCATGTCAAAGAAAAAAATAAGTAATTTCAGTCTGTGGTGAGCCACTAATATTTAGTGTTGGACATATTAGAATAAATGTCCACAACCTTCTCCAACAATCTATGAAGAGAAAAAAAGTTTGAAGTTTATAGTTGTTTAAACCGTGACATGCTAACTGTAATGCTAAAAAATGTCATATATAAGTAATGTGGATATGTGAATCCTCATGATAAAAAAAAAAATGAATCATAATAATATCTACGGTAGTGAAATAATTTCACTTCCCACCATTATGTCAGCTTCTTACTTTGAAGAACTTAAAATTATATTTAATTTACTTATGTCTACATCATCATTTTAAGAGTCGGAAGGATTCATTAGGTTATTATTTTTCTTGTCTTTTCTATGATTTAAAATACACTTTTCTGACTAGAAATAAAAATGATCACAAATGGCTAAACACGACTATATAGTTGAAAGGATACTTGAAACATTGCAAAATAACACTAATAACAAAATCTAAACTATTCAGATATTTAAAAATCTGAATATAATATAAATCAAAGATAGTATAGTAGCATTTCTTGGTGTAATGTTATAGAGGAAAGAATAATTATAATTCCAAAAGCAGATCATTGTAATCCACATCATCACAAATCGAGTGTTGTTTTCATGCAGATATTATAAGGTGATTTTTGCGCCTTCTCCTCCTGAAAAGGAACAATTTTATTGGCGGACCAGACTTTACTGTGAAACCACTCCTGAGAGGATAATCATAATAATGAAAGCACAGCACAGAGAGCTGCTGGATAAAAGCAGGGATCATTACACGGAGCGATGTATCCTCATTTCGAAAAAAAATACAAGTCTGACTAAAAGGGAAACTAAGGTAAAATAATAATATAGCTTTTAATTAATCACTGGCTGCTCACTGCTGAACATCAGGCTGCTTATTCCCCACTGAGAGTGTCTGTCACTTTAGGGGAATTTCTGCTCCGCCTCTCTGTCAGTTAGCTCGAATAGTCTAATTGATCCTATTTTTTAAATGACAAAATGATTATTCGTATATTGTCATTCAAAAATAATACTTTATATGATGATGTATATTCATTTACACTTATTCATTTACTTTAATACTTACTGCACATTTGAATCAGGTAGAAGTCCTTTTAGCTAAAAAAAAAAGTCAGACAGATAGCAGAAATTTTGTCAGTAAAATAAAGTGCTCAATGTCTGCTGCAGGATTTTTTTTTATCTGTAACTGATGAATTTTTAAAAAATGAAAAAAAAGAAGCAAAGCGCCGGTCATCTTCTTGCTATTTTGAACAGTGCTATTGAAAATGTGCTGATAACGGGGCTGCTGGGAGGATATCAGCTGTTTGATGGAGTGAATTCAGGAGAGGGAGAGAGAGAGAGAGAGAGAGGGAGGACACACAATGAAAATAAAAGGAGCGGAGGAAAGTGAAGATGACGGACAAGAGTGCATGAAAGGGGAAATGAACCGAGGTCTTCGATGCTGTTTTTACAGAACATGATTTCTTTTTGGTGTCTGGTCCCACAGGACTCGGGAGAGCCATGTGAGGTGGGAAATGGAGCTCCCAAAGTGATGATATTTTATTTTCAATACCATGTTTTAGAGCAACTATGTGACGTTGGGCTGGGCTGTGGTTATCGACCTGCCACGGCAGTTCCTATTGTGTGTCTAACATGCAAAGAGGAAGAGACTCCTGTAATATATTATAATATAGTAAGTATGAAGGAGAAATGACAGAGTATACCTCCATAGTGAGAGAAAGTTTCTGCTGAGTTCAGAATCCAAAGTCAACCTTTTTTCCTATCTAACTGGAAGCCTTGAAATTTAAATGAAATTTTGAATGTTTCCTCTGGGAGCTCAGGCAAAGGCCTGAAGCAGGAGAATTAACATCTGTCGCACAGTTTCAATGATGAAACGACTTTTTCGTTTTTTTTCTACATATCAAAACGACAAAGAATTGAACGGTGGGAAAATAAAATCCTCTGAGAGGACCAAGGCCCGTCGACGTAGATATCTGAAGACGTGGAATGTTTTGCAGATTTTGGTTGGGGAAGAGTTGGACCAGGTTGCTTTGCAAAACTCTACAAGAGCATCCATTTTAAATGATTCAGTGACAATAAACTTAACAAGCCAATAAATAATTAATCCGTTGAAAAATGAAATGCCCCCGGCTCATTATACCTACCCACACTAATTCAAATAGAAACAATTAAAAGAGAACTAAGTACCAGGACTGCGGAATTAGGGTTAGGGTTTACCAAAACCCTAATTCCAGGCTTATAACCCCTATAACTGTGGAATTTGGGTTAGGGTTTTAGTGAAGGGATGCCGCTAAATAGATGAAAGTTGGTACCAGGGGGTTTTCAGGGACCCCGAACGCACTGGTCTTGGTCTCGTGTCGATCGGACGTCGGGCAGTGGGTGTAAAAGCAAGGTTGTTCTGTGCGTCTTGACTGTTCACCCACCAAGACCAGCACGTTCGGCATGCCCGAAAACCCCCTAGTACCAACTCTCATCTTTCTAGCAGTGACCCTTCACCAAAGGGTTAGGGTTCACTAAATCCCCTAATTAGGGTTAGGGTTTACCAATTGTGTCTTATAGAAATTGTACGTTTCTATAAGTTTGCTGATAATCCCCATGTTGATTCTAAGGGTGAAAACAATTACAAGAGCTTTGAGCAACCTGTGAATATTACTATTTTGTCTTGAAATGGTATACATGGTGTTTTTTCATCGTGTTGAAACTAATTAGAGGGTCAGAGTAAGATATTTAAAAAATGTCAACAATAAGGACAACGAGTGTGCAGGCAGCAAAATAAAATAGGGTTAAATTGTGTCCTTTTATGCCCACTAATTCACAAAGAGTTTCTTATCTGTCCGACACAGAGGATTTGGTGTTGCACCTTTGCCCTACAGACGACTGAGTGCTCATTTCATGCATGTTACACCCATGTTGGAGAAAACCGAGAGGAGTACCAAAAGTAGATCCCATGCATCAACCTCTTCACACCGCGCCACACACTTAATTTGGTAGAGCCACTGCCACCTCCAGTCCTTCATTCCTCTTTCAGCAAGCATTTCATTTCAAGCTCAACTCCAATTTCCCCCGCCCCCTACTGCTGCTCGAAATTTAATAATTCATGGGATGCAGGAGTTAGGGACAAAATGAAATTGTTCAGCACAATGTTGTTGCCACACCAATGCTGGGCCACGTGAAGTTTCCAGCTTGCATAACATACCATAACAGCGATTCAGACATAGAGATAAAAAATTGTATTTCATTAAGCTGTTGTGCTCGTCAAAAAATCAGATAAGCAAGATTCAGCCTTTCACAACAGTAATGGTCGGTAATATATATATATACTCTATATATATATATAATTAAGTCAAAAATCTTTTCCACAAATTTGAACATTTGAAGTGGGAATTCATTGGCAAATGTTTTCAGTGGAGGACAATATATTTAAGTTATTTATCACCATCCAACTTAAACTCCAGGAAAGGAGCCTCTCCCTCTATGAATTAGAAAAACTCTGATAATATCCAGGGAGCGAGAATGTGCTGCCATGCAGTAAAGGGCAATATTCCATAGTTTTGTTGACTGCGACAATTATTGATATCCAATAGTCCGAGCATACACTGAGCATTCACCGTTAATTGCTGAACGATATTAAATTTCTCTCAGCATCCCCAAGCAAAGGAAGGAAAGAGGTAAACAAACAAATACATGATAATACCAGGGGTCAAAGGTCACTCTGACTGTGTGAGTCCTCCTGTGGCCAAATGTGGGTGTTTGAGTTGATACTCGACCCACACAAGCAAAAACATTCTATCAAAGTGAGAAAATAAAACTTTGCATTAAATAATTCAGATGTTTTCCTTACAAGTCAAGATATATTTTCTTATTTTGTTTGCTGGTATCACTCGAAAACTTCCGAAAATGTCTTATTTAGTATTTGAAGTGAATTCACAGGGCTGTCACGACCATGACAGAGAGCATTTACCAGAAACCGTCTGGTATATAGTGTAACTCAGCTTTTTTTATATGATGTACATGAGTTCTTGTTTATTCATTTTCCCCTTGAAGATGATTTTGTGAAAATGATCTCAAGGATTTTAGATTTTTTCAATGCCAAGAGTTGTGGGGCATAAAGGGCAAAGGAAAGAAAAAGTGCAATACATAAAACGGTGAACCCCTTCGTGTGTATTTCTGGATCGCAACGTGGTCACGACCACAAGATTTCCTTTAGCACAGGTATTCACGTGCATAAACCTCTCAGATCGGGTTTGGTGGAACATAAAGTGACATGAAGTATCAGACAGGTCTGTCTCTGTGGGAGTCAGAAATCTCAGACACCTCCCAGGATGCATCTGGGGATCGTTAGGGCCGCGTCTCTGTCCCGGTGAGTAATGTCCCTGTCATGATGTCATGTGGTCATATTGAACGGATCAAAAATCCAAGGAATTCCTCTTAAGACCTGCAGGTGCAATATTATATTTTTTTTGTACAAAATCTACAGCAAAAACTCGAACTGGAAACAAAATGGATACTATCACCAGCAGGGTCTGAACCCAATGACCATTAAAGTCCCGGCCCGGGCACTTAAATCGATTCGCGCTGCATTCAGGTGTAATTGACACTCTGTGGGCCTCTAATAGGTCGGCAGCTAATGAACTATTAAAAGTTGCCAAATGGTTAAAGAGGATTTATGTTGTAAAAAAAATCCTAAAAAAGTATGTATTTGTTAGCAGGTAGGAAACTTGTGTTTCTGCAGTTTCACTTTGTAGAAGACGACACATCTAAAGCGCGAAATGCCACCAGCTGAATTTATTTTTGACTGAAGTAAAAAGATTCTGCCGAGGGATTTGTGTTGTGGAACAGATATGCATATTCTCCCCAGCTGATGGGTTGACATTTTTATTTTTATTATTATTTATTTATTTATTATAATGGTTTTTTTTATGGGATGTGTGAAACTGCAAAATCGAAAAACAATGAACTAATCCCAGGGAGTGAAAGCTCTACAAATTCAGCCCGAGTGTCACCGGCGACTCTCTGCAGCTAGTCCTGCTACAGCTGCGGCATGCTGATGAATCGTCTGGTGTGTGTGTGTGTGTGTGTGTGGGGGGGGCGGGGGTGCTCCTTGCACTTGACTGAAAATAACGGGGGGGGGGGGGGGGGGGGGGGGGGGGGGGGGGGGTGTGGGGTATTGATTTTTTTGGAAAGAGCACGGTACTGCCGTGGGAGCTCAGGATATTAAGATTTAAACTTTGCCGCCTGCAACTATTGTGATCCATTGTCTACAATTCCTCTGCAAGGTGGGCGAGAAGGTGTGTGCGTGTCTGTGTGTGAAACAAAACATACAAATGGGCAAATTGTCGCAATTCATCCTCAAAACGTGAATGGAATTTGATTTGAATACATTTATTTTTCGAAACTGTCTTCACGTGGTGAAGGTGTTTTTACCTTAACTTCGGAGTACAACCAATTTCACAGCATCGGAGGATTTTACTCATTAAATGATAAACTGACTTAATCATTTTGTATGTTTTTGGTTTTGTGTAAAGGGGGCCTGCGATTCGAAACAATTTTGAACATACCTTATTACTTAGCCCCTAGTCTTAGTTTTAAAATTCAAATTACATTTTTTTTTTTTTTACACAGCTCTAAAAAAAAAAAAAATAGTGGTCTTTAAAAAGCGAGGCCCAGAGTGCTCTGAATTAAAACGAAGAGCACTCTGAGAACGTAAACACCGAGGGGCGAAGCTTTTAAGCCTCTAATGGCCACGTATGAAGGACCGACAGTCAACCTGCAGACTGAACTCTGGCTCTGGGCCGTAATCACCATGGATCTGCGCAGACACACTCCACCCACACGGTGATTGGATGAGATTTAGAGGAGACGACTCTTCAGTTAGTGAGCTTCAAGGAGAGGCCACTGCTGTTTACCAAAGGCTTCCGGCATGTGTGCGTGTGTACACAGTGACGCCGATGGACTCCATCGCTTTACAACACCAGCCAATTTGCATGTTTTTTGTAAAAGAAGACTTAGCTCCTTAAATGGTTTCTTTTTTGTTGAATAAATCACAGTTTACCACAGATACTGGTCTTTTGCTCCTGACCAATGGGGGCTACTTCAATGAAATGATTCAGCATGTGTAATGTAGGCTGGAGTTGCGGAGTTTTATTAGCTGGCATTCTATTGAAATGAATACACAATTGAAACGACAGCAGTGTCACTTAAGGCGATGACCCTGACGTATGAAGTCGGACCGTGAGGCCGGACAGAGACACACAAACAAATGAAGTAGGCAGAAAGCAAAGGAACGTGAGTTGCATAAGTCATAGAGAGCATTAAAGTTTCTAGTGTCTCGTACTCAAACTTCTCTCCCCAGTATATTTTTTGCCTGAGAGGTAATTAGGCAGCTGGGATGGGAATAATAACGGAGGGTTTTGGGACGGAGTTTGGAGTGTGGCGCTGTCGGAATAAATTGCGTGATTTGCACAAAGCCCTTTCATTGTGTAGCATAGAAAATGTAAAATAAAACGAGTGGGAGGCACAATCATCGCACTAAATAAGGGACGTCTGCATAACAATTCAAAGGGCAGCGCTGTCGACGGCACTCCACACAACGAGGAGTGTGTCTTGCTATTTGCTGGGATCAAATGCGGCCCACGAATCCTCTCATCTTCGCCATCCCGCAGGCCAATTGGATTAGGTCACACAAGCATGGCAATTATCCGGCCAGGTAATTCAACACAGCGTTTTTAACCATCTCTCATAATTGCATACAGGCATATGCCTAAAAGGGACCACATTCACACCTGCCGGCAGGAAAAGTTGGTGACCCAACTTAATGCAAAAAATAATCATAAAATTCAAAATGGCACACAAAACCTCGTCCGTTACAAACCAGATAAATCTGCAGGTGTCACTGTAGACTAAATCTCTAGTGGCCCCATTCGTAGATGCCATCCACCACCCACATGGCTTTGGTCTGACAAGATCTGACAAAAACACAGAGGTACTGTATGTGACCGGACCAGACTCTGGAACCAATTCAGCTTTCCCCTCCTCTGATCACAGCATTATTCTTTAATTTAATCTGCTTAATTAAATACAACGCACTATGGACCTAAAGCTGCCTGGCAATAAAGAAACGGGATCAGCATATTTACATGTCGATGATTGGGAGCAAACTGATCAATGTCAACACCAACGGAGGCGTAAGAAGAAATGAATCCAGCTTTATCTCACGGTAAGCTCCTGAAAGTCATCAGACATAAGCAGATAGAAAATGTTTCTCCCATGCCAACCCTCCGTTCTCTGGTTTCCTTCCAGGCAAAAGATAAACCTTAGGATTTACAGTTCACCGACTCACAATCTCTCACTCCTCCCCCTTCCTCTGACATTCCAGGTATTTAAATATGAATGTAGACATCATATCAAACGGTACGTGTCAATTTTTTTCCCCACTTCTTATGATTCCATTAAGTCCCTACAATATGAAGGTGTAAACAGATTCAGGTCCCCACAACATGAGCAATACCTGGCACATACGCACGCACGCACACACACACACACACATTCGTGGACTCCATCCTGACTGTGGTGAATAAAACAAAAATCCTGTAATTATTTTAGTAGTATTATTATGTATATAATATAAAGATATGACATGCTGTAGTAGAGAAGATATGTTATCATGATACCGCTGACCAATCGGAAGTGAGGGTGTAGTGAACAAATCTGTCAACGAGCCTGCTCACGCATAAATAAGTCAAAATCCCCATATGTAATTTGTATATTGCATTTGGAGACACTTACAGTATTTGAAATTACCATAAGTGAAAGCTCAGCAGAAAGTGGCTGCTCACACAGAGATTAAATAGGATTACAAAAGGCAGAAGAATGAAAACAAAAGGGAATGCGGCCCTGGAAGCGTTTGCGCGGCCATTCCTGCTTTTAGCTGATTGACTGGACGTAAGAGAAGCGAGCCCTCCCTAAATCACTGTCCCCTCACAGATGTGACTCAGAGTAAAAAAGCCCTTAAAATGCCACGTCCCAGCGTGCCCCCTCTCCTCACTTGCCAGGAATGGTTTCTGTAATTGCCAGAGCCCGTGCTCCTCCTTTTTAATTTCTTCAAGTGCATCCACCCGAGTCCCACTCGCTCCATGTCGCCCATGTTTCCACTCAGGCCGCCGAACTCAAAAAAATAAAAAAATAAAAAAACTCTTAATCAGGCATCTTGTGTCAGTGTGGTCGTGTAAATGGGAAGGAGCCGGCACTCTCATCAGTCACAGGCGGGAGCCTGGAGATTAGAAAGCCAATGCCTTCACCCAGGTACTTTACGGGTCTAAGGATTTTTGGTAGTTGCATTATTAAGCAGATGTTTCCACTCAGGAGTTTGTCCTTCAGGGCTATTTCATCTCTCAGCACGAAGGTGTTTTAAAACTTAGTTATTTTACTATATTTTACTCTTGTTGTGCTGACAGACATGATGTCAGAGAGGCCCAAGTCTTTTGAAATATTGACAAATGAGATGGAAGTGGTATTTCAATTAAATTTGTCTCCAGCATCTCCAGCTCAAGGTCGTTGCTGATGGCGAACTAACTCGTTGTCTGCATTTTTATTTGGGGGTTTTGATGGAGAACTGCGACATCTTCATCCAGCTTCACTGTAACAAGGTTTAATCCAACCAATCTCACAAAGCAAATCTTTGTCCAATCCAATAAATCAATATGCCAACTACTAAGTATAGTCAAGATTTCCCCTCCCTCTGAATAGCTGATTAAATGAATCCATTATGCTTTCCATATTGTCAGTGTCAATAATGTCCCATTTGTTTACCTTCTATTTACTTTTCATTAACAAAGCATCAGGCCCATGATTGGAACTCCATTTACTCAGACAGGCCTCCTCTCAGGGGGAAAGAAAACGACATTAAGAAGAAGGAGTGCAAAAACGCCTTTTAATGGCTCGTAATAAGGCCGAGAAGCCAGAGGCTAGGCCATATCTATTTCTGCCGGAACCCGTCTGCTCCTTGATCCATGACAAATCTGATCAGTGCAGGGGGAATAATAAGCAAAATGTAATAATCTCTTTAAGCCGCTCTTTGGTTCACACACAGCAAGCAGAGCCGAGCACCCCCCCCGCCCCCCCAAAAAATGCTGCAGACAGATCTATTTAACACAGCCTTCCAGCCCTGGAGGAGGTTTTATCTTCTCTGAGTTATAAAAAAAAAAAAGAAAAAAAAAATTGTATGAAAGGCTACTGGCCCTCTTCTCTATTTCATACTTTTTTTTTTTTACCCCGACTACACATTTGTGTTCTGTCAAACCCACTCTGCTGTGTCTAACATCACTTCATGCTCAGTGGTTGTCCCCGACTGTCTGTGGCCCACTTTCTTCATCTTTCTCCGTCTCTCTCTGCCGAACAGTAAAGGAGACAGGAAGTAGACCCTGAAATAACACGAGTGATATGTGTCCTTGCACATATTTTTAACTAGCCATCATGTCACATACAAATCACTGTCTGACAGAAATGGCACTTTTCTTTAATTATTATTATTGTTATTATTATTATTGTTACAATTATTATTATTATTATTATTATTATTATTATTATTATTATTATTATTATTATTATTATTATTATTATTATTATTATTATTATTATTATTATTATCCTAAAGTTCTAAAACAGAAATTATACTTTTACCCAAATATTCCAATTACAACGAAGTAATTCGGAGGTTGCTCCTATTTTTTTGTAAATGTTAGATATTGTGTTTTAAAATGCTTTGTGTTCCAGCCTCAGGTTTGCCTAACAGGCTTCTGGACTTGAGGGACTGTCAGCACCGGGGTCAATACATCAATATTCCTTTCCAGCTCCCACATCACCTAAATTGAACCAAACTAGAGAGATGGTAACAGCACTTGTTGTTTAGTGGCCTCTGCAGCTTCCTTCTGCCACAGCAGGTGAAGCTTTCTCCACTTCTTAAAAAAAACAAACTAAAAAAAAATGTCAGCAGCTCTCCCATTACAGCAAAGCAATGTGTGCTGGGAGTTTCAGTCCAACAACAAATCACTCCTCTTATCTAACAACTGGCAACAAAGCATGAAATCATATTTCCCACAATGTCAGAATGTATTTGTTTTTTTCAGATTGATGCAAATCACGGGCCGACCCTACATCACCAGAAGCTCCTCGGCGAATGAATATTTGGCTCGGATCAAGTGCTGACACCCAAAATGTGTCAATATTAGCATGATTTAAAAAAATAAATAAATCCCCAAATAACATTGTTTTCTGCAATATTTGTTTGAAGCAGCTACAGCATGAATAATGGGAAAAGAAAGGACAATGATACAAGGTTCAGTTTTATAAAGTTCACCATTATAAAATCGTTGCCCTCCCACTCACGAATTGCAGAATCGTGCATCAGTGCCACGACCGTGAAGTCAAAGTTCAAAACTGACACGTAAACAAAGGGACGAAAGAATGAGGAAGTGTGTGCTCACAGAGCCAATGAGGATGAATGATCACAATCCATCAGCGTGTCTGCGCCCAGTGCGTTACAGGGCGACATGAGCGACGAGTGAGCGCGTCTGAACACTGCAGGCCAGAATCTCAGGTCATGAATGACTTATGCCTCGGATAAATCCCACGTGCCCTGAACACAACACGGATCCATCAAAGGAGAAAAAAAACGTGCAGAGATGCTTTCCCACCAAAGGCAAATCCGCTGAGTCAGTTGCAGTGGTAATCTTAGTGGCCAGAAATCATGAGGGGAGGAGAAAAAATATATATTTTTAGAGGCAGGGAAAGTTTCTTTAGCTTTATACACCTGGGGCCCATGTGCATTTGTTTCTTTGTTCGGTATGGATACTTTCTTCAGAAACCAAGTAGGTTGATTTATTATAGAACCTTTTTTTTTAACATCAAGTTCTGCAAAGAGACTTGAGTTGGCAAAAGCCAGAGTTTCAGTATAAAGCAGTGTTGCATATGAGAATTCATAGATTTTTCCTCAAAAAGCCTGAAAAAGCAAATGAAAAAGATGACATTTTTACCTTTTACTTCCTTGTTGTTCTTGTTCTCTTGCAGCTTCTTAAACCAATGCATGGGGTCCGGCTTTTTTACATTTCTGAAACATAAAAAACAGCACCAAGAATGAAAAGAAAGAAAACAAAGAGCAATCCCAAACTCTCCGGTAACACAGAGACTATTGCAAACTTCCATTATTGTTTATACCCCTCGGCTAAATTGCTTTAATACTTTTTCTAATTTTCTGGGGGGAAAAAAAGCAGAGATTTATTTTTTTTTTTTGCTGTATAAACCCATTTTCAACATTCACATTCAGATATGGTGCAAAACGCTTTTTTAACGCTCTCACACCTCCAGCTCCTGCGTGGCTGCACTTGCCAATATGTGCGCAGAGATTATGTGCGCGTCTCGGAGGAATACTGAAAGAAACAAACCGTGCGCACAACGAGATGCTGGAGTTCCCTAATTATGTTGTTGTTTACCCTCTGAGCTCCCCGACTCATTCATAATCTGCCCTGTGGAATGGCCGCGGATAAACGCGGGAGTCAGTCAGCAGCCATTAAGTGAAACTGAGCTGGGGAAGCACGGTGTTGCGCAGAAAACGAAAAATACAATTTTACACAGGCAAAAATCAAATTAAATATGAAAGTTAGATAGATAATTTTTTTTTTTTTTTTTTTTTTTTTTAAANNTTTTTTTTTTTTGCTGTATAAACCCATTTTCAACATTCACATTCAGATATGGTGCAAAACGCTTTTTTAACGCTCTCACACCTCCTGCTCCTGCGTGGCTGCACTTGCCAATATGTGCGCAGAGATTATGTGCGTGTCTCGGAGGAATACTGAAAGAAACAAACCGTGCGCACAACGAGATGCTGGAGTTCCCTAATTATGTTGTTGTTTACCCTCTGAGCTCCCCGACTCATTCATAATCTGCCCTGTGGAATGGCCGCGGATAAACGCGGGAGTCAGTCAGCAGCCATTAAGTGAAACTGAGCTGGGGAAGCACGGTGTTGCGCAGAAAACGAAAAATACAATTTTACACAGGCAAAAATCTAATTAAATATGAAAGTTAGATAGATAATTGCGTTCATTCATGGTCCGAATGTGGCTTGTTGGAGAAAACGCGACGACGGTACAGGGTCAAGAGTGCAGGGTCATGTTCTTGCAGCGGCAGCCGCGGCAAAGAAAGATAAAGAATGATGAAGTGGGAGAAACAGGGTGGAGTGGCAGAATAAAAATGAGGGTGAAAAAAGGGTAACGGGCATCTCTGCCCACATTGTTACGCCGCACATGCTGATTTAATCTGTGCACGCTGCTCCCAAACTTGAATGGATTTTTTGGGTGAGGACACCTGGTTTGAAATCGAAGCACAAAGTTTAAATTTTAATACATTGGCTACACAGCGAGTTGAATACTATGTCATTGAATGCAACACTGCTTATCTGCCTGCGTCCCTTAGTGAAAACCATCACAGACTTCACAGATATACAGACTTGCCTACTCAACTATAGCTGGTGCATTCTGTACAAATGAAGATTTTACAAGTGAGAAGCCAATAAATAAATACGTTTAGAAAGGACAAATGGGAAGTTTGTGTATCTAAAATATTTTGGTCTAATTTCGCCTGCTGTGGGTGGGAAGTGGCCAGGTTCTACCGGCTTGAAATGTTTTGGCTCCCTTTTTTTTCCGAGAAGCCTCTGGCTCTGGGGACACTGAGAAGTGCTCCACCAAATATTAAAAAAATATAAATAATAATCAAATTCGGCCCTTCATTCGGCGCAGGGCAGCTGATGCCGTGACAGATGGAAAAACAATTTCTCTGTGACTGGCTCAGTAATCTGCCGTCAGCACTGGTGTGTTGGCGTCCACGTAAACTGGGCGGCCTAAAACGTTTTATTTTTTATTTATTACTGCACCACAGGATGCCACTGGGGTTGGCCTCCACATAACAGGACGAGTGTCTCCACTCCTGCGGCGCTGCCAGCAGCTTGGAGCTGACCGAGCAAAAGTAAAAAAAAAAAAAAAAAAAAAATGACTTCCAGAGAGGCCTTTTGGATTCCTGTGGAGTTCATCATTTCCAGCAACTTTAAATGAGGTGACACCATCTGTTTAAATACAACAAAAGCCAAAAACAACTCAAAAACTTTTTTTTTTTTACTCCCAGCCACTGAAACCAGGTGTACATCACTCCTGTGATATCGGAGACGGGTCGGTTTTGAGAGAAGAACATTTGCTGAGTTCTCGCTCGGATGAGGTCCAAATGCGACGGATAATCGGCCGTCTCCTGCCTCCCGGATTTAAAATCACAAAGTGGAGTGGAGAAGCAGAGAAGGAGCTACTGACATTCATCCTCCGCACACTGATGACAAACTAAACAAGACAAATAACAAAATACCGAAATGATGCTATTTAGCCGAGGCCACTCTGAAGGCATTTCAGTCATTTCACTAATGAATTTGTTTATCTGTATCTTCGGTACATGAAGTAGTTATTCATACTCACAATTTAACATTGATATTATTGTGGAGAGAGTGGTGGAGGCCAGGCCAAGTCTTCTTATATGGATATCATATCTGTTTACATGGCCTTTGCTCCAGGCTTAAAGCTATATTAAGTTTCACTGAATTCATAATATTGAATATTTATTTTAGACAGTCTGTTGGTGGCCGAGCTGAGTTGAAGGTAACAAACAGCAGGTGACTGTCATTTTTTTCTTCTTCATGAATAAAGAATTTGCTGAATGTAAGAAAAAAATAAAAAAGATTTTGCCGTATAGATTTTTATGAACGATTTACGCGTTCGCTGTGAACCAGGCGGTTGTGAAGGAAAAAAGTATTTTAATTGATTCGTGTCTGTCTGCTTCCTATTTACCGAACGCGACTGCGACGTCGATCCTCTCGTTTAACTCCTGGCAGGAAATAGAAGAGGCGCAGAAAAAGGAAAAACATCGACACAAAAGGAAAAGCCGGAATCCTGACTCCGGAATACATATTTGTGAAAACTTTGGTTACTGCGCAACGGGTCAGGGGAGTTGGAGTCTTGCGTCATAGAGGTAAACACTGCGGACTGGATATTAAAGTTGTATTTTGAGAGTGAAGCGTGTAATTGAGTTTGTTGCGTTGCGTTGCATCATACGAGACATACCGTGAAAGGTTTTAATGAAGATGGAGCTCCTGCCTCAACTCATAAGAAACACCGACTTCACTCCTCTCTCTCTCTTTATCACTTTCATGCATGCACAAGGTCACCAGCCGACACCGCCATATACTCTCAGGACTCTCTGCTGGTGGACGTCTTTTTTTTTTTCTTCTTCTATTCAATATCCAAACTCTCAGCCCCCTGACGGCAGATATTTAATCTGGTTTTATTCTCCGCCGAGACACACCGAAGGAAGTTTATGAACTTGCAGATTGACTCAGATTTGACACCTCATGACATTGTTGATATGAAAACAAGAATGACTCGCAGGGATTATTAAAGATTAGACGACGTTCGGTGCAAGTTGCTCTTTATACAGCCTTGTTTTGGTCCACTTGGGTCAAATGCAAATTGGTTTTGTGTAAAAATGAAATGATTTCCCGTTAACTTAACACAGGAGGACACACAGATGGGGTTTCTCATCTATTCTCTTCGAATCCAGTGAGATGTTTTGTAGGCCAGTTGCTGTGGGAGAGCAGCTTTCTTTATTCCTCTCTCTGTGGGATGGATAATCAGCTCCACCACGTCACGAATCATCTAAGATTCTAAACCTAAACAATGTGCCACTTGCTTCGGGGGGGGGGGGGGGGGGGGGGGTTGTGGAGTGTTTCCACAGGGAGCGTTTGAATGTGTTTCACAATGCACACTTTTTGCAGAGTCAGGGTAATTACAATGAAAACAAAATAGAGGGTTTGAAGTCAGCTGACTAATACTTCAAGGATTGTATCTTAATGAGCAAATTGCCACCGGAGGGGCCTCAAACTATACTAAAGTGGTCCCACAGTTTACAGTCGTCTGGGACATTAACTATATGCAAGATTTATTAGGAACAGTGAGTCCTCACTACACCCTCCCGAAACAAGGATTCTTAGTTTCCAGTGATTAGGAAATCCTAATTAATGAAATGTTATACTATCTTTCCACCCTCGGACAGGTAATTGCTTTTTCTCTGATTGAAACTCATTTCCAGATTTGACTTCACCAGATGAGAACAAATATTGAGACACTTGCACAGGACACAGTGCTTTGTTCATTTGATTATTTTGCCGCAGTTCATCATTAGATCCACCAGCACTTGAAGTGACTAAATACTGAGCAGATGTGCTGTGGAACACCACATTTCATTTTTTCCCCCCCAACGAGCTTTTTTTATTGCTTATCCACCTCCACCTCATTTCTTCCTGGTGCTCGTGATATTTGCTCTCCCCCTCGAGCCGAGAAACACAGTGGTGGATATTTAAGCTCCTGCTTTTAACCAAACTCTTCACCTCCCCCACCTGCAGTTTTCTCTCCCGCTCGTGTCATGCAGCCATTGACCTCGTGGGGAGGAAAGTGCATTTCCAAACTACTTTGAACACAAACAGGAACTCGGCAATACAGAACAAGCAGGACCATTTTGAGATTATATGAAACCATTAGACGCAACTTAAAAGGTGGTAAAAGCACACAATGGGCCTCATGCAGCGGGATATTCTTGCAAACGTACTTTTGTCTGGGAGGCTAAAGTGCAAAATGTGAAAATCACAAGTCATTTTGCATCTTTTTGGTCATATTATAGATTGTTTTGCATTTCATGATTTATTTTTTTTTCTATTTGGTTATCTTCACATGGATTACCCATAATAACCGAGGCATGGACCTAATTTTAATTTGTATTTTAACTTAATATATACATAGATAGATTTTGTCTTTATAACTTTATATTTGCTTTTTCCTTTGTTCTGTTATATTTTGTATTTTGATTATTATTATTATTATTATTATTATTATTATTATTATTATTATTATTATTATTATTATTATTATTATTATTATTATTATTATTATTATTATTATTATTATTATTATTATTATTATTATTATTATTATTATTATTATTATTATTATTATTATTATTATTATTATTATTATTATTATTATTATTATTATTATTATTATTATTATTATTATTATTATTATTATTATTATTATTATTATTATTATTATTATTATTATTATTATTATTATTATTATTATTATTATTATTATTATTATTATTATTATTATTATTATTATTATTATTATTATTATTATTATTATTATTATTATTATTATTATTATTATTATTATTATTATTATTATTATTATTATTATTATTATTATTATTATTATTATTATTATTATTATTATTATTATTATTATTATTATTATTATTATTATTATTATTATTATTATTATTATTATTATTATTATTATTATTATTATTATTATTATTATTATTATTATTATTATTATTATTATTATTATTATTATTATTATTATTATTATTATTATTATTATTATTATTATTATTATTATTATTATTATGTCTCACAAACAGCATCAAGTGGGGTCCTTTGACATGAAACTCAATCATAACTTTGATGATACTAATGCGACTACAACTCTTTGCATTAATTAGTCAATGACAGCTCATTTATAACATTAATTAGTTTGGGGAAAAGTAGCAAAAAAAATAACTTGTTCAGGCATGTGCAAGTGAGGTAATTTGTGTTTCTCAAGTTGAAGTTAATTAGGGGGAAATAAAGAACATCAGGTAGTAAACAGGGAAAAAAAACATAATATTATAAGAAATAACATCTATATTATAGAAAACATTTGTCTTTTTGAAACCTCTGCGTGATCTTCCAATTATTTAACAAATGACTAATTTAGCAGCTCTTCTCTTCTAATTTGATCCTCCTGTAAGCCTTTGGGCCATTTACATTTTTTCACTGTGTGGTAATTAACAGTGATTCAGCAACCTCCTCCCAGCAGCACTGGGGAGAACCTCACTCGCAGTCTCTGTGTAAGCTAGGGGGCTCGTGTTCGGCTGGGTAGGGTAGCTTATAATTATAGTATTTGGGTTAATGAAATGTAAAATGTATGTGTTTTGCTTTTAGTTGCTCTTTAAAGGCCGGTGACATTTCCTTCACAATGGGAACATGCTTAATGACGGTTTTATGGGCCCAGATCATGATAGAACTTTCTACACCGGTCATATAAAGTTATTTAGTAGTACAACATAAGAAGACATATGAATATAGAATAACACAAATTAACCAGCCTATATATAAGCATCGTTTGACAACGTTTCGATAGTTAAATGACTTGCTCATGCAATACATTTAATTTAGTTAAAAAATTAATAAATAAATACTGCAAAGTTAGAGACTTTGCACCTTTGAATGTATTACTCTAATATTTTTTTTTTTTTTTATTAACCAAACAAATTTCATATAGGTGAACTGTTTCAGGGAGACTATAAAGAAAACAGAAACCAGAAACAACCTATGAAACAACTTCTATTAATTTTAAGTCCATCATTCCCTGTTTTTTTTTATGCACCACCCACCAATTTTACGGAAGCTGCCAGCTGTCCATGTTCAGGGGAAAAAAATATATATACTGCTCTGCGTTAACATGTTAGGTTGTAATATAGTTTTATCAGCCGCTTATATGGCAGGGCCATGGACATTCAACACAGCTCATTATTTTTAATTAGCCCCACCCTTTGCCCGTCTGTTAAAAGCTGGGTTTAGATAAGGCCGCTCCGTGTCACCGGCCATTTGCAAATGCCGATAACATTTAGTGCTGCCAACCCAAAAAAATAAAAACGAAAAGAAAGAAACTAGATCAATGTGAGGAAAGGAAGCGGTGTGACTTTAAAGATGTGTTAGAGATGATACCACAGCTGGAGTGAAAACACACCTGCAGCCTGAAACCAGAGGCACACAGATAAACACACCTCATTAATCCTCCGAGACAAAAATGCAGTGACGCTCATGGCCACACTAATGGGCGCACAAACACACGCACACACACACACAATAAAACAGATTTGGAATTTGTGCATACTGGGAGGATGAGAGAGAGTGATATGCAGAGATTGACCATTAAATCCAACAACACAAAGTTGTGCGCGCACACACACACACACACACACAATCAAAAATCCCAAAGAAAACACAACACGCGTTATTGATTTCTATCCCAGGGTAAATATGGGGGCACATTATACAGTCTTCACTAACTGTGGTGGCGCTGCCGAAACACTCATCCGTCATAATAATAAAAATAATGAGACGTCTTTGAACCTCACACTCCGTTTAGAGAACGGTGCTGTTAGCATTTGGCGACAGATCCCACCAGCCTCCACTCTTCTCCCTCTCAATTAAAGCAGCGGCCCACAGTAATGAGCGAGGTGGTTTAATGTGGGCCGGGGCTAATAAGTAGTAATGATGAGAGCTACCAACCCAGGAGGAAATGGGAAAAAAACACACACATTTGCATTCTTCTCTTAGTCCCCTCTCAGTTCTTTTCATTTTTGTAAAGTAAACACATTTTTTTTTTTCTACTTCAAGCTCGGAGGTATTTGTTTTTCTCTTGATTAGCATGCCCACCCTCCCATTAGCAATGAATCTCCCTTTCCTTTTTTTCAACCCTGTAAGCGGATGCACTTTTCGCAGGTCATTTGGTTTAAAAAAAAAGAACCAAAAAAAAACTCTTTGCGTTACATCGACACATCTTGTGATACACTTCTCCCACGGAGAGCTGGGAGGTGTATATCACACTCTTTTTCATGAACTAGCTTTTTAGAACCTCTTTCGACGGAAGGAAGATTTGAGGTGAAATTCACGGCTGCGGCAGATTTTCCCTTTTGTGAGTCCCGCTGGCGCTTCCCTTTGATTGTCGGCCTCTCATTCGCTTCCTTGAACCTCACGTCATGGCAATCAACAAAGATCGTTAGCCTCAATTTAAATGGATCTTTCATGTTGGAATGTTGGAACACAATTGCAAGGGGGGGGGGGGGCTGTGCGCCTGTCTCTGCATGTGGGCGAGAGATTTGAAGGACTGAATACATGAATAATTGTGTGCATGTGTGTGCAGTTGATAAGAAGAGGATTTTTTACTTCTCTTTTTTAAATAAAGCGGACTAGTTGATGTGTGTTGAAATTTGCATCAATTAAAGTGCCTCGAATAACTGAGACTTGAGTTCCTGAAGAGTTCCACAGATCCCAAATCATTCCGACTTTATGAGTCTACACCGAGGAATTTAGGAAGATTAAAGCCAAATATCACACGCAACTGTTCATTAAAAAGAAGAATCATTTATTAGCAGTGCCACTATCGTTCTTTCACAGTGAGCAATTTAAAGGGCATAACAGTGTGGTCAACCAATGGTTCTTTTATGGCATTATCTATCAAGCATGGCGTTGACCTCAAAATGAAATTGTGAGGCATATTATGCATCGCTTAGGTTCCCTGACTTACAAAACTTGTCAGTGCTTTTGTATTAACAGTCTGTGTTATCATTATAAAGCTGACTTTAAATGCTTTAAGGTCAATATGTGATGATTGGAAGCAGTAAGGAGAGAAAAAAATCTGTAATTACGAGCCCAACGATTGAGTCTGTTGTAGAAAATAAATCATCAGACGAGCTCTCTCGGCCCCATACACAACACAGTCGACCTCTCCCCCCTTTCTTCCTCTTCCTCCTGGCACCCACACTACAGAGGAAAAAATAAATAAAATAACGGAGCATTACAGGGAATAGCATATTTATTCCCGCTCCGCTTCCTTCCCTCGCTCCCCTGCTTAAGCACTCAGCCGGATCCTAGCCTCTATTTCTCCATGTTATTATTATTCCACTTTGGGCTCTCTCCCATAGATGCCAGGGAATGATTCTTCTTTGTTGTTCATCCTCCCTCCTGCTCCCCTCGGTGGGTATTTTCCTCTTCAAACTGTCTCCCGTCTCTCTGAGGACACCCCCCTCCCCCACCGTCTCACTTTCATATCTTTTCTGCCATTTCTAGGCTCTCTGTCTTTATTTGTTTCCCTCCTCTCTATCTCTCTAAACTCTGGGTTTATTTATCGATCAGTACATTATTAGAGTAAAAATAGTTCTTTTAGCAAAAAGTAAAATCCAGAATAGCTAAAAATGTGCGTCACGTTTTGCAGGCAAAGGAGTCTTCCGGTTCCTTCTGATGCATTCCCACGTGCTTACCACGCACACGGGACCATATGGGAGCAAACATCGGAAAGGGAAGCTCCGGGTTGGAGGAGTTCAATTCCACACATCCAAAACCGGAGATATGAGGAGGAGGAGGTCTGGTTAAGTGAATTCAGAGCAGGTCAATCCTGCTAAGTGACAGATTAACTTTGCCTGTGGTCTCTCGCTCTCTCCGCAGAAACAATGAAAACAGATTAGGCCAAGCTGTGCATCCATAAGCACTGTGAATAATTCAGTGTGTGGGACACTTGCATGAGGAGTGAGGCTGAACACAAGAAGAAGAAGAAAAGTGGCGACACCCCGGTAAATGTGGTTTTCGGCCTCACCTTAGGAGATACAGTATAATATTATATACTTTACTTTATATAGAGTGGGACAGAGAGAGCCCTTCAACTATTCATGCAAATAGACAGGCACCAACAAGTACTGTAGACAACACACAGACCGTGGCTTCTTAAAAATGAAGATTACATTTTATACAAAGGTGCACGCACAAACACACACACACACACACACACATTCCGTGTTCCTCCACAGGAGAGTATGGGAAGCCTGAATAAATGCATGAAGAAATAACAAATGGGCATTGGCTCCCATCGAAGGCTGGGAATAATTTTTGGTGTGCTTTTTAAAATCACCACATTTCCAACCAGCTGAAACATGTATGACACAACAACAACAACACGCACGTGAGCGATACAACCAAATACGCATCCCCGATGCACTTGTTCCAACATCTGCCGTGGAGAATCGAAGCCGCCTCAAACCTTCCTGATGCACATGGAGCCCACTCATCTGTGTCTGCCCTGTTTGCTCACCTGTGCCCTGCGGCCACATCGAACCTCTGCTTTCTGCTCACGTGCAAAAAGAAAAAAAAACGTAAAGAAAATCCAATAATGTATCGGTATAGCCTGTATATGATATATAAGACTAAGAATTAAGAAATGGGTGGTCAGCCCTGGAACTAAAAGTACAGCAGCAGACTGATGTGTGTGAAGTCACTTTTGAAAATGATATGATCATAAATCACACAAACTGCAAATTTTCCCCTGATGGTGGCGCTAGAGGTGAAGTATTGATTGAGTTCATCCTGGGGCTGGTGGGGGGGGGTCATAAATATCTGAACTAAATCTCAGTGGTGCAATCCATCCTGTAGATATTTCAAAATGGACTAAAGTGGAGGATTGACTGACCTATAGAACCTAGCTGCTTGTATGGATGATACATTTTTTTTTTTATATATATTTGTGGTGTAGAAGCAGAGGTTTGCAATTGTTTTTTTTTTCTTTTTTTTTTTTAGAGGAAAAAAAAATCCGTCATTTTTGTCACCACCTGATAGGCGAGGGCATATTCTTGAACGCTTCGGCGCCCAGTAATAGTGGGTAATTAAATGCTCTGGTCCAGCGGGGGGGCTCAGGCTTGGTGGACCAGATTTGAGGCTGAAAAAAGTGATTTAATTTGACCTGAGCTCATGTGATCTGCCGGTGATAGAAACTGTAAGCGTTTTCTACTTCTTTTTTGCAGCCGAAGGGAATTTAATCCACTCAGGCCACATGCATAATGCATCGGTTTGTCTAATAACGCTGAAAGATTCATATCAGTGATGAGAGAGGCTTTAATTGATATGACAACACTTTCCGTACGTGTGTCTGGGCTGCGGAGGCCTCGCTGTGTGTCGCAGTGGGCGGGGTTAGCTAATGTGATAGACGAGGAAATATTGTAAAGGTCAAGTCAGATCTGAAGCATCATTTTGATGCCAGTGAGGCTTTCTTTTTTTTTCTTTTAAGAGCACTTCATCTCTGAGGCGCGGCCAGAGTCAGTAAGTCACTCCACACCAATTCAATCTCAGGAATGATTGTGTAGATTACAGTGAGATTGTGTGGAGACTGTTGTGTTCCCCAGGCGCCCAAGTTGTGATGCTATTCCTGTTCACTTTTGATGGTGTTCTTTTGTAAAATTTATATAATTAATTCTATTAATATTAATAACATTTATATATTTTTTTTTATTTTATTTAAAACCAACAAATTCTGAATAGCATTTGTAATCTGCATTAAAAGTCCCAGTGAGAAGATAGATGATGGATGTTTCATTGATTGATTGATGTGTTTCATAAAAAAACCAAGTTAATTTGTGAAAAATGCTGGCAAATATAAACAGATTAACCCCCCTATTAGGAGCAGGAAAAAAAAATATATATATATACAGTATATATATATAATGTCAAGTTAATCTCATCTCTTACAACGAGTGCCATAATCTCCCTTTTAAAAACGGCCGCCTCCCACAGCTGACACAGCTGATTATCTGCCGAGCTGAATACGAGACGTCTGAATTTATCCAGGCTGCCATCACTCCACCACGGTACCTCAGGTTCCCTCTTCATGGCCTAATCTAATAAAGAGAAATATCAAAGGAACGTGGACACTGAGGAGAATGCGCTGTGGTAGGACGCCTAATTGTCCTTTCATGCTCTATTCCGCCTCACCCGAGTACAAGCACCACCACCAGAGAGAAAGGCCCATCACAAATAAATCAGAGCTTCGCTATTGACTCTATACTGTAGATTCTGACCTCTTGGTGCAGATGGGAGTGATTGAAATCGTTGTCAGGACAATGTAAATGTAGAGATCAATATGAAGTTATTTAAATTGTCTTCAAATCAAATGAGAAATGGTTTCGAATGCCTACAAGGGATATTTTGGAGCAAAGCACCATTCTATAATTTACTTTTTGCTAATTTATTCCCAGCACTAGGCGAAGGCAGAGAAAAAAAAATCAAGGTTCAAGTATGCAGAGATTGTTTTCTGCCAAGGTTGGCAAGTGGCTCGTGCAGCTTTTCAGTTTCATCAAACGGAACCATGAAAACTTGGCTAACCTGACAGAGGAAACAAAATTGACATGATATTCCACCACATGTCCCAACACTTTTAGAGAGAGCAAACACATTCCGTACTTTCACGCCACATGATCCGGTGGGTTTCGCATTCACAGGTAAACCTAAGTGCACCGAACAATAACAGGCTAGTTCCATAACAATTCAGCAAAACTCTCTGAATATCAAGAACTCACAAAATACAAAAGAAAAAAAAAATCCTTCAACACAAAGAAGGTTTCATCCGTTGAATATAACCCACTGGTCATTAGGGATACAGAGGAGAGTACAATCTCACATCTGATACATTCAGGGACAACACCATGAGAATGGTATTTCAATAACACAACAAACCACAACAAAGCTGAACAAAAATCGACTGTGCCACACAAAGTATGTCGTACATTATATAACACGGTATAGTTCAACCTCATGTCACAGTGTCACCTTATGTTTTCTCCACTGAGGCCTCCCAACAAAACGCCTCGGCACAGACTCCAGTAACACCAGTAAAATATTTTATATCATGCGACATGTGACGACAACAGCAGCGTGTAGCATGCGGACGAGGACACGCGTAGCATGACAACAATGCAAACAATAGAACTGTCATCAGTGTAGTACTGGGATTCATAAATCATGTACCAAGGTCACAGTGTGGCCTTATTAATTATGTAACATATAGCAATTACTTATTTGTTGGTACAAAACCCTAAAGAATATGTAAGTGGGACACATACACACAGTTATATATATAGTATTTATTTATACTAGTTCCTCAGTGATTGACTGTGGCCTGCAGATTGCTATTCAGAGGGGAGCCCCTCCACCTCGGTATGTGTTCTGTACAGAATCGGGCTATGTTTTAAAAATGAGAACAGAACAGGTTACTGTCTGTCACTGATCAAAGCTATAAACTTGAATGAAATGGTACAGAGGGAAACATTTGATGAGTCGTAATAAAAATGCAGTTCGTTCCAAAGTGTAGTGGTTGGGGCTCAGCGTTAAAAATAAATCAGAGTTCCCTGAACATGTGGGCAAATAGAAAAATGGATTATCTCAATGCGTAGAGCTAATGTTAGTATTTTAAAATTCCTTTATGAAATGAGTGCCAAGTCATTTCATCTCATTGGGCTTTTACACTGACATTCGTTCAACAATGTTCCCACTCCATATATTGTGGAGGCATTCATTAAATCGCAGCCACACTTACTTGTTAATTAAGCCGGCGTTTTAGCTACTTACAAATCCCGTTTCAATATTCATCACATCAACTTTTGTTTGATGAGACAAATTATTAGTTCCTGTTTCAAACAGTACCCAGAGAGTACAGTACAGTGGGGGGCGGGACTGTTTTAATCCCTTCGTTCCGTGAAAAAAATCTACCAAAATGTCAGTGAATGACTGACGCTGCGTCCACTGTAATGATCATAAATTAAAAACGTTTTTTTTTTCGCTGAAAGCACTCAGTGCATCAAACAGTCTGATAAATGGTTCCAACAACAGAGACCAGTTATTACTGATCTATTAGAGTTGACAGTTCACACGCAGGCAGGCAGGCACGCGCGCACACACACACACACACAGCGTGTTGGGAGGAGGAGGAGAAAACAGGTGAGGAACATGCACATTTCCAAACCCAGACTAGACTTATGTTCCAGCCTGAGAACATGTTGTTGTGATGTGTGGTGTCAGGAACGTCATCCAGAGAAGCTGGAATCCTGCTGCTGTTGGCTACTCGACCGTATACTGCAATCGGAAGCCGTGCACATTCCCCTGAGGTCGCCTGAGGTAGGTCTAATGAGGACTTTCATTTGATATAAGAGCGTCCCAGTATTCAAACGTGCTCAGCATCTCTCAACAAGGTCAGTGGATCCAGGCCTTATATGACGGATACGGAACGAAATGTGGAGAAACAAGAACCTTGAATTTTCTGATCTGTCCTATCACACCGTGGATATTTGGGGGTTCATTTTGTAGACGCCACGCCCAGATCCCAGAGAAGAAGAAGAAAGACCATCAGGAACAGGTGAACTTTTTTCAACCAATGTGGAATGAATCCAAAAGTGAAGAAACAAAAGCGCTGGAGCTGGTCAGTATAGAGAGGCTGATTACAGATGGACAACAGGTGTGTGCACAGTTGAGTGGCTGGAGGCTGACAAAGTGGGCGTGTCTACAGAGGCTCTGAGGCGGACACCCACACACAATTCGGACTGCCCTTGCTCAAAGTGGGTGTACATCACTTGTGTATATCAGAATAAAACAAATCCGAATGTAGTTCTGTTTTTATTCAACGTCCGTATAATTGCATCAAGCATAAAACAGTTTATTTTCATTTATATTATTTTTGTGTGCAATGCGCTGCTCTGTTTTAACTTTTTATTGGCAATGGAAATAGACGAAACAAAATAAATCGCTTTGTCTGAGACTCATTATGTTATTTCTGGCAGTGGCGTTGAAATATTGCTTCTGTCCTGGGACATAAACAATGATGGATCCAACCCCCACCCCAACAGACAGACGACAGATGGTCAAAAATGTGCACACACACACATACACACCGGTTCTTTTGTAACACACCACAAGGAAACGCAAAAGACAAATAAACAAGCAAACAGGAAATCACAAGCTCTGGCTCACATTTGATAGAGACACACCTTGATGCAGAAGTTATGTGGAAACATTCACACACACACACAACATGACGCACCGTGTGTAAAACCAACAGTTGCCCCCCCCCTCCCCCCGCTGTACTGAGGGACCGTGAACCAACAACCCGATGCTCCGTATCGAAGGCCTCGTGGCTCCAACCAGTGCAATCATTCAAATGCCTCGGGATGGATATAGACACGGCTAATTTAATCTATATTTGCCCTCAATATCTCAGTGTGGTACAATGCTCTCACCGACAAACGCCAGACAAAACTTTCCCATATAATTAATCAGGGACCTGCAAAAAATAATTGGTTCACCCTGGACTCTACAGCCGGCCGGTGATCAGGAAAACCACTGTGAGCCAAGCTTCCCCAGTCCTCCCAGTATGCGGGCGTGAGTGTCTTATTTTTCATTTCTGTCACACACTATATACTTCTGCAAAAATAATGCAACTGTGGTCGTGCTGAACTCAAAATGTATGACACCTAAATTGCAGAGCCTCAGGGGGGGGGGAAAGTTGTGGGTCTAGTTTGTGAACTTTTCATTTGGAGACAAGTTCACTCATAAATGTCCTCGCATATTTCAAATATATGTGCAGGAGTGGGTTTGTTGACAGTCAAGGCACTCACCAATCTGCCCCCCAGCAGCTGAATGGCTTTAATTAATGACCATGGAGTATAAGCTGGAAGACTTAATGCTCCTCCCAGTGATACATTACATTCTGCCTGCAGCATAAGTAATTGATTTTTGATTTTTTGCAGAGAAAGTATAACTCTCTCTCTTTTACAGATGCTCCGACAAAAAGAAAAAACTTGCTTTATCCACGGGGTTCAGCTGAGGAAGTAAAAACTAAAAAGAAAAGAAAGCAAAAAAAAAGAAAAAAAATAATGAATCATGTCTTCAGATGGAAGAGCACAAACCTGCACACCTCACTTCCGCCGTGTCATCGTTTTGTCAACCATCAAAGTACACGTCCCGCGAAGTGCCGCACAGTTTATGCATTCATTCATTTTTAGACGCACCGGGTGACACTGCATCGTTTTTTAAGCGAAGGAAGTTTGGTTTTTTTGCATTCACCTCAGACGCACACTAATAAAAATGTTAACCGCAACGCGGAGTGCAACAACAACCGTGTCAGAGGAGTAGAGACGAGCTCCTTCTCTGCTGTTGACGGCTGTTCCCTCGGGGCGTAAAATACACCCGACTGACAACCATTCCACTAATTAATACATCCCTTTATATTATTATGTTTTTGAATGACAGGTGTGTATGTCTTTAATGGCATATAACTTAAAAGCTCCGACGACTAAAAGATTAAAAAAAAAACGTCATCTGTGTTCACTCATCACATGTGACCAATGTCTTCTAAAACTTTCAAATGTGTCTCATACTAATTTCCATTGTTTATTAGGATGATGTTTTATATGGAATCTAGTTTTACAGGTTTCCTCATTCATTTGAATAATACAAATAAAAACATTTGAATGTAAAGATAAAATAAACCTTGTAGAAATGTAACAGTAACCAGAAACAATGATTTAAAAAAATAAAAATAAAAAAGGGATTCTTACCTACATGGCTTTGTGCTTTAATGCTACACAGCACGCCTCCACAGCTTCAGTGAATCGGTCTACCAGGGGCGGAGGTATCACGTGACCTGAAACAAGAAAATACAATTTCACCAGCAGACACAGCGTCCTGATGCAAGGTGACCACGAACGAGAGGTGTCCAATTAGACGGCGGGGGAGACACACAGGGACAATAAGACGGGAGACAGAAAACAAGAGAGAACCCAGGTTATATAAAAAAAAAAAAGACCTTCAGGGACTCTGGGGGACGTGTCATTGTTTGAATGTGGTTAATAATTGATCTCTCGGTGCTTTTTTTTTTTGCCTTTGGGATAGGAAGTGATTCTCTGAAGTCACATATGGAGATTAAAATGCATCAGCATCAAAGTGGAGAGATAGAAGCACCGTGCTGAGGTTTATCTGCTGATTACATGCCTCGGGTTACCGCTGTGGTCTGGGCTCAGGTTGTGTGATGTCTACAAAATAACAGTCACCCTCAAATTCACTCCCCGCCACCCCCCCCCCCCCCCCCCCCCCCCCCCCCAGCTCAGGAGGATTTCGGATAGAACAACAGAGTCCTTGATCCTCGTCCTACATCCTCTCCGTATGTTCCTGTGTTTCCTACTATGGGCCTCTATAATTATTTGCGTGTGCACACAGGATATAAACGGAGGTAAATCATAATGAAATGCTCAGCATATTAAAATGTTGGAATTCTTTGGCAGTCGTACCGGAAAAAAAATCTAAGGGTCTAATCTTTAAAATGATTTGGTTTTAGATGTATTTATTTTTTTTAACGTTACCTCACATTTTTATTTTCAACAGCAGTGTTCTTTCCAGAACTCAGTAACACAACAGAGAGATGAAAATAGACACACAACCTTAAACCATTTGTGTATATTTAGTTCACTGATTGCTTCCAAAAATGTTCCAAAGTGGAACCTTATGGAAAGGAATGAAATAAAAGTTTTAGATGTGCCATAAAACTATTTTAGGAGCCATGAAAAACTTTTTTTTTTATATATATCCATATTTCAAGGATCAAAACACAAATACCCTATGGTGATTTGGTAATTAAAACTTTAATTAATTCAATATGATTGTCGGGGTCGTGCGTGGAACACATTGAGTTCATTATTCAGTAATTACATGCAATCTGAAGCCTATTTCACAGTTGAGCAGGCTACTGAACTTTGTCTCTCTGCTTCCAGTGTGGAGCAATGGAGTCTGGGTAAAAAAAGAGTCGGACACATCGGGCAGCCTGTTGCATTGATTAGCCGAGGGGCCGGATTAACGGCGCTGGATTATTCACTTACACGAGAAGAAAAACATTCGAGGAGGTGCGAGGGCCGCAGACCGAGTTTGAATTATTAAACAGCGTGCGGCAGGTTGTGCGTGCGCGCCATACAAGTGCATTTGGTTGTGCGTACACTGCGTAGTCGAGTGAACATTTGACATTTTAGATGAAGTGGAGTCGCAAGTCTCAAGTCTTCATTTTACAGGAAATGCCATTTGATCCAAACTCCCACACAATCGGCCAGGATTTACAGCCTCTGCCTTCCAAAGCCGTCAGGTAGATTTTTTTCTGGGATTCACAGGTTTTGACACGCATGAAAAACTGTTAAAAGTGATGATGGTTGCTCATTGAAAATTCAAATACATAATATGGCCTTAATATGATGAAGAGGTCAAACAGTGGGCTCTGATTCAACAATTGGCTGCATGCTGATGAGCTGAGTGCCGGTGGGATTAAAGTGGTCATCCATGGTTGCCAGAGGGATATTTTTTTTGTGGCTGTGCAGGTCATCACTGCGGGCGGGGGGGGGGGGGGACATGTTTCTTATGATCCCTGTTCTGTGACACACCAGTGGACGTCTGATCCCAGGCAAGTTAGTCAGCTGTTCAAATGACGGCGTCCGACTCTCCGTCAAGTTTGAAGCCGAACGAGCGATTGTGGCCGTTTGTCAGCCTCCGAAAAATAAAACACGTCGCCCGGCAGGACTTTCTGACTTTTGATGGAGGGGACGGTACTGACATCAGTGACTTTGGAATACGTCAAGCTAATAATTGAATCTGATCAGTCAGCAGCAGCCTGACCTTTCACTTTGCAAATCTCTTTCTGGGTCCCTGATAAATAAATCCCAGCTCAAGTACAGTTTTACACTAAATAAACCCAAAGCATTTAAGTTCAAATCCTGAATAATCAATTAAGTCTATTTTTGAGTGAATGGCAACGCAGCCGTGGGTGTCAAGTGACTTAACGATACACAACTGTGGCAAAATCCTTTGATCTTTGTAGCACAGTTTGTGCCACACAAACCCCTTTTTTGGGGGTCAGTGGCGCACACCGCCGACTAATGACGCACAAAGAAGATGTGTCTGTTCAAAATAATTTGGCGGGAGGAGCAGATTTAATAAGGAGGAAATAAAACACAATTTGCAGGAGAGTGGTCGGGGAGTGGCGTGATTTAGACAGAGGCGGAGGTGAATTATTAAGCTATAATGACCCTTTTAGTGGACTCTCAGTGTTCCTGGTTTTATCACGTCTTCTTTAATGTCCAGTTGTCCAAAGGATCTGGACGACCTTAGCAGAAATTTCCAGGGGAGGAAGGTGATGGGGATGAGTGCCCAGGAGAAAGAGTCCTGCTGGTGGATAGGTTTGTATGAAGCAGAAAGTGGTGAGAGGGTTCTGCTTTTTATTTATCTAAATCTTTCATCATTCTCTGCCCAAGTGCTCTCTGAGGCAGTAGTGACAGTGATGGGTGACGCACACACACACACACACACACACACCTACACACCTACACACCTACACACACACACACACACACACACACACACACACCTACACACACCTACACCTACACACACACACACACACACACAAACACACACACACACTTACACACCTACACACACACACACCTCCGCACACACACACCTACACCCACACACACACCCATACTCGCCCACACACACACACACACACACGCACCTACACACCTCCGCACACACACACCTACACACACACACACACACCTACACCTACACACCTACACACCTACACACCCACACACACACACACACACACACACACACACACACACACAGACCTGTTGCACACGGTGAAGCAGGGTTAACAACCGCTCCGTTATTGTCGGGGAAAAACAAAGACAATATGAAGGTTAAAAAAAACAAGGTGAGAGGACAAGAAAAAGAGAGCAGAGATAGAGGTGGAGAGAGGTTGTAAACACTGGGTAAACAATTGCCTCCTGGGAAATGGGGAAGCCAGTCGCTTCGCTGAGCCCACGAGTGAGAGGCTGTTGACAACAGAGACACAACGCAAACACAACTCTTACTGAAGAAACACTCCAACTTCCGACAGGTCATCTGCTCAGACTTATTCATTTTTTTTTTTCCACAAAAGAAAACACAGAATTTAAAACCTTCAGCTCTGCTCCTAGCTTCCACACACTAAACGGGGTTTTTTGATTTACCACCTACGCTCAGGTAAACATTTTTTGGCAACTAGGACAGAGAGATGATTAATGAAATACGGCTAAAATGGGTTGGGCTGCAGAAATAAAACTCAGGACAAAAAATTTACCAAAAGAAGAAGCAGAGCGGAGCCAGAGATAAAGAAGATGGAAAGAAAGAATCGTTGAATAACTCTCCCCGAGGAGTAATACTGGAACAGCACAAATGTTTGACTTTACATAGTCTCTGTTTTCACAAACCTTCTTTAAGCAGAAAATGAAGAAATATACTGGTATTTGTAGTGGGATGCAGTCCAGTCAATATTTATACATTTCAGGCTGATTTGATGTCTCTTAATGGTTCCCTGGTAGCAACCTACAATTCCTGTACCTCATTGTGCACATTTTTGCAAAAGTTTCAGACTCCAACTTGAATTAGTGGTGGTAGTAGTAACCTTTTTACTTTACAGTCTCTTCATTTCACAGAAATTACATTAAAATTGGATTAAATGGTAACCGCCTAATACTGATGCTGCAGGAGACGGTTGTGCAATTAGTCGGCAATTACTCAGTAGCTCGAGTAAAGTTAAAACAGACATAATAGGGTTTTCCAGGTAATTGCATTGAAAGGGATAGTGAGACGTTTCTGTGCCTTTACTTGGTGATAAATTGATGTTAAAACCTTCTACCAGTACTATCCAATGAAAAGTTGAACTTATTATTGGGGTTTGTCTCTTTCTGTATTTTTATAGAAAATATATATGTAGAAAAAAGTATGGAGTTTCCACATAAATAATAATATAGATACATCACAAAGCTATACTGCATTTAATTTTAGAGAGAGAGAGAGGCTTGACTTCTAATGTCTCATTCAGTTTTACGCCGTAAAGAGAAGAGATTTTTCACACTCGTGACATTTTAGCCGCAACACTCGGATCAACTTTGTGCGACTGCTAAAAGTCACTGGATTGATTGTGTGTGTGGTTGTGTGTGTGTGTGTGTGTGTGTGGGATCAGGGGAAACAAAGTGCAGCTAACGATGATAAACCCCCAAAACCCAAAATGACAGCACGTCCTCCATCACCATGACTCAATCAGACAGGAAGTGTGAGGAGTGATGCAGTCTGCTCCCTGATATATTACTGGCCTGCTCCATTCTATTGTTATTCATTTTCTAGGTATAAAAGGAAAGTGTGTGGTCATCCAAAATCTGCAATTTCGGAGTAATGAGTTTGAGGTTGCATCACTCATCAAAACGCAAAAAAGAAACTAAAGTGATTTGCCTCGGTTTGTAAAAAATATTATAAATCTTGGATTTTTGATATTAGTCACAATGTCAATGAGGCTCAAACTGAGAGCAGTCCTTGAGGGATTTTAATTCAGGGGGATAAAATCTCTAATAGACGCAATTTAAAAAAGGTGTCCTGCAGTGAGCAAAAAATTAAAATATGTTTTTAACATTAAATAGTGATTCATAATGTCTTTTTTCTTTTTTTTGCTTTCAGAAACTGCTTAGTGGTGTTATTTTTTTAAGCGACACTGAAATTAAATTGTAATGTTAAAGCACACTTCAGGCAATAGCTCAGTACCATCTGCACTGGTGAACTTTAGATGCTCCCTCACTCAGACTCATTACAGTGTACAGAAGCAGATTCTGTAGAGCAAATGGAAAAAGACACATTCAGCAGATGGAAAAAAATATATATAAAAAAATATTTTTCCTTCACTTCACATCGCGTTTTCAGATTTCACAGCAAACAACACTGGTATGGATGGAGAGAAAACTCTGCGAAACAGTTTCTCACTCTGTGATTATTCTCACCTGGAGTAACAGCGCTGTGGATTGGATCACCGTTGCCGTTGGTTACCGTCTATTGTTTCCTGCAGAGCTGACGGAGACGGGTCACCGGCACCAAGCAGAGAACCTGCACCGTAAATATGTACATGAATGCTTGGTCAATGTGTTTTTTTGGAATATATAGGATTTTATACAGAAACATTATTGTTCATTATCATCTATAGCCGAAGAGAAGGTCTTGGATCTGAAAAGGCTTTAAAACCGTTGTCTTCTCTGGGCCAGATGAACCTCCACATTTATACTGTATGCAGCCATGCACCAGTCCAGTACATCCACTGAAAATTCACTATATCAAATCTAAATCAAAAGCTTCTCGGTAATAACGCTTTACACATATTTTACCTCCCCATGGGAAAAAAAAAAAGTTCCCCCTATTTTACTTTTCAGGGCTGCCAATAATTTCCTGCCAAGATTCTTCTGCAAATAATATGTGTTGCACTATTCCAATAGAACCCCCCCCCCCCCCATGGACCCAGTATTACTGTGCTGTTAAGTTGGATAATAAAATATTTAAAGAGATATAAGGCACATAAAAAAGACAAGTGGGGCTGATTCTCTCCCTCTGCACCGTACTGTCCCAAAGTAACTCAGTGGTTGTGTAGTTTAGTGTGGAAAGTTTTACTGTCAGTTTGGTCAATCAGAGACCAACAAAACGGCAATTTTGTTGCCCTTCCAGCCATCAGGCCCGTTTCCCCCCGTCTGCTTTTCAAGATAAACATCTGTCAGACAAGCATCTTGTTTTATTGTTTTCTCGATTTATCGCCACCATTTTTTTATGAGGAGAGGAGGGAGGGGAGACAGAGAGACAGGGGACGGGGGGATGCACGATGATGATGATACAATAGTCGAAGCATGACATTTGAACAAGGCCCAGATCCCTAATCAGTCCCATCGCCGTGGTGACAGGAATAGTGATGCACAAAATGGACTGCACTATAAACCTCTCGGGGATGCTTCAGAGACAGGAAGTCCAATAAAGGCCCAGAAGAGCTCTTTGAGGTGACATCCACCTTAATGCAATAATGATGTTTCATGTCATTTAGTCTGAAACGATGTCGATGTGCACATGAGTTGCAACGTGTGCATTACATTGCATGAGTAAAATTCTTGTGATCATTTCCAATAAATGGCCATATTGTCACTTCCTGCTGCAGTTAAACGCTCTTCATACTCTCTCTTCCAGACAATCCTCTGCAGACTGATTCCATAATAAATAGCTGTTTGACACCCATTGAGAGACTCTATGGAAGAATAAACACCAGTGTCTATTCATAGCTCATTAAAGTCAATACAATGGTTACACACACAGAAAGGAGTCAAAGCTGTCAACTGATTGGCTCGCCTCACGCATTAAACAGCAATACAGCGTGGAAAGTCTGCTCTTGCATTGGTCACTCACCACAGGAAAAAAAAATTAAAAAAAAAGGAAACATTGAGCAAGAAGTGTGTGGCAGTTCGCTGTTGTGTGTGCGCACTGATCCCTGTAATACAGTATGCACAATGGTTTACATGTACACAGGCGTACTCTGCTAACAGCTTATTCAAATGTCTGAAATTGGATCCGGACTTACTGAGAAAAGGAAAAAAGTCTGAGCCAGTCGACTCTAACGTCTAAAGGTTTAAGCCTCACCTGCCACACACATATACACAAACACACACACACACACACTACATGATTACATAATGCATGCGATCCCAGCTGAAGACATATTAAATGGGTTACATAATAAATCACTGCACCAATAACTGCGAGTTAAACCCCCCCCCCTCCCCTGAAGACCAAAGTTAATAGGGTGGAATTGTTGTTGATTAGTAGGTGGTGACCAGCCGGGGAATTTGCATTCAAATTGTGTTTACTTACCGGTTTAGTCTTAGAAGGCAATACAACAACGCTTTATTAATTCTATTTTGATCTTCTGTCAGCCAACAGTTCCAGGAGATTAAAGGAGATGCTAATGGTGGTTTGTTTTATGTTGCTCTCAACTATCCCTCCTTCAAATGGCTTTTAATAAATGTTCTGTCTAACATTGAGGGAAATAATCCCCCTATTTCCCCAAAGACACACCATAAGATTACTTACTGTATATGGTATTGTATATTGAATGTCAGAGTGATTTTATGAGTTAAAAAAAAAAAGGTTTTCAAAGCCCTGAATGAATCATATTCTGCCCTTTTTCAGCCATGGGCTGCACTGCTGACATTATCATTTATCATAGAGGACATGAGTGGGGAAACTGGTTTACAAGTCTGCACAGATTTAAAAAGCTTCAACACTGCCACCAACAGGTATTAAATACAGAAGCGTGTTGTCTTTTCATTTACACATTTCTATATATGCATCTGATTGCCCATATAGATTTTGTATATGTTTTGTTTTTTTATCTGTAAAACGGGCAAAGAGACAAAATGAGCAGAAAACTAGTTTGACTCCTGATGTGTATAACGAGCATGACAGCAGGACTCGGCTCAGAGCAACATTTGAAGCAAGAGATGAAAAAAAAAAGCAGAAATAGAGATGATAATAGATGCTGAGAGGAGGTATGACAGCATAACATACATATTATCAGTGGAATATGATCACGCTGAGACCCGGGGGAATGAAAACAGCATGGCAGGTAGAGACAAGAGGAAGTGAGATGGGATTTCTTTCTTTGCTTTTTCCTCCGTTACATCAAATATTATCTCTCAGCCTTGAGGTGCTATTACGGCGAAATCCTCTTAGGGACCGTTCCTCTGTGGGAATTCATTCATTTTCTATTGTGAGAGGAAGTCAAGCTGCTGTGGTAACCTTAAGGGTTGATCATGAATCATATAACACCTACAGAGCATTCACTTTTTGAAGAAATTGCCTGAAAACATCTGCAAGGCTGAGATAAAAAAAAAAAAAAAAAACAAGGACCCAAATTCAATAGAGAAAAGTCAGTAATACAAAAACAAGGACATTGATTTTATACGCCCAGGACGATGATTAAATAAAGACAAAATAAAATAAAATAAAATGTCGGGGAAATGTTGGAAAAAAGAGCAGATTAAATGTACTTCCATTCAATGAAAACCAAAGACAATTATAGTTTGTGTTAAAAAAGTTTAAATCTGCAGCGATAATCTGCCTAATAATGGGAGCTCTTCACAAGGGTCTATTTTTTCCCTGCGTGCTAATTTAAATAGACCCAAATGAAAACCCATATCAGGACTTGTTGACTGGAACCAGGGCCAATTCTCTGTGAACATATGTCATTTCTGCAAAAAAGCCTAAAACTCATAATAGTTTGAATTGTAAGCAATTTCCCCCTCTAATGAAATATATCCACATGAGTGCAGATAGAAAAAAAGAAAAATCAATTCTTTTATTTTGTTCTGCGGGCCCGGCCTGTCCCTCCAGGGCTTCCTTTCCTGAGTGCCATTACACTTTCCATTATCAAACGTCTCTGAGTGTACAATGAGGGTATATTAAAAGTTGTGCTCTTTTCAAAGTGTTTTTTTTTTTTTTTTTTTTTTCCAGGATTCAGACTTTCACACTGTAGCTGGTTTGCATTATTCTCTGGGACCTGTTGGATAATTGTGCTGCAGGTTCACAGTGAACTGCTGAATATATGTATTCCTTTCAGAGCCTGCCTTGTGATAACTGACATATTCTCAGTATGTCAACGGGTCGGTAACAAATCACAGGTTTTCCGAAACTACCACCACCTCCACCAATTATACTTTATGACCACATGCACTAATTCGGAACATTGCATTACCCAGCAGCCCCCTGGCTCACCGTGTTTCAAAGTGTGTGAGTGTTTTATCATTTAGAATTTAGTTTAGAGAGTTTGCTGGTACCGCAATATATTTCACATATCAGTTAAATAAACGTAAGTGGACATTAGAGCAGCACTCGGCTGGTTTCTGAAGCATAGACAAATAAAAACAAGCTGGAATAAAAACTCACCGATCGATCGCCTGTCAATCACAAGGGTGACGTCACAGCTCAATGTCGTCGGCCTTCGTCAGCGGACACACCTGTTTATTAATCAGCTGCTGATGAGACCACTGTGCGTGCGGGAAGCAATGCTGTCAGGAAACTGGCTTGGTACGGTAATGAAATCTGTGACAAAATCAGCTTCTTCTCCTCGGTCAGCCTCTGTGAGACGAACAAACTTAATAAAATGAATCGCTAGCTTCTCCTGGTCGCGGTGCGGTGTGCTAGCTCTGACCATCCAATCAAATTCCGTGGAAATGATGACGCTACCCTAGGCCTGCGAAAAGGCCCTGGCGTCGCCGCCTCGAAATCTGATTGGTTAAAGCAGTTTATAGAAGTTTCAGTGCCATTCACTTTAAGCTACCAGCGCCTTCACTGTCACCTATATATATATATATATATATATATATATATATATATATATA